>CP139508.1:169593423-169841073 GCA_021014915.2 Artemisia tridentata subsp. tridentata
TGAGTTCATAGGTTTTAGCTTAAAACAGTATAATTAAACCAAAAGGTTTTTAAGTTCAAAACATCCTTCATAACTAAGTCAAATTTAACATAGGTTCACACTGTCTAAATCACAATTCCAAATCAAATAACCACAATCAACTCATAATCAATCAACTAGAACCATAATCAATCATACCAATATTACATTCCATAGTGTCACTCGAATTTTCTGTTACGCTGTCTAGGTCACAAAAATCAATCCACGATAATAATAATTCCCTATAGGTGCACACTATAGTCCTGCACAATTTGCAGCCCATATAACAGTAATCCTGCACAACTGCAGCTCATATACTAATAATCCTGCACTAATTGCAGTTCATACAAATAATCCTTCACTAATTGCAGCTCATATAAATAATCTTAGCCAGCTAACGTAACAGATTCATAAACCACAATCACAATTTCAGACCAAATCAATAAACAGGTAAACACATAACACATCCAATAATCCAGATCAGATATTTCAGCCAAACAATCAAATCTTAAGTAAACAAATTTGCAAATCCAAATAAACAATTATTGAGTTTGGTTGAAAATGTGCATGTATTCTCCCCCAAAACAGTTTAAAAACAGTAAAAGTATGGGGTATGAACTCACCTTAGCCACAGAAATGCAGATATCACAACTGACACAACTGGCATCAAGAGCTAATCACAGCGATATCTAGAAGATAGGTACGACGGCGCCAAGAAGTACGGTGACACGGAAAGGGCGTAACCTAATACGCATATAATTATCTTAAAATTCGTCTCGTACAATAATGAAGTCTATAAAGGACAACGTGTCATAGTTTTCGTGGATTTTTCAATTCATTACTTATAAAAAGTTTAGTATCAATGTTTTGTGAGGTGGTAACAAGACATAGAATCTAAATACAACTCACGCCAAAATGGAAGAGACGTCGACATAGTCGAGACATACTGGCTACAACTCACGCCAAAAAGGAAAAGGCATCGACACAGATCAAGGAATACTGACAAAAACTCAAGCTAATAAAAGAAAACTAGGAGGGTGACAACAACTAAGTATGAAATATAAATTAGGTCAACTTGGTAAGTTTCGGGATCTTTCCCCATAATCCCAGATAGTTTTGAAAAGTCGTTTAGGTCTTTATAATAAAAGTCATTTGAAATAAAGATATTTGGTTGGAACGTTTTATAAATTTTGGCTTTACGCGTCTATTTATACAACGTTCGTAATTTATTGTGACTATACTAAATTTTCTTAAAACCATTTAATAGAAATTTAATAATAAGTATTCATTGGCTATTAGACATTAATACCCGAAATCTACACCAAATCCCAAATCTGAACCCGAGGCCTAAAGGTCCACACAACGCGACCTATGAATTCTGACCACACTACTTAATTAATTTACTCATGAATTTATATATCAAAGATGTTTTTTAATTCGTTTATATCCATGAAAACCATGACAACTCATATCATTAACCGGTGATAAATAAAAATGCCGAGAGGATAGAAGGTGTGTCGCGTATACCATCAAAAACAAAAGAGAGATGAGATAGAAGACGAGATGGAGGAGGTGAGTCTTGAACCAGTACCCACAATCTATCCATTCTCTTGGTCCTCAATTGGTGGAGATGGCGATGATGGCGCGGCTGTGGTGATTACCTATGAACCAAACGGACCCAAACAAACCTTCACATCTTGATCTACATCATCACGGTGATGGCGGTGTGGCAGCGACGGTCGGACAGTGGCCGAAAGAGCGGTGGCCGGATGGTGGCGGCTAACCCTAGCGAAGAGTCTAGGTTTTTTGTTAAAAAATAAGGAAGAGATGTTATAAGTGGGATTATAAAGTAAAACCTAGGGACCAAGAATGAAAATTGCAAAGGACAGGGGCGACGGTGAAAATTAGGTTCAGGGACCATTATTGTAATTTTGATATCTTTCTCAAAATGAGTTTCGAGGCTAGTTTGGACTAGCAAACGATAGATTCTAGACACGGGAATTACGCCAGCACGCTTAAAATAATATTTCCAATAAAATCGACTATATATACGTCTAGTATCTCGAAATAAGACCAAACTCAGAATAAATTGTCGTTTCTCTGAATAGAACATGTCGGGAAAATTACGGGTTGTCACACAAGGCGATAGACACACACGTACACAGATAGAAAACAAATACAAATTAGAGGCCTGGCTTATAGTAAGGAAGATTTGTCACCCGTTTAATTGCTTAGCTGTATAAAATGAGTACTAAAATCTATTCTCTCTCAGTGGTTGCTTACGTGTATGCGTATATCATTCCAATGTCTAGATCCAGTCTAAATGTCTAGATTTTGGGTATTAAGTCTTCTCGACAGACTAATCCTGTCACGATTAATCAGATCTCCGCATAAAGTCCACCTTAATGATTACTAAGTTTATCTATTATTTATCCCTTAAGGGATTACATTAATCATGTAAACGATGTTAATGAAGTAACTGTGCGAGCCTACGGTTGACAAGGTACAATAAACTATCTAAGTAATCAAAACATACGCATAAGCACCTAATAAAACATTAAATACTCTTTATAAAAGCTGGAAACAATTAAGTCCGATCAAATAGGGAAAAATACACTAACTCAACGATTAATAGATTGCTAATAAAAATTAAACGAATCTTCCTATGAATTAAAGTTCTAGCAGGACCTTCTTATTGCTCTGAATTTGTCCTTCTGGTTGTGTCTTGTGTGGTCTGGTCGTCGCCTTCTGTGGTAGGTTATGTGTGTTTTGAATGGCAGACGAATGGGGTATTTATGCATTCTGGAAACAAGATCGATAAGGTGTATCGAGCTAAGTTGATACGCCGTGTCTAGGTAACTTCGCGAGGGGTGCCAGATTACTATATTCTGGAATATTCGTACAACGCCATAGGATACGGCGTACCTCCAATATTCACACGGCGCATGTTCTTCAATATCTTGGATTATCTGGTGAAGTCTTGTAATTGACACGCCGCATCTCTGAGATATTATGCGGCGTATCTGGAGTAGAACAAGTCAGATCTTCTTGTTGATCAAGGTTTCATATACGGCGCATGGGATAAATCCATACGGCGTATGCTTTAAAGTTAGGCAATGGTCTTCATAATCGTCTAAGTATTGATGTACGGCGTATCCGTCTAGAATGATACGGCGTATCTTCCTTCAGTTCGGTAGACTTTTCCAACTTGATCCATTTTGCTCAAATTTACATCCAAAATAGCTAACTTTCACCAAATGCTTGTTTATAACTGTGATTTACAAAAGTAAGCGATTAAGTATCAATTCACATATAATATAATATAAAACAAGCGATAAACATAGGATAAATGATGCTAATAAAATGTTGTTATTTGATATCATCAGCTACCCTTATTAATTCAGCAAGATCAGATGTTACATCAATTGCACAGCATGAATCCTTGTCAAGAGCAAGCGGAATACGAAACTTAGAATGGGAAGTACGGCCACCAGGCAATAGCAATGAAGCTATTCCAGACGAAGCAACTAACAATACTACATTTCCAGTCAAGCGAATCTTGGCTATAATTGCCCTCCACAAAAATGTTTTACTAGTACCACCACATCCATAAACGAAAAATACACCACCATTCCGTGCGGATACACATTGCATGTTACTATCGTAAACTTTCTTTTGTTGATGATTCAATCTAGAATACAACTGTTTAGATTGATTAATTTCAGAATTAATGTCATACATTCTCTCAGCTGAAATCAATCTATTACCAGCTATATTAAGAATTAAAGGATCTATTTGGGGAAGTTCCGGAAAGTCAGACAAAGATCTATTGTTGGAATTCAACACTTCCTCAATTTCAAGCAGGGTGTAGTTTAGAATTTCCTCATCAGTGAAAGAAATATGCGGCTTTTGTAGCCAACAACGTTGAGTGTGCACAACGTCAGGAGCTAAACATGGCAACGAATATCTAAAAAACTGACCAATCTCAGCAACATCGCAGAACATCAATATAGAAACATACAAATTAATCAACTGATGGCCTCGCTGCCATTGAGAGCCACCACGTATAGTATCAACCCATTCAGTATCATCACCTAGCAAATGATACGCATTACATGCAGCCATGTAATTTGGATATAATACATCATCAACAGTACGAATATCCTTGAAATCTCACGCACCACGGACAATATTTAGCAACATGCCTATGTAGAACTTTTCACCCATAGAAGGACTTACATAGTAAATGCGACCTATACATTTACCATTCTTCCGCGGCTTCCATGCTTTTATATCATCATGCCATGTAAACATGCTAGGGTATTCAACATACGTTAGAGAACGACCTTCAGGATATAGCTGATTAGCAACCATCCATTCGGTGAACTTTGTCTTAGACGAAGAAATCCTTTCTGCAAAAACTTCAGGATCATCATTGTCTCTAAAGTAAACTCTATTACAATCTTCCTCATGGAAAGGAAGCCTCTCAACTGCAACAGACCGATAATGCAAGTCAAAATTCATAATTTTATAGCATGCTTCACAAGCAAAAATATAATAGCAATTGAGATATTCCTCAATCTCATTATCATTGTCTAATAGGGACCGATAATTAGTTCGACGACTACTGTTATTGGATTCTATAGCAACTGTGGACCGGTCCGAACCTTTGGTTATATAACTAGAAAGATACTTCACAAGTGATCCTTGATTACACCATTCAACATTAATGTGACAATCATATTTAACCAAAAAATTCCTGTTATGTGGAACAACATAAGGATTATCAAGCATTATATTTCGACTGCCTACATTAGCTTCCCTTCCATTATTTGGCTGAGCATAATGAGGCCAACCCTCAGGCGAAATAAACGTTGACTCACAATAATTTTAGGAAATCATTTCGTACATTCACCTTTATCCATACCTGAACTATCACTTGCGTATGCTCTACAAGGTCCATGCATCATGTGAGAACATACAGCTTCATACCCAATAGGATCATCATCGTTGGAAGGAAGACCAGCAGATATAATTTTATCAGGAGACGATAACTTATCTTCATCATGTAAAAAGACGATGATATGACAATGAGGCAAGCCACGTTTTTGGAATTCAACCGTATAAATTACTGAAAAAAGCGAACACAAAATTAAAAGACGTATAAGCAAAAAATGATAAAACAAAAATTGAATATAATATACAAAAATTAGTATATATAAAAGATGTTAAAATACGCACAAGCTTTAACACGACCGAAAAAGTGCTTCTTCTTAATGTCTTTAATAAGTTCATCCAATTTAATCTTAAACATCTTTGTAATAACATCTGGTCTGTCATTAGGATGCTGGCTAGGTATATGAGATTCAACATGACGCGCAATCTCAATCCAACGCGGGTTGCATGTCATTGTTACAAACAAATCAGGTGCTCCATCCCAACGACAAATTGCCATCGCATCTAGATACTGTTGAATCATATGACGAGGACCGCCTGTAAAAGATGAAGGTAAAACAACTCACCGACCTACGTGCTCCAAAATTGTCTCACCATTTGTAATCCTATCTTGCAATCCATTATATAGTTCTGAACAAATAGTCGACTGGTTTTTCTTATACCACTCTAAATCATGATCAAGAATAGATGTGTAAGCATCAACTATATAGGTGTGAAACAAACGACCAGCCTTGTAGAATATAGGATTTTCAATATCTCATTGATGCAAGCGAAAACAATAATATTCTTGCAAGCTAACTGTTGGGAACACGTTTAATTAATATCAAGTGTCGGTCATTAAGTTTTGTAATAGGTTGCTTAGTTATTAGGCTTATATGTTAGTTTATATTACTAGGCTTATGAAGTAAGCCCATGAGCCTATGTTTAGGCCCATTTGTTGGAATGGAAGGATCTAGGGATGTTGCCCTAGCAGCCTCTCCTATAAATACCATGTAATACTTTCACTTATTTTAGTTGGTGATTTCATATCTATACTAAACCTTTGTTAATTTTATTCTTGAAGTAATCGACCACTCTCATCTCTCTCTCTCTTTATTTCTATCATATCTATACTTGTTTTGAATCAGTATGGTGACCTAACAAGTGATATTAATCGCCAAAAGATCATTGTGAAGTGTGGTTTTGAAGTTATATGTTTGGTTTTGTTTAAATTATCGACATAATCTTCTTTCTAGCACTCCTTCTTCACACTTGTAAAGTGTTAATAATTCTATAGTGTTTAGGAGTTTAATTTCTTGTCAAAAGATTGTGTCTTGTTTGCTTTAAATTTGTTTATTTCGTAGTTTTAACTTTAGTCAATCCATCGAAATTCATCAAATTTTATCTCAAACGTTAAAGCCTTAAACTTTCTTATTATTTAAGTCATTAAAAATGTTTTTGATCAATAGGACTTGTTAGTTAAGTTGTTTTTAATCAAAATTAAGTATTTTTGTTTACTGCACTTTTATCGGAATTCAAATTATGGGTTTATCGCAATTGACATCTAGGGTTTATCGCAATTCACATCAAGGGTTTATCCTTAGCAACTGCAACCCATGCAAACACAACCATTCTTTCCACAACAATAATTCCCTCAACATCAACCATATCTTCCACCATAATTTCCAATGCAATCATTTCCTCCTCCATCTAAAGAACCACATTGGTTTGCTCAAATGTATGCGGCAATCAGTAGACAACAATCAATTCATGAAGCTGGATCACTTGAAAGACCTCCAATGCTCACACCTGGAAATTATGTTCAATGGGCAAGTCGATTCTTTAGGTTCATCGAACTCCGAAAACCTCATGGCAAATATCTAAAGAAGGTTATACTTGAAGGTCCTTTCCAAATTCCAACAACAACTGTTCCCGGAGATCCTCAAGCTATTCCTCCAAGACCTGAAACTGTTACCACCCTTCCTAAGAATCAACTAACAGCAGAACAAATACTTCACCGTGAAGCTGATGAACTTGCAATGGAGTATATTGCTCTGGGTATACCTAATCCAATTCTCCGAAGCGTTGATGCTCAGAAAACAACAAAGGACATGTGGGAACATATTCACCTCTTGATGGAAGGCACTGAACTTAACCAAGAAGACATGGAATCCAAACTTTATCTCGAATATGAAATGTTCATGATTGATCTAGGGGATACACTTGAGTCTTATTATCATCGATGCACAAACATCATTAATGACTTGGACAGACACAACATCATCTTGCCAAAGATTGCAATCAACATGAAGTTTCTCAATTGTCTAGGTCCTGATTGGCAAAAGTATGTCACATTTGTTCGTCAAGCCAAAAATCTTCATAATGCGAAGTATGGATTGTTGTATGACTATTTGAAGCACCATCAACCCGAGGTTGACAAAGATCGAGCTATGCGTGGAATGCTTACACCTTCAAATCCATTAGCACTTATGGCTCAATCATATTGTGCTCCATATCCACCACCTAATCATTCAGTTGTTCCACAACAAAATCACTCTGCTTATCCTCAACAATCACCTTCAACCCAGATCGTTACATATGAGTCACCCCATCAATCAACTGACACTCAACTAGTTCCTTACAACAACTCAGATTCCATGTTCTACATACAAACAAATGATGAGGACGAGGAAGCATTTAACTCATTGAATCAAGGATTTGCTTTCATTGCTCGAGCCTTCAGTAAATTTTCAAACAGATCGAACAATTGTCGTCGTACTTCATCTAACACAAGGAATCAAGCTGTTATACAAGATGGACGAGTAGAAGTTCAGAATAGTAATTATGAACGTCAAATGGATATAGGAGGTTATACGGGAAATTCAGGGAGTGGACAAGTGTTTAATGCCGCTGGTGGAAATAGGAACAATGTTGGTGCTCCGCAGAGAAGGGTTGAAATTGTTGAAACTGGAAATACATCAAATGGAAATATGGAAATCAGGTGCTACAACTGTAATGGCAAGGGTCATCTGGCTAATGCATGTCCTAAACCAAGAACCAGAGGCATTGAATTTCACAAACAAGCATTACTTCTTGCACTTAAGGACGAAGCTGGAGGAACTCTCACTGACAAAGAAAACAGTTTCATGGCAAATGCTTACTCAGATGATTCCATTGAATACTTGGAAGCAAATGCAGCAGTGATGCTCATGGAAACTATGCAGGAACTTCACATGAGTGATACAGGCCTAGTTTATGATACTAATGGCTTGTATCAGGTACTTGATATAAATTCATGTCTCATACATGAAATAGCATCTTCATCTGCATCTGCATCTGACAAGGAGCAATTTATTCAAGATGATTCATTGTTATCTCCTCTAGAAGATGATCAAATTAACCCTGTTGTTACATTTGATGATCCAATTGATGATATAACAATGATCAACCTGAACAAATTGAAACTTCGTCTGATCCAGATCCATAACTCATGACCTTGCTTATGGCCACCCAATCCCAAGTTGAGAAATGTAACGAAATAAACCGTAATTTAAAAACAAAAGTTGCATCATTAACTGCGTACACTGAGTGCTCTAAAACACAACTTACGAATTTTGAAACACAAGCTAAACGAGAACAAAGTTTTGAAGTTGATTTTCAAAATGCG
This sequence comes from Artemisia tridentata subsp. tridentata, assembly GCA_021014915.2. Taxonomy (NCBI): domain Eukaryota; kingdom Viridiplantae; phylum Streptophyta; class Magnoliopsida; order Asterales; family Asteraceae; genus Artemisia; species Artemisia tridentata. Next base: position 169,602,044 of record CP139508.1, read on the forward strand.
TACATCAAAGAACAGGAGTTACAACATCAAATATGAGAGTTAGTCGTTTCCAAAAAAAATATGATTTCTCAAATGGAACAAGAAAAATTAGTTTTTCCGATCAAAAATAGAGTTGTCAACTTTAAACACCTCAATTCGGAACTTTGAATAACAAAAATGGAGTTGTCAACTTGTCAAACTAGTTTTTCCGAACATAAACAAGTGTCAAGGAAACGAATTGACTCTTACCTCAATGAAATCGTAGATTTGGAAAGTAAACTAAAGGAGTTTCAAAAAGTCATTTACAAAACTGGAGAGACTGTGACAACAATTCAAAAGTTTACCTTGAAGCAAAATCCCCAAGGTTATGGTTTTGCTCTTGGTGACGATAAACCACGTTTTCTAAACAAAGCACTCAAGGAAAATCTGAAGTTGTATAGTGCAGAACATCTATTTGATGATTCCATTATGCGTGTTGTTGTATATAATTGTGAGGAATAACAGGAACAGGAAGACGAGAGTCGATAAAAAATGAGCAATATTATGTTTAATAAACCGTTTGATTACTCAAAATTGCCTCATATTTTTGACACTTTCGTTCTTCAAAAAGAAAAAACCGAACAACCTTGGTTTATTACTCAGATTCATGAATCTACTTCTGATGTTGGTCCCGTTAAACCAATTGCACAAATAAATGGCCCTTTACCATCCTCTGGTGAAATTGAACCATTACCAAAACATTGTCTTGTACTTCAATACTTTGATACATTTATGGAAGACATCAAATTTTTGGAAGAAGCAATTGAACGTAATTCAGAAATTAAAGTTTCCACTTTTCAATCTGCTTACGCAAAAGAACAGAGAGAAATTTTTCAAAAACAATTTTTACCTCATGTTCAACATTTGCGTCTTTGTGCAACACATTGGGAACGGAAACTCCAAAAAGAAGTAACATCCATGATTCACACTTTCAATGCAACTGAAAATTCGATTTCAAAGCAAAAACGTCGAAACAAAAATCTTCAAAATGAAGCAGATCGACTCTTGGAAGATGTTCTAAGTTCTGATATTATCTCGGTTTTCATGAATTCTATTTATGTGTCCTGTAATTCCATGCTTGTTGCTGACCACAAATCTGAGAATGAAAAGTTGAGACACGAGATTGAGATTTTAAAAGTTGAAAATGAGAGAATCATGAAACACAATGATGATGTTCAAAATAACCTTTCAAACAAGATTTTTCAGCTTCAAAAGAAACTTCAGTGGTGTGAGGCTCAAAGTATTGATTTTGAACTTGCCTTGCAACACAAAAATGAAAAAACAAGTTTTGCAAACACCTTGTCAACAAAAGTTGAAAACCTTGATGATGAGAACGTAGTCTTAAAGTGTCAAGTGTTCAAATGTGAACAAGAGATTTAGAAGTTAAAAATAGAATAAAAAACTATTTTTGACTCTTTGAAAAAGACTCGGTCTCAACTTTTGAAAGAAAATGCTGAATGTAGGAAAGAACGTACAGATACTATTAGAATAAATAGAGAAATCGACTCTAAAATACAGGATCAACATCACATCATCATTGATTTAAGAGATAAACTTAGTGCACAAGAAAAAGGAAAGTCTGTTAACACAAATGTCATTGCACCAGGAATGTACAAAGTAGACACAACACATAGGCAACCCGTTACAAACACTGATCAGACCACTAATTTGAATCCTTCCACTTCTACAGGAATAGTCACCACTACTAGCGTTAGCAGATCAAAGCGTAAAAGCATCACACGGAAGAATAGGATCTGGAAACGTAAGAGCGGAAACCTAGAAGTCCCAGAAGTAGAAGATCATCTTAGGAATTTGAATAAAAAGCATGTTGCTTCTGATTTAGATTAGAACTTAAAAACTTGTAATTCTAATAACGATGTAACGAATGCTAAAACTTTGAACGTTGTAAACGTGAATGCTTCTTGTGTTTTCTGTCGTAAAAGTATGTTGTCTGGTTATCATACTAAATGTGTTGCTAACTCTCTTTTGTCTCGTAATAAGAAATGTTGATCCCAATACACGATCTCTACTTGAGCTTGTTAGAAACTTTGAGAACACCAAAGAGTTTGCGGAATCTACTCTTTAATGCTTAGAAGATTATAAACAATGTATAGAACAATGTAACAGTAATGCAAGAACAAACAGTTATCACCAAATGCTTCAATATTATTAGAATAATAATACGAGTGATCTGAATATCATTAGGGTTTACAACCTTAAAGCTTAATAAAATGTATGTTAAAGATATTGCAAAAGATATATCTAAACCTTAATCTAGGACCTCCTTTTATAGGCACAAGGAGTCCTTTACAAGATAACTATCAATACACAATATTCGTATCATTCTAACTGTATAAGATATACACTAAATTACTTCTATATTTATCACATTACGCGTATTCATAACCTAGGCAGTACCATCTTCTTAAACAGTCTTCTACAGTACAAAGATAACACTGGCTGTACTAATATTTACTCTAGCAGTACTAACTAGTTTGTACTGTTAGTGTAAATCTCCATTAGTTCAAACATAAACTTGGCAGTACAAACTTGAAAGTCATTTAATTCCCAACAATCCTCCCCTAAACTTGTGATTTATCTCCAAATCATCAAGTTTCTTGAATTAAATCTTTATGCTCGAGAGGATTCTTCCAAACACCTTATTTCCTTTCTGCTTGTGTGAAGATCTTTCTCAGCAAATCTCTTGCCATCTCTGTCTCTTCATCCACTGTAAGTTTAACAAATAACATCACAGTAAGAATACCTTGTCTCAAAGGATATTTTTTTCAGCCAGCATAAATACATCAACTCCAGCTTTTGTAGATATATGATGAACTCCACATGTATCATATAACTTCCATTTTGTTGACAAATTATCTGCTTGAAACTTCCATATTGTATCTTCAGCAACTGGTTCAAACATCCTTTTCAAAATTACCCAAAGCATTTTCTCTTTGTCATCAGTTGGCTCTGTTGATCTGAACTTCTCTTTAACTAAGCTCCAAAACTTATCCAGATCTTCTCTGTCAAATGCCTTAAGCATATCTTCAAAGTATTTGTATACTTCAGTATGATCTCCAATCCTTATTATCTTCCAAGACTTTCCAAATTCATCTGTGTAGATTTCCTAGTCAATTATTGGAAATTTGGTTTGTATTGGTTCAACATTCATGCCTTCTTCTGGAATGACAAGCATCATCTGTTTTAGCTGTTCATCAGTTAACTCCTCTTCTTCTTCTTCTGTTGTGGATGGATCTTCACTAACCTTTTGCTTCTTTGAACTTTCTTGACTTAGTTCTGTATCAGCACCTTTTTTTAACTTAGAAACACTTCCTTCAGCTTCACTTTCCATTGGAGTAAATGTGTTTACTCTTTTGTAAACCTTTTTAAATTCACTCTTGATCTCCTCAAAGCTTTTACCTTAGAAATCTTTCTTTGTGTATCCAGCCATATTCTTCATGTACAGACACATATTTGCTCTTTGTTCAGCTTGAGATGGTGGTTTACTCCTCTGTTCTTTAGCTTTTTGTTCTACAGCAGACTTCCTTCTTGAATTAATCAGTTCTGCTAGCTGTCTTGACTTCTCTTCAATTGACAATACTTCATCTGCTCTTAATTCACTAAGTCTTTCTTTTAATACAGCATCAGCATCAATCATAACCTGAATGCTATCCCAATATTCAACCTGAGCAGCTTCATTAACCCATTGTTCTTCAAGAAGTCTTACTTTATCTTCCTCATGTAATTTCTTAGCAAGAAGTTCATCTGATTGTTCTTGTGCCAATATTTCTGCTTCAGCTGTTTCTTTTGCAAATCTTTGTTCAACAATAAGCTTTGCAATCTTTTCTTCTTCTGCCAAACTTGCTTGCTCTGCTTCATAAACCCTCTGAGCAACTTCAGCATCATAAATTATATGGGTTTACTCCCTCTTGATAACCTTCTTTAATGACTCGGTCTCTGCCATTATGTTTTTTCCCTTATCTTTAGCACTGGCAGTACTAACTGAAACACTAGCAGTACTAAGTGGATCAGCAGTACTAACCCCTTGATCAACATCCACATTTCCTTTACCCATATCTGCATCACCCTTATCTTGCCTCCCCTGAATATATGCATTCTTTTCAACCAATGTAATAGTGGGGTCTTGATCAATATATGCTATTTTCCTCCCCTATTTGGAAGAATCATCCATGTCATCATCATCAGAATCATCATCTTCAGTATCTGATTCCACTATCTTTGCCCTCCTTTTAGCTTTACTAGCCTTGAGGTTTTGCTGCAACTTCTTTACTTTCTGAATCAAATTGACGTATGCAGCTCCATATATTTTCTTTGTCTCCTGCAATTCTACCTCTAAGCTAGTAACTCTATTGGTCAATTGGGTACAAATTTCCATCAATTCCTTTAGTTTCTGCCTTCCCTCATCACTTGCAGGTGTGTTACCTCCTGGAAGAGGTGAATCATAGGGCATTGACTCAGTTTCAACCCTATTTGGACTAGGTGGATCAGCTGAGCCCCCCATATGTACCGTGTGACTAGGGTTGCCATCACTAGTATCAAGTTCATGAGAACTCGAGACATTGGATGTTGTGATGGGTAGGGTCTTACTTATGTTGACACTGTCTTGTCCAGTTACTAAGCCTGTGATAGTAGTGTCAGCCCTAACCATTCTGTCAAAGACAGTCTCATCTGCCATAGAGGTGTGTTAAAACCCGAAATTTCCGTCCATTTGAAATTCCCTTATTACCCTCAAAACTTTGAAATGTAACAAGCACAAAATAAATAATGCAGTGACATATGTATAAAGATTAAACTATGTGTGAAATATATTTAAACCTTACAAAATAAAAGTTTGTACAAAAAAAAAGGGGACTAAATGCATTTTAATTTTTGTCAAGTAATTAGCCAGAATGATGATTATACACTTCCTAAAAATATTGTATCTATCCTAATCTAAACAAAAAAATAAAAAAAACCGGCTTTCTTTTTCCTCCCCTACTCATTTTCACGACAAAAAAAAAAAAAAAAAAAAAAAAAAAAAAAAAAAAAAAAAACCCTAGCTCTGTAAAAAAATCAGCCGCCCCTTTTTACCTCCCAAATTCGATCCAAAAACAAGCAAGAAAAATTCGTGAGGCTTCTACGTGGTGTTTAGACTAAGGTGTCAAGCGTTGGAATGATCGTGGGTTTGTTCTAGTTCGAAAAGAAGAAATTCGTGGGTGTTTTCTTGGCCTTTTGATTCTTGTTCGTCCGTTTGATCATCAAGAGGGTAACACGTATCATCCTATCTTGTTTTCTACATTTTAATCTTGTCTTTAACATTTAATATTGTCATCTTGATCATCATAAGAATCGGATATAAAATGGAGATAAATCGGCCTAATAATAGAGTTCACATAAAATCATGAAAAGTTCACATGAAATAATGAATTTGGAATTAGGGTTTGGATAGAGATTTTCGTGGTTGATTTTGTGGGATTTTATGATTATGTTAATTGATGTCTAAAATACAGATCTTATGAATTTTAAGGGTCATGGATGTGTTTGGGTGCGTTAATAAGCTTTGTAATGGTCCATTATAAACCCTAAGTTGCTGACAGAATCTAAGGTCGAGTTGATTAGGGTAGATCTTGCTGATACGAACGTATTTTTGAATGATTCTTGAGTCTAAAATTAAGTTTAGGCAAATAGCTTTCTGAATATATAGAGCCTTGTAATTTTTAGAGGTCGGGAGAAGGTACTTTTTGATTTTACAAGTTCAAGTGTAAAAACTGAATTCGGGATTCTGAAAATCAGTCCACTTGGACGATTTTTTCATTTATAAACTATGAAGAGTTAGGTCATGAAACTTTCCAGTATTTAACTTCTATATGCCTAGTAATGTCATGAATTTTTGGGGATTTTTCCTGGAGGTATTGGTGGGTCAACCAAGGGGATACTTTTTGGGTACTGCAGCAGACATGTTTTCTGGGTAGTCTGAGTTAGCGTATTTTTCTTGTGGGGTTTAACTAATCAATAAATTCTGGAAAAATTCGTGTGAGTTCTTAATACATTGAAGTATCTGTGGGAATTTTTGTGGATTTTATTTCTGAGTTCTAATGTGGTTCATAAATTCGTCAAAGTGTGGTCTGTTCTAGGTTAAAGGCTGATAAAAGTTAAAAGGCTAAAGAAAAGGGTTATTTGTGTAATACTTAACTTAAGGGTTGAACTTGTCATTTTCTAAACTAAAGGACTAAACTAGTGAAACCATATAACCTTATGATAATTACATTTTATACCCTAATCTTACAAAAGTTGCATAATAAACCCTAAAACTTGTGAACCTACTATATTAACCTTAAACTTATATAAATATCATTGTGAACCTTGAACTATTAATATTGTCACGTTTGATACTTTAAACTTACTAAATGATAACCTGAAATGTTTCTTAATATGGAAACCTTCTAAATATGGAAACTTACTAATTCTGGAAACCTGCTAAAAATAGAAAGTTACTTAAAATGGGTTAACTTACTTAAATCGGAAACTTACTATCTTTGGAAAATTACTATTTTTGGAAAGCTTCTATAAAAGGAAAGTTACTAAAAATGGAAAGCCGACTAAAATGAGTAATCCGACTTAAAATAATTTATTAATAAAACGACCATGAATTCGTGTAGATTCGCTGAAGATGGAGTCTGTTTCCGATCTTATGTTTCTATTGTGTTTTCACTTGCGGTCTAAGGTACAGATATTCTACCCTTTTCAGTAAGGGTGTTTTCTTTCTCATGACTTTTGATCTTGATCTTTGATTCGTTATAAGATTTCCTTAAGCCATTGCTATGATCCCTTTTACTTGATTCATTCGCTTGATATGCTTCGTTGATATGATGATCCTTCTGACATTCGTTCATTATGACCTTGTAATATGATACTTAGCATAATTCGTTCGTTACCCTGTGACATGAGGATTCAAATCACTTGATTCATTGAAGGTTCATTTGATATTATAACTGGATGTGAAAACCTCTCTTAATTATATCATGGAAATGTTTTGAGAAAACTATTTTTACAACGATGTTATGAGCGATGCGATACCATTTTATATGGAATTTTGACTAACTTTTATGAAAACTACTTTTACGAACTACCTTTATGAGAACCGTTATTTAAGATCATTTTTATGAAAACCATTACTAAGGGATTTCTTTAAATGAACATTTGATAGAAAAATTTGATTATGAACTTTTACTATGAAACCTATGAACCTTTGATATTCAGATGACCTTGATGACTTAGACATTTGACCTTTGATATTATATGACTTTAGAACCCTGCAGTTTGATACCCGAGCCACTTTGTTTCCTAGTCATGGAGGTTCCATGACCTTGTCATTGATGCACCTCTGACATGACTGTTGGGCTATAAAGTCAAAGTACTGCTACATGAAGAAAGTCAAAGTACTGCTCGATAAAAGTCAAAGTACTGCACAAGATGAAGGACTTTTATGCAAAATAATGTTTAACGAATATTGTATTATTCTAGAACATTCCTAAGTTGTTATTAGATTAGAGTTAGAATTACTTGTTGTTCAAGTATTGTAAACCGACTAGGGTTTTCCTTGTGCCTATAAAAGGACCCCTAGGTTGGCATTAGACGTAAGAGTTTTACATGCAATTTAGAGAAAAGTATTAGTCGATTATTAGAGTATTAGCGATTAGAATTTGTTTAGTGAATCTGTGTATTATAAGCAGGTTCAAGTTATTAATAAAATCGTTAAAGTTTAGAGTAATTCTTCTTAGCTTTGTTGAAGTAGTTTCCGCATACTCAACAAAGTATATCAGTGTTTCACCATTAACAGTTTTGGATTTATCCAAGGTTGTTAAACCTTAAACAAGCTACAAGTTAGTTTGGTCAGAGTACAACGATCCAACAAGTGGTATCAAAGCCAGGTTTGTTTGCAGGGGCGTATGGATGCATCCTAGATATGATTTGAATTTGTATCCATATCTGTTATATTATCTGATGTGATTTGATTTGGTGTTTGATGTTGGGTGCAATCCACGCCTTCACATTTTGGGAGTTAGCTACTCCATTGATTACTTGAGGACTCCCCTCCTACTACATTGGTATTCCGAGGTCACCCCTCTGAATCCAACGAGATGATTTGATTTATTTTGGGCTTGTGGTAGATTACTATTCTTTTCTTATTCCTGATATTCCTTGTTTATACCTTATGTTTTTCCCAATGCACCATACTTATTCTTCGTTCCTTATCTTTTGTTTCGTTTATACATATCTGTTCACTTGGCTTTTTAAGCTCAGCCGCATTTCTTTTCCTGTGGCAGGTTTTAGTAGGAGGCTGGGTTATGAGTGAAGAGTACTTTTGGACTTAGAAGACTACACCTTGATAGCTATTCTGGATTAGAGATGAATAGAAGCATTTATATTGTTAGACTTAGTATTTATTATAGTTTTCATTTGTATCCCTTGTATTTCATATTTTTCCCTTTTGTAACCTTGCAGTTTATTTGTATTATTTAAGTCATATGCTTGTGTTTGCTTTGATATGTCACCATAACGTAATACTTCTACCCTTATCGGGTTGGGGTGTTACAATTATGGTATCAGAGTGACAGGCTACGATTTGTAATACATTTACCCTTGACCTGTGAAGTTTGGACCATTAAGTTTCCACTATAGGTGCTCATAAGACAACCTTTGAGAAATTGCTTTAGGATTTCCCCACAGGAACTTATGTTATTACCGGTGAGGAACGGGTAGAATAGGACATCTATGTAAGTAGCATTGCTTCCGCATCACTCTGATTCGTGCCTTTGCCCTTAGTTTTGCCTCATAAGAACGTTTCTTACAGAAGCTAGAAAGTTTTGCAACCTAAGTTTAGTAACCAAGTAAGTTTGGAATACCTCGAGAACCTCATGGACACCTTACACCATTTAAGTTTCACTTCCTGATTTTGATCTCCAATTCCGATCTGTTTGATAAACAGTTTGATGCTTTTCCGACCATCCCGAAGGTCATTCGACCATAATATGTTTGACACATTCGATGAATTCATTGCCTATGCTGGATATAAATGTATCATCTGATTCTACTTAACTCGGCATAATCCATTACTACTCCTATGAGAACTCTGGTGATTATTAACCATGAATATAGGAAGTTTTACTTTCCGCCCTTTGAATGATGAATCTTGCTTGCCAACTAGTTCCCTGGAAGGATATGACGAAAATATTGTCTCAATATGGAATTGTTAACTGAGCATAATGATGCTGATAACTGATATTCCATACATCTCGCTTTTGACAGTTATACGATGTTCGTATTACCGATGATTCACACCCTACCTGCAACTTATGCTAAATAGCTTAACAGAATTTCAACACTTTGAATTGTTCGCTTATCTATCTCCACACTATATTAAACCATGTACTTAACTTTGATATATGAACTATCCGTCTAGCTTGACGACTGTACTCATCCTACGAATCCGTTTACTTTTGATATATTCGACTTTGAGGTCTTTAGGTTATGGATTGGCTGGCTCTTCATAAAGCTGCCAGAGACTACCATATCTGATATGTGACCTTTAAAAATCTATTTTCATCCTACTTTTGTTATGAGGACCCTCAACTGCTGAAATCTGTTAAGATTAATGTTGCTATGGAAACACTTACTCTGATCTCAATTGATTGTCAAATTTCTCCTGAAACCTATTAGTATCAACCTTTAGAAAGCTCTGGCATTGGATGTATTTTGTTGTATGAAAATTTTCTGATGTTCTCTGATGAACCTCTTGGGATTCCCTCCTGCTTGGGAAGTGGAGTTAGCATTGAACTGGTCTCAGTTGATGAAACCATGATGCCATAGAAGTTGAGAGATTGAAGGAACTGATGGAATATGATTTTGTCCACCTCAGTGTTTCTCTTTGGATGCTCCTGTTGGTTTATGAAGAAGAAAGAGGAAAGTATGTGGCGGCGTATCGACTATCGTGAACTTAACCGTATCACTATCCGTAATCATTATCCATTTCTGCGTATCAATGATTGATTTGGTCTATCTTTGAAACTCCGTATCAGACGTCCTCATTTAAGTTGAAGGACTGAAGAAGCAACCATAAGAACTTCTAAGAAGGGAGTTGACTAACTGAGAGTAACCTCCGCGAAGCATTTCAGTTTTATTCGTGAGAAGGAAGATTAGTGATGTGAAGTGGATATGAAATTCCCTAAGACGACTCCTGAAGCTGCTTTCGTACTCTTTGTGATCATTATGAGTTTTAATGATGCCAATTGTATTGGCTAAAAGAATCATGTTTTTCGCGAGTATTTGGACAATTGTCTTATTATGACAGTGTGTTTGTGCTCAGAGACGGAAGAGGAATATGTAGATCATTTTCGTATTAGGTAGAATAAGCCCTTTTGTTCTGGAAGAGTAAGTTTGATTGGCGTTTAGAGATTGTAGCAGACAGCACTACCAGATATCATGGGATGATAGAATTTCCCACAGAAAGGACCAAGATCAAAGACCGTTGTCAGAATTAGAAACCTTGTAGAAGAGTAATAGAAGATGTTTGTGACAGGCGTTACCGTGAAAGAAGCATATAAGAAGAAAAGAAAAAAACTGAGATGGGACTCGATTATACCTCATGCAGCATGTGGAGATTTCAGTTCGGGCATCAAGACAATCTGACCATAGGGAACGAACTTTTCAGCACATAACCTGGAGTTGACAGCAACTCGAGTTGGCGAATTTCGAACTGTGCTAGTAGACCTATCGAAGACACGCAGTCTTGCTTCTCTATTCATTTTAGTTGTACTAAGATGAATTGAGAACAGAAGCAGACTTGCGGATGGAAGAGATTCGAGATCATGTATTTGAATGGATGAGTTTTGAAGCAAATGTTTGGGTTTGGAAGAGTTGATTCTGTGAAGGATGAAGCTATTGATGAAGAAATGCACTTCCTCTTAACCTACTTAAGTTTCCGTTACCTGATGATAAGATCCTTTGAATGATTTAGGTTCTCTATTAGTAATTCCGTTATGTGTTCATTTTGCGTTTGTTGGATGATGGTTTTGTTATGCGAATTTTGACGAATTGTGGAAGGAACCTTGAGATTTATGTCTAGGAATGGGCGGATGTTGAAGCAACCACTTATATTGGCTGAGTCGATTCTGGTGAGTGATGAAGGATTGGCGCTATTAACGTCGTACCCTAATTCTGATAGACGTTCTAGGATTTTTGTTACTCTTACGAGTAGTTTCGTTCTCCTCTTAGTTATGTTGTTTGACTTTGATGACCTCTGAGATTGTAGAAGGATTTGGTGGACTAAGATAGGATGTTTTGTTTACGACTTGAGATAAAGTATGACCATCATGAGGGCATATTTATATGATGCTAGTATTATGACGCCTGATCAACGTAATAATACTTACATCATATAACGTGCACTTATTGTGATCATAGGATGTTTCGAGAAGTGCCTTAGGAGCCTTAGAAATTATGATAGCTGTTTGAGATTATCTGCGAATAGTAAGACTTTAGGTTCATTCTACCTATACGTTTAATCAGCCTTCATCGATATGCGACTTGATACGTTTGGATACTCGACATGCGGTTGTTGACTTCTGTGCTTCTTATAAGAATCTTAAGTTCTATTGTAGAGCTTCCTGCCGATTGATGTTATCAAACAATTTGTTTCTGTACGTTCTCATCTGATTTGTCTAATCAAATTCTATGGGCGATATATCCGTCAAATCCTACGTATTCCCTGTATCTCTTCCGAGAGAATATGATTATCATCTGTTACGTTTGGTGTATTATTCTTTTGTTCTGGATTTAGTATGGTATGTCCTTTCTGAGGAACCGAAGCTATTTTTGGATCGACAAGATCGAGTCATGAGAAACTAGTCATTCACATTTCCGTTCACGGTCCGTTATGCTTTCTGTTTCGCTTCACTTCAATTTTCGAGGACGAAAATTTTTCTTTTAGAGGGGAAGAGTTGTAAAACCCGAAATTTCCGTCCATTTGGAATTCACCTTATTACCCTCAAAACTTTGAAATGTAACAAGCACAAAATAAATAATTCAATGACATATGTATAAAGATTAACCTAAGTGTGAAATAAATTTAAACCTTACAAAATAAAAGTTTGTACAAAAAAAAAGGGGACTAAATGCATTTTAATTTTTGTCAAGTAATTAGCCATAATGATGATTATACACTTCCTAAAAATATTGTATCTATCCTAATCTAAACAAAAAAATAAAAAAAAACGGCTTTCTTTTTCCTCCCCTACTCATTTTCACGACAAAACAAAAAAAAAGAAAAACCCTAGCTCTCTAAAAAAATCAGCCGCCCCTTTTTACCTCCCAAATTCAATCCAAAAACAAGCAAGAAAAATTCGTGAGGCTTCTACGTGGTGTTTAGACTAAGGTGTCAAGCGTTGGAATGATCGTGGGTTTGTTCTAGTTCGAAAAGAAGAAATTCGTGGGTGTTTTCTTGGCCTTTTGATTCTTGTTCGTCCGTTTGATCATCAAGAGGGTAACACGTATCATCCTATCTTGTTTTCTCCTTTTTAATCTTGTCTTTAACATGTAATATTGTCATCTTGATCATCATAAGAATCGGATATAAAATGGAGATAAATCGGCCTAATAATAGAGTTCACATAAAATCATGAAAAGTTCACATGAAATAATGAATTTGGAATTAGGGTTTGGATGGAGATTTTCGTGGTTGATTTTGTGGGATTTTGTGATTATGTTAATTGATGTCTAAAATACAGATCTTATGAATTTTAAGGGTCGTGGATGTGTTTGGGTGCGTTAATAAGCTTTGTAATGGTCTATTATAAACCCTAAGTTGCTGACAGAATCTAAGGTCGAATTGATTAGGGTAGATCTTGATGATACGAACGTATTTTTGAATTATTCTTGAGTCTAAAATTAAGTTTAGGAAAAGAGCTTTCTGAATATATAGAGCCTTGTAATTTTTAGAGGTCGGGAGAAGGTACTTTTTGATTTTACAAGTTCAAGTGTTAAAACTGAATTCGGGATTCTGAAAATCAGTCCACTTGGACGATTTTTTCATTTATAAACTATGAAGAGTTAGGTCATGAAACTTTCCAGTATTTAACTTCTATATGCCTAGTAATGTCATGAATTTTTGGGGATTTTTCCTGGAGGTATTGGTGGGTCAACCAAGGGGATACTTTTTGGGTACTGCAGCAGACATGTTTTCTGGGTAGTCTGAGTTAGAGTATTTTTCTTGTGGGGTTTAACTAATCAATAAATTTTGGAAAAATTCGTGTGAGTTCTTAAGACATTGAAGTATCTGTGGGAATTTTTGTGGATTTTATTTCTGAGTTCTAATGTGGTTCATAAATTCGTCAAAGTGTGGTCTGTTCTAGGTTAAAGGCTGATAAAAGTTAAAAGGCTAAAGAAAAGGGTTATTTGTGTAATACTTAACTTAAGGGTTGAACTTGTCACTTTCTAAACTAAAGGACTAAACTAGTGAAACCATATAACCTTATGATAATTACATTTTATACCCTAATCTTACAAAAGTTTCATAATAAACCCTAAAACTTGTGAACCTACTATATTAACCTTAAACTTATATAAATATCATTGTGAACCTTGAACTATTAATATTGTCACATTTGATACTTTAAACTTACTAAATGATAACCTGAAATGTTTCTTAATATGGAAACCTTCTAAATATGGAAACTTACTAATTCTGGAAACCTGCTAAAAATAGAAAGTTACTTAAAATGGGTTAACTTACGTAAAGCGGAAACTTACTATCTTTGGAAAATTACTATTTTTGGAAAGCTGCTATAAAAGGAAAGTTACTAAAAATGGAAAGCCGACTAAAATGAGTAATCCGACTTAAAATAAGTTATTAATAAAACGACCATGAATTCGTGTAGATTCGCTGAAGATGGAGTCTGTTTCCGATCTTATGTTTCTATTGTGTTTTCACTTGCGGTCTAAGGTACAGATATTCTACCCTTTTCAGTAAGGGTGTTTTCTTTCTCATGACTTTTGATCTTGATCTTTGATTCGTTATAAGATTTCCTTAAGCCATTGCTATGATCCCTTTTACTTGATTCATTCGCTTGATATGCTTCGTTGATATGATGATCCTCCTGACATTCGTTCATTATGACCTTGTAATATGATACTTGGCATAATTCGTTCGTTACCCTATGACATGAGGATTCAAATCACTTGATTCATTGAAGGTTCATTTGATATTATAACTGGATGTGAAAACCTCTCTTAATTATATCATGGAAATGTTTTGAGAAAACTATTTTTACAACGATGTTATGAGCGATGCGATACCATTTTATATGGAATTTTGACTAACTTTTATGAAAACTACTTTTACGAACTAGCTTTATGAGAACCGTTATTTAAGATCATTTTTATGAAAACCATTACTAAGGGATTTCTTTAAATGAACATTTGATAGAAAAATTTGATTATGAACTTTTACTGTGAAACCTATGAACCTTTGATATTCAGATGACCTTGATGACTTAGACATTTTACCTTTGATATTATATGACTTTAGAACCCTGCAATTTGATACCCGAGCCACTTTGTTTCCTAGTCATGGGAGTTCCATGGCCATGTCATTGATGCACCTCTGACATGACTGTAGGGCGGTGGAGTGATGTTCCGTCCCGTCCCTTTTCTATTATTTATTATGAGCTCAATTATTATATACATATATTTGGCCACTAATTTGTTTTCAGGGGCGTATGGATGCATCCTAGATATGATTTTTATTTGTATCTATATCTGTTATATTATCTTATGTGATTTGATTTGGTGTTTGATGTTGGGTGCAATCCACGTCTTCACATTTTGGGAGCTAGCTACTCCATTGATTACTTGAGGACTCTCCTCCTACTACATTGGTATTCTAAGGTCACCCCTCTAAATCCAACGAAATGATTTGATTTGTTTTGGGCTTGTGGTATATTACTGTTCTTTTCTTATTCCTGATATTCCTTGTTTATACCTTATGTTTTTCCCAATGCACCATATTTATTCTTCGTTCCTTATCTTTTGTTTCGTTTATACATATCTGTTCACTGGGCTTTTTAAGCTCAGCCGCATTTCTTTTCCTGTGGCAGGTTTTTATAGGAGGCTGGGTTATGAGTGGAGAATACTTTTGGACTTAGAAGACTACACCTTGATAGCTATTCTGGATTAGAGATGAATAGAAGCGTTTATATTGTTAGACTTAGTATTTATTGTAGTTTTCATTTGTATCCCTTGTATTTCATATTTTTCCTTTTTGTAACCTTGAAGTTTATTTGTATTATTTAAGTCATATGCTTGTGTTTGCTTTGATATGTCACCATAACGTAATATTTCTACCCTTATTGGGTTGGGGTGTTACAGGTGTAAGTAGGAGAACTGGGCTGAGAGACCACAGTTTCCTTTCTGGTTCTCCTCCTATATGTTTGTGAAATAATTGGGGAGTGTGATGATGATGGAACAACTATGGGTATGTGATGGGACTCAACTGGGATTGTTGGTCCTTCACCCTGAGTTGGTTGTACCTGAAGAAGCATAGTTTGAAACCATGGTCCTTCAACCCCTGAAAAACCTTGAGTTGCCCTCCTCATATTATTAAAAAGTTTTGAAGTACGAGAGGGGGTTGGATAAACACTTTTGTGGGGCTGAAGCAAACATTTTTGCATACTTAAAAATACTTGGATAAATCTTGGATACATCAAAAATTTTGTATCACTATCCAACTTTTTCACCATGCCATCAAAAATGAATTTTGAGAAATTAAAAGTTCTGTTTGTAGCCAAGCAAACAATAGCAGTAGCAAGATTACTACTAAATTGTTCCCAAGCTGTTTTCTTTGGACTTAACCAATGTAGGATGGTATGTATGGGAAATCTCCATTGATGGGAAAACTGTCCTTTTTGAAAAGTTAATTTATCAAAAGTTCTTACATATCCCATCAATGAGAGGTTTTCAAAAATTTCAGTGTTTGGTAAAGACCTAATACCATCAACATCTGTCAAATGGAGATGTCTGCTAATAGATGCTTTAGTAATAGTATTAAGCTTACCATCAACTGTTGCATTTATTTCTTGTACTCCATTATCAAGTGTTCGGACAGTAGCAGTCTGCCAGAATTGATTGATTAGAGAACTATAGATAGTTGGATTTACAGTAAGAGCATACCTTATAGGGCTACCATTAAGAAAGTCCAATATATGATGAAAGCCTTGACTTCCTTCTTGGTACTCCAAGAAAGCAATCATGTTGTGCTTATCACAAAACTCCATGTTAGCCATTTGATGAATAAAAGTTTGATGAGTATGCTTGGTTATGATCGATTAAAAGTGAATTGAAGGTTTGGTATAGCCAATTGAGAATTTATAGAATATGCTTAGGGTTTCAATTTGATCGATTGGATAACTCTGAACTTTAGAAGAAAGAAATCTTATATTAAAGAAAATAAGTGAATTATCTAAAATAGTAACCCTATAAGTAAGGTAACGAGCGAAAATTACTCAACGCCTATAATCAAAAAATGGTTACGACTAAACACTACAAATGGCAACCCAGCAGTACTAATATTTGCCTTGCAGTACTAAGTTTTAACTAGCAGTACAAACTTTTTGCAAAAACTTTACTCAGCATTATTAACTCAAATTTTCTTAAAAACAATACTGCACTTAAACTTTTTGAAGGGATTAAGTGTAAAGGAAGACACTTAATCTGTTTCGGTTGCATTTAACTTCTGGTTTTGTGAGAACCAATGTTTTCAGTATTAAAACTTCCTGTGATCAGATAGACTCATTCAAAGAGCCTTTTTGACAGGGTTTCCAGCTCGTGGCAGGTGTTACCTCTAACACAAATGTGTTAGATTCACTTTGGCTCGCTATTCTCAATAACAGATGTCCTTGGACTAACACACTATACAGAGTATATAATGGTAAAGAGTGAGTTAGCTCAGTTACTATCTGACTAAATTTAACCATCAATTCATGTTCAAAACTACCATAGGTTGATTTCAAGAAAGAGATTTTAAGGAAACTCCCAAATCTTTTCTATCATGAATCAGTTGCATCATCATTAAGCACCATCAGTTCAGCAAACAATCCACCACTTTGCTTCTCGCACAGCATTAAATACAATCATATTGCTTGCTTATCCTGCAAATGTTAGTCCAAAACCAAGAAAACACAATCCAAAGCATAACAGTATCAATTTTGACTAACAGCTTTAGCTCAGCAGTATTAATTTTGCACTAGCAGTACAAACTTTGTACTAGCAGTACAAACTGAAACACCTAACAGTACAAATCCTTTACAAAATTTTACAAAGACACAGAGGTTAAAACATTATGTATTTAGCATTCCAATACTTGTAACCAAGTACTGAAACCTTCCAACATCAAGACCTTTTGAAAGTAAATCTGCCCAGTTGTTATCAATGTGAATTTTAACAACTTGGATTAGCTTTTTAAGATTACAATCTCTTATAAAGTGATGTCTAATCTCTATGTGTTTTGTTTTTGAATGCAAAATAGGATTTTTGATAATGCATATTGTACTGTTATTATCAATGAATATCATGGTGTTCATGAAATTGTACCCATAATCCAGCAATTGATTCTGAATAGTGTGTTAGGAAAACCGCCACTAATCTATATCTAGCTCTCCCTCTAGGCCCACTAATGCTTCTAAGTCTGTGCTAGGAAAACCGCCAGTTATAGTTTCTAATAATGCCTTAGTTACCCCCATAGTTGCGAATACAAATCCTAAGATAGTGCAATCACCTAGCGAATTCACTAAGAAAAAAGCACAAAATAGTTGGACATGGCAATGTTGGTTACAGAGGACACCTAGTTTTAAATGGATACCTAAAATTGTTAATGTGTGTGCTTCTAACCTAACAGAACCCACAAATTCTTCGGGTTCCACCCTTACCATCACTCCATCTTCGTCGTCTTCGTGTGATGCAGGTGGTTCAAATCGTTCTATGGATTGTTGATAGCGGCTGTACCCGACACATGATAGGCAATCTCAAACTGTTAGTAAACTTTGTTTCAAAGTTCATCGGCACCGTCAGATTCGGGAACGATCACTTCGCTGCTATCATGGGATATGGATACTATATCAATGGCAACATCGAAATTAGTCATGTGTATTATGTCGAAGGCCTTGGTCACAACCTTTTCTCAGTCGGTCAATTCTGTGATGAGGATTTGGAAGTAGCATTTAGGGAGAAAACATGTTTCGTTCGTGATTTACAAGGAAATGATCTTATGTCAGACACTCGTGCAACAAGTCTTTACACAATCTCAATGTCTGATATGATTGCTTCTTCCCTAATATGTTTGCTCTCCAAAGCAACTTCTACAAAATCATGGTTATGGCACAAACGACTTTCTCATTTGAACTTCAAAACCATGACTCAACTTGCACGACAAAAACTAGTCGACGCTCTTCCAAGGTTTTGTTATTCAAAAGATCACTTATGTCATGCCTGTGAACAAGGAAAAAGCACTCGTGCACGCTTTCCCTCAAAAACTGAACCAAGTACTAATCATGTGCTTCGCCTTCTTCACATGGATTTGTGTGGCCCAATGCGTGTGCAGACGATTAACGGCAGACACTACATTCTTGTAATCGTTGATGACTACTCCAGATGGACTTGGGTTTATTTTCTCAGAAGTAAAGATCAAGCTCCTCCTATGATCATCACCTTTCTCACAAAAATTCAAGTTCAGCTTCGTAATATGGTCAGAAAAGTTAGAATAGACAATGGATCTGAATTCAAGAATCAAACTCTTCAAGATTTTTTTGAGAAAGTAGGAATTGAACATCAAACATCCATTGCAAGAAGTCCAGAACAGAATGGAGTTGTTGAAAGACGCAACAGGACGTTAGTGGAAGCTGCAAGAACGATGCTGATTAATGCTCAATTACCAGATTACTTATGGGCAGAAGTTGTCTCGACTACATGTTATACCCAAAACCGTTGTATGATCAACCAACTTCACCATAAAACACCTTATCAGCTTATCCATAAATGAAAACCGAACATAAAATACTTTCATGTATTTGGTGCTATATGCTACCCAAATAATGATCGCGAAGACCTTGGAAAGCTCAAAGCAAAAGCAGACATCAGTGTATTCATTGGATATTGTGAAAACTCAAAAGGCTTTCGCATCTGGAACCGTCGCACTAGAGAAATCGTGGAAACCATTCATGCTAATTTCGATGAGCTTACGGATATGGCTTCTGAGCAAAACAGCTTAGGACCCGCAACCAACCGTCTAAACTTTCCAGATCAATCAGCTGAACCCCTTTCGCTAAACCGTAAAGAATTAGAAACACTGTTTGCTCCGTTGTATGATGATTCCTTTGCATGTCGTACACCAGATGTATCAAATGTTTCCGCTGCACCATCTGATAATATTCCAATCCCTAATACACCTGCACCAACAACTACAACCATTGCAATAGATGCACCTCCAATTGAATCTCCTACAGTAGAACAAACCGCTTCCAACACCGAGACGACATCTGATGATCAACAAAAACAAGAAGTACCCGTACCTGCAGATTATGACGGAAATGCCTTCTTCAATCCATTTGCTCCGGCTTCAACCATTCCTGATATTGCAGAATCATCTACACGCAACTTGGATCTGTGTAATTTGCACAAGTTTTATCAACATCACCCTTCAACACATAAATGGACAAGAGATCATCCCTTAGTAAATGTGATTGGTAATCCAGATAATCCAGTCATGACACGACAGAGACTTCACACAGATGGTGAAAACTGCATTTATGCTCTCTCTGTCTGTCAAGCTGAATCTAAGAATATTAAAGATGCCATGACTTACGACAATTGGATTGAATCAATGCAAGAAGAACTCAATCAATTCAAACGTCTCGAAGTCTGGGAATTAGTTGAAAGACCAGATGGAGTCTTTGTTGTCGGACTTAAATGGATTGGGAAGAATAAACTTGATGCTGACGGAACAGTGATTTGTAACAAATCGCATCTGGTTGCCAAAGGATACAACCAAGAAGAAGGAATTGATTTTGAAGAAACCTTTGCACCAGTGGCTAGACTTGAAGTTGTATGAATATTTCTGGCATATGCTGCTCACAAAAACATCACCATTTATCAAATGGACGTGAAAACAACATTTCTCAATGGTCCACTACGTGAGGTGGTGTATGTTAGTCAACCAGAAGGATTCGTCGATCTAGATCATCCTAATCATGTGTACAGACTCAAGAAAACCCTTTACAGCCTTAAACAAGCCCCGAGGGCATGGTATGATAAACTGTCCGCATTCTTACTTGCTAATCACCTTATGAAAGGATCAGTTAATCCAACACTGTTTATTCAAAGACACGGGGAAGACATTTTAATTGTTCAAATCTATTTTGATGATATCATTTTTTGATCAACAAAGAAAAAGTACTCAAACGCTTTTGTAAAACTTATGAAACAAAACTTTGAAATGTCCATGATGGGTGAACTAAAGTTCTTTTTAGGACTCCAAGTTCATCAATCCCACTGTGGTATTTTTCTAAACCGGTCTAAATATGCTCTTGAGATTTTAAAGAAACATGGCATGACAAGTTGTCATACTCATAATACCCCAATGTCTGCCTCATCACCAAAGCTGGATGATGATTTACATGGGAGACTAGTTGACCCTACAAAATAATGAAGTATTATTGGGTCTCTCATGTATCTAACAACCAGCAGACCAGATATAGTATTTAATGTATATTTATGCTCAGGTTATCAGTCAAACCCAACTGAAAGACACCTCTCTGAGGCTAAAAGAATCCTTCGATACGTAAAAGGAACCATTAATTTTGGAATTTGGTATCCAAAGGATTCTGGTTTTGAAATAATAGCGTTTTCAGATGCTAACCATGCAGGTTGTTTAGATACACGCAAAAGTACTTCCGGTGGTGTTTAGTTTCTTCGAGATATGCTAGTATCTTGGCAGTCAAAGAAGCAGGATTGCACTTCATTTTCATCAACAGAGGCAAAATATGTAGCCATGTCAGCATGTTGTGCTCAAGTCACTTAGATGAGATCACAACTCATGGACTACGGCTATGTATTCAACAAAATCCCAATTTACTGTGACTCCAAGAGTACCATTGCCATCTCCTGCAACATTGTTCAACATTCCAAGTCAAAGCATATTGCTCTCAGATATCACTTTATCAAAGAACATGTTGAAAAGGGTACAGTTGAATTATATTTTGTACGTACTGAATGCCAATTAGAAGAATTATTCACCAAAGCCTTGCCTTATGCATGATTTGTGAAATTAGTTCACCAAATTGGTATGCGATGTTTGACTCCAGAAGATCTGGAAAACTTTCTCAAATATCCTTGAAAAGTCAAACATCAAAACAATTTTGTAAATATTTTTATCAAAAACAAAATACAAAATTACAAAACTTTCAAAAACAACAAAAAGATTTTACATTTTATCTTTCTTAAAAAAATAAAAATAAAAAATAAATTAATAAAATAAAAAATGCAAGTACAAAATTTCCATCAACACTTTCTTCATTTAAACAAATTAACCATTTTTTCCCAAACAAGTGTTAAGGAGGAGTATGAAATTCAAATTTTAATCATTTATTTTAAAATTTGTACTTGCATATTTCCAAAAGATTTTGTTTTAATATGTGTTGGTAAAGTTATTCTCGTGATACCCTCCTTGATCTTAAAATATTACTCATATCCTAAGTCGGGGGGTGTATTAAAATTGTTCTTGTCAAAATAATGTTAAGTCTTATTAAGATTTTGTGAGTAAGGGGCTTAGATTGCAAAGTTATGTCGTTAAAGGACCAAAGGTGTCAAAATGTATAACATCAATTTTTAACAAAACAAAAATCTGGTAGCATTTACAGCTACTGCTACACATTTACTACCACTCAACCACCACAATCTACGAACCAAAATCATTAGAAAAATCCAAGTGACAAATCTCAAATCCGTAAGTGTTTTTGTGACCTTTGTTCAAATTTAAGCGAGGGTTTTTAATATCTTAACAATCCAACGGCTCAATTGTTCAAATTTTAATTTTTAAGATTTAGGGTTTATATCGATTTAGGGAAAAATGTTTGGATGTGTTTGAGTTTAATTTATGTGGTGGGATATGGTTAGAATCTAGTTCTTATCATGTTATGAGTGTCTAATTGATCCCAGAAACATCAATTGATTGATTCTTGATTTTAGGGTTCATGCGTATGAATTGGGGGAAATCAAATGATAATGCTTTAGCCTAATTAAATGGGTGGGATAGTGTTCTTACATGTTAAGTAACATAATTTGACCTTCAACTTGTACCCAGAAACATGTTTGAATCAATTTTGATGATTAGGGTTTATGAAGAACACGTCTAGGTCCAAACTTTTTGATTCATGGCTAAAAAATGTTAAAATGCAGTCCATTGTGCTTAGAATCATCATAGGAACTTATTTGATCCATTCACATTAACACCTAAACCATTAAACTGAATTTCGACAAGATTGAATTAGGGTTTATCAAAATTGTAAAACTTTGCCTTCAATTTAGATAAACTGTTATTGGAATTGTCTAAATGTGTTCATGGATTATGTTGTAACATGTGGTTTGATCGAATTTGGACAGGAAACGAATTTCGATAAAGATTCACAAGAAAATGTATGTCTACAGTGTTATCGAAATTTCTGTATAAGAAATTATCGGAATTGCAAAATCCATCGCAATTGCATAACTTTGTCGCAATTGCACAAAAGTTATCGAAATTCAAAATTCCATCGCAATTGGTCAAAGTTATCGCAATTGTTCAAAATTTCATCACAATTGGACAAAGTTTATCGAAATTGAAAATTTCATCGCAATTGGTCAAAGTTATCTCAATTGTTCAAAGTTCCATCGCAATTGGCCAAACTTATTGCAATTGAACAAATCTGTCGTAATTGATAAAAGTTGTCGCAATTGGTCATAATTTTATTGAAATTCAAATAAAACCACAACTTATCGCAATTGAAAGTGTTTCATCGCAATTGAACCCGTTGTAACTAGAATTTTATAAAATGCTTAAGTGTAAATTTTTTTATCTATAATACTACTCCAAAACAAAGTTACTTTAGCATAAATCCAAGTCACAATGTTGAGATTTACAAAGTTAATAATTATTGGTCATAATAAATCAATGATACAATAAAGTGGTCACATGAATGATCACAACTTTAACATTATGCTAACTTTCATGTATCCTGCATACTTGTGTCTTTGGTTGATGTTTCAGAATTCACAAAGGGCTGCTCAACAATCACTTCCTATGCTCACAAAAGAAAACACTTTTCCACAAGATTATGACGTGGAAATTGGCAAGAATAACGCATGTGTTGAATTTTACAAAATCAAGTGTGCACAACCGTCCTGCCAAATAGCAATTGAAGTTCTTAAACTACATAAGTGCAGGCACATGCTGGAAAAGTCTACATCTATTCCTGAGTTCTACATTCATCAGATGTGGCACACAATCAAGCTGGATATGGGAGAAGACTCATTCACCTACACATTGGACAGAAAATAAGTCACTGTTGATGTCAATTATCTTCAAAAAGTCTTACTTCTGCCCGAAGCTCCTGCACCAAACAAGAAGTTTAATGCTACTCCCTCAGAAGAAGTCGTTCTTAACTTCCTTTTAGAAATTGGCTATGACGTATAACCAAACAAACCACTCAAATCATTCTCCAAAGTCGAAGCCAAGTTCATTCCCCAACCTTAGAGAACCATTTACTACATCTTGGCTCGATCAGTTTCCGAAATAGATAGCGGCCATGAACATCCTCATCTTTTACACTTGCAAATCTTCTGGGGAATAGTGAATCAGAAACAAATTGATTACTCTCAACTTATCTGGGAAGACATAGTCTTTCAGATTCAGAGTCATTACCTCAACCCATTCACCAAAATTTCTTTTGTCAGATTCACCAAGTTACTCATCCACCATCTCCTTAATGATAATGAAGACATTCCTCGTCGTCTAGAAGATCAAGATAAGCATCTGTATAAAATGGACAAAACAGTCAACAAGATCTACATCCCGACATCAAGCACTCGCAAACAAGGGAAGAGACTTCCTGACTCTCTTCTTACTGACAAAGTCAAGAAAACACGGGCATGCCTTATGTATGATGAAGCTTTCAAGGTTGGCCTTGTCGCAATTAGAAAGTTTGATGATGAACCACCTCAGGTAAAGACTCGAGCAAAGAGAGATAGCAAAACTAGGAGCATAGCTAGTACAACTAAGAAAGTGAAACCAGGTCCTCCTAAATACACCAAGAGGAGAGTACCTGTCAAACGTGCTATGCCTGAACCAGAAGAAGAACTCATTGTAGAAGAAGAAGGATCTGGTTCAGAGACGGAAACCGATGAAGAACTAGTGATCTACAAAGAAGATATTGCTACTAAGATTGCTTTGCTCAGGAAGCCAGTCTTAAGTCACTTGCATCTGATGAAGAGAGGAGAAGAAATAAAATGCTTGATGATAAGAAGAAAATGGATGAAGACATTGATAAAGACTTTGGTGATGATCAGACCCAAGGAGGAGATATGGAAACCGAGGTGGAAGATACGGAGAAATTAAAGAAGAAATTGAAGGAGATTGTTCCATCTGCTGTTCAAACCCTCATCATTCCGGTTAATAAACCCGGTGGGTATGGAAGTGCAGAAGGAGTCACCCAACCTCTTCCGGTGTATCAACCCGGTGAGCAAAGGGTGCATATAATCCAACCTCGATCAGATCCGGTTATTCAACCCGGTAATGATGAGGAAAGGAATGAGGAAGGAAATCTCATCATGAAAGAATTCAACCAAGAAGAACAAATTGATGACTTTAACATGGATGATGATGATGATGAAGGTAACAATGAAGATAATGAACGTCACAATGATGAAATGGAGAATTTTTTGTTGATGATGAAATGGTGAGAAAAGCTGATGTAGAGTTGAAGTTGGAGTAGAAAGCTAGGGAAGAGGAAGAAATGAAAAGAAAAGAGCTGGAGGATGCAGAGTTAGCCAAAATTGCTGAAAATGAAAGAATACTTAGGGAAACTGACGACTACATCCAAGAAAATCCAGAACACAACCCAGCAAATTCTCCACCAACATCTCCGAAGGACAAAGACGATAAAGACACCATAGCTGTCCCTGAGTCTTCAACACATTCGTCTCCACCACCAACACAAACAAAATCCACAAACAAATCCATCAAGAAACCCATCAATCCTTTGGTCTCTTAAGCGTCGATGAAGGTGAAACAGGCCGTGAAGCAAGCAAGAATAAAGCAACATAACAAGCTTCTAGACCAGATAGAAACCTTGACGAATATGGTAACCGGCCTGGCTGGACAAGTGAATGAGCTACAACGCATAAAAGCTCAAGTTGATGAGTTCTTTTCCGATGACGTTCAGGATAAGATGTTCACTGCTATCAAGGGTAACACAGAAGAATACCTGAAAAAGTATTTGCCCAGAATCACATCAAAGAAAGTCAAAGAATATCTCGATCCAAACATCGAAGGTCTCCTCAAAAACGTTGTCTCTACTGTTCCACTCGTCCTACAAACCCAACCATCAAAGCCAAAGGAACCAACAATTGAAGAGCTTCAGATACAATTGTTTGATAAATTGTCGAGTCTTACAACATTGACTGCTGAATAAATAGCAATCTCTGATTCTATCTTGGCTAATATCTCAAAGGAGTCATGTAAAGCTGCTGCTGATATGGGAAAACGACCAAGATAAGATGAAGACCCGGACCCGAATTCACAAGCAAAGAAAAAATGAAAGATCAGTGGTTCATCTTCTCAACACAATGAACCCGTAAAACCATCAGCAACCACAACTACAGCCAAGTCTCCACCAAAGGCATCTGGATCCGGATCAACAGCAATGGAACATTATTTTGAGTTCACTGAAGACGATGAGTTCCAACAAACTCAATATCAACCAGAGTCTCCACCGAAGTCGAAAGATAAGAAGTTTGATAAAGACAAAAAGAAAAAGGGCAAAAAGTCAATGGTTGTCTCATGGCTTGACGAAGACACGACCGAAGGGAACGAGTGGTTTGATGACCTCGTCAATGCTCAACCATACATCAACGACGACTCCATGGTTAATGGATGAACACTTGAGTTTACACAAAAGCTCAAACGTGATCAACGCATTAAGAAAGTTACAAAATGAGAACTTCATCGCATAAATAATGATGCATTCAAATTGCTGAAAGATCGGTCCTCAAGTGCAGCTGAGCTCGAATATCACATGGAGAACATTGCATGTGCAATGTCGAATGATATCAACTGGACGAATCCGGATGTCTATGTGCTTGATAACACCTTGCAGCACAAAGGACCATACATTACGGACTGGACAAAGCCGTGGCCAGTAGTAGGAACTTCCGATCGTCCAACTATCCCCTACAGCTTCTTCTCCAACAACGATCTTGAACTTCATCAACACGGCAACAAGTCTCAACCTAAGTATGCAACATCAATAACCTTGATACCTACTGCAAGATACCCATAACCAGCCATCGAAGAAACAGCAACCAGGATCTTCGTTACTAACAAAGTGTTGTACGATAAAGATGCGCACTTGGGAATCTACCACTGGTATGAAAAGAGGCAAACATGGTACAAAAGAAAACTTGTGGTTAAGTCACCTACATCGGTGATGAGCGATCTCATAATCATAGCCGTGGTTAGCATCGCAGCAGAAAAGAAGTATGATTATACCTTTATGAACAAAATCAGGGTTAGAAGACTAGATCAGAAGCTGTACTCGTTCTTAGAAGCAAACTTCCCAGATTTGAACCTC
Source organism: Artemisia tridentata subsp. tridentata (assembly GCA_021014915.2). Lineage (NCBI taxonomy): Eukaryota > Viridiplantae > Streptophyta > Magnoliopsida > Asterales > Asteraceae > Artemisia > Artemisia tridentata. Next base: position 169,628,989 of record CP139508.1, read on the forward strand.
AACGACATCGAAGACATGTATCTCATTAAAGTTCAAGGGAAGATGCATCATTTCTCAACCGAACTTCTGTATGCATTCAGTACTTCACTACTTTACTACATCAGAAGAAAGATCATTCAGGAATACGTTGAAGACTTGCAACTTGGAGTCGAGAGCTATCAACGGAAGATAAACTTAACCGCACCACTACTACATCTTCCAGAGATCAACCAAGAACCCTAGTACACCATAAAGAAAAACCCAACCTTTGGGTTTGTCTACAAAAGTGATCACTCCATCAACTGTTTCATGGGATACAAGGAGGTTCATAAGTTTTGCGACCACATGCTCAAGAAAGTTCGAGACGGGTTAGCAATTCGGTTGAGATATCGGGAGTTATACAAGACAAGCAGGTGGATAACTCCTTAAATGCGAGAAGTTCAACAATTTATCCTGAATATTGAAAAGAAGCTTGTAGTTAGAGATCATATGCGGAGGCTGGAAAGCTATGTTGGAGGCAGAACGTCATTTCCAATCAGAAATTTTCAACGACTAGATCCATTATTCACAACCTTCAGAAACATTGATTGATGTAAGACCTGGGTATTCTTTTTGATTAAATTTGCTTGTAATTCAAAATGGCTTGTGAACATATAACAGTGCACAACCCGTACTTTGTAAAGAAAGGACACAGAGGTACGCTTCAGTGTCTCAATCCAAATAAAAGGAGCGAAAGCTTCTTACTTTTGAGTAGAATTAATCAAATTTTAAAAGTTTTTTCATAATTCTGCTCAAAAGAACAAGTATTCCCTCTCGTAATTAAAAACCTCAAAAAGTTATCTCACTTGTAGAGGGGGAGTATTTGAAATATCTTTGTTCTAAATGGAAACGTTCTTGTTGAAATTCTTCCCACAAACCTCAAAAAGCATATTTTAATCAAAGTTTCTTCAAAAACAACATCGATATGCTATTTTTGAGGGGGAGAAAAACTAAATGTGATTAAAATATGATTGTTATGTGTGTGGAATCTCAAGTGAGCTCGACTCAAATTTAACCCATGAATTGACAAAAACTTAAATTTCCGTAATCGAAAGGACTTGTCCTGGACGGGTAATAATTTCAAGCTAGTCTAACCAGTGATGTAAGTGTGTCTCGAATAGGACTTGTCTGAGTAGAATGTACCGCTTCGAGAGACTTTCCTTGATTATGACCAGGACGGGTAATAATTTCAAGCTAGTCTAACTAGTGATGTAAACGTGTCTCGAATCGGTCATATTCACTGAAAGTTGATCAATTCAAAAGTGCGAACTCTACCCAACATGTGCAAATTTATCTTAAAAACTTATGAGCACATGTGAAGGGGGTATTTTTGAAAAAGCAAAACTCTCAAACAGTTATCAAAATATGTTTTACAATCATAAACACTTTGAGATATTTTCACAAATGATTTTATGGCATGTGATCGACTGTGAAACAACCTAGAATAGTCATGGAGTTATAAGGGGATTATGGTTAGGTTTCATGTACAATGATCCGCCAGAGCCGGAGGGATCTAACAAAGGACAACACCCATAGATAGATTTAGAAGTCCTTAGGTATGATGAAAAAAAAAGGAATAAAGAAATGAATGGAGAAAGAAGGAGTTGAAGAATTAAAAAGAAAAGTAAATAAAAGGGTGAAAAGTAATAGCCCTCCAAAAGTTCAATTTAGGGCAGAAACCGGGTTCAATTCATATGCTACTGAGTGTCACTAAGATGACACCGGTATTGAAGACAAGATGTCATGGACCTAGTGACGCACTGCACTTAACCTTCTAGCCACTCAAATTCTCTCAAAAGAATTGTTTCATTTCTTACGGGGAACCCTGCATAATCTATCGACCACTCACTCCGAGTTGAATTGATATTGAAACAGGAGACACCGCTCCAGTCTCCGACTTCTAAAATCAAAACCCACTAATCGAGTTTAGAGCCACGAGATTCATCAAAAGATCTCTTAGGAACACTTAAACTTTTCTACACTTGCTATTCAACATTAAGAATACAAGTTGTAAATTTTAGAGTCCTACGCAGATCCTAGCAATCTGCCAAGAACATTTATGAGGGGATTTACAAATGTAATTCTCAGTGATTAAATGGAAATTCCAGCCAGGGATAACATCAAACAGCCCTGACAGCAGGTCACTTCGGTAATCCCTTGTGGGTTACGCTTAGTGTTCACGGTGGTCTCAAACGGTCTACAGTCATGAAGTGATACCTTGGTATACTTCAGCGGCTTACCTAAATTCGTTGACATACTTCGGTATATCTATGTAAGCCCTCTTGAGGGTATCCGGTTCAGGAACAGCCTTTTTAAGGATTAAAGAGAGTTTTCACACTATGCTGATAATTATCTCGAAGTCCGAACTTGTAAGTGCTGGAAACTTTATTGCTAACTGTTTTCATGCAGGTACACATAGAGACCAAGAGTTCCAGCTAGCTGTGACCATCACTACCACCATTATCATCAAAAACATTCCATCTCCCCATGCTCATACCAACATCAAAAAGTCATTTAAAGCTCAGATAAAGTTATCAGATCAAAAGCAATGCAAAATTCAGAAAGGTAAAGATCAAAGTCAAAGAATAAGAGTTCCAGACATATGATTCACAAAACTTCATCAGAAGTATGAGCATGTTGGAAAGGCGTAAAGACACCAAAGACAAAGACGTTGATGAAAGGCAGACCACAACATTATCATATCACACATATCAAGAACAAAGAGCAAATATATAAAAGACGCCAAAGCCTAATAAGCAAAGAAGACGTCAAGCAACCTTTGATGACCAACCCTTAGGGGGAGATTGTTGGGAACATGTTTAATTAATATCAAGTATCATTCATTAAGTTTTGTAATAGGTTGCTTAGTTATTAGGCTTATATGTTAGTTTATATTACTAGGCTTATGAAGTAAGCCCATGAGCCTATGTTTAGGCCCATTCGTTGGAATGGAAGGATCTAGGGATGTTGCCCTAGCATCCTCTCCTATAAATACCATGTAATACTTTCACTTATTGTTGTTGGTTATTTCATATCTATACTAAACCTTTCTTAATTTTATTCTTGAAGTAATCGACCAATCTCATCTTTCTCTCTCTTATTGCAATCATATCTATACTTGTGTTGAATCAATATGGTGACCTAACACTAACATTTTTCCTCGAACTCTTCCATGATAGAAGAACATGAAGTGGTATATTCAAGTGGAATCCATCTTCACCATATGGAAAAAGCAACGGATATTGCAAAGCCATAAAACTTGGATGTAACTCAAAAATACACTTGACATCATTGGCAGCTCTTTCTTCTACAAAAACATCCCGACAATCAGTTGGATTACCATCACCAGGTATGAGAGCAGCAACTTTAGGAAAAGTTGGCAAGTTGTACTGTCGCTGATCTCGCCTTCTAGTACCAATCAAACAGAGTGTGACAGGCTGTCGAGATGATTCTAAAAAATGTTCTCTAGCCATATGAAAAGCCTTGACTAAAGAATTATGAGAATCAAGCATTGATGTCAACTGTTGAACTAACGAATGAAGAATTACATCTTCAGAACTATTAGAAAGGCGATGCTTCAATGCATAACAACGATTCTCTGTTTCATTAATAGGATCGTATATATAAAGCTGAGCAAATCTTGGGCGACCGTCCGCATGAGTAGGCAGCAAACATCCATTACGATGATGATTATGACCGTTAAGACGAAAAAGTGTAAGGTCCATGACCATCATTAATGTCTCTATTAATACGACCACCAGTTGATGTAAATGCAAACATTGAATTTATAAGCTTTATATGTTTCCTGAATATTTTAGCTCGTCTTCCACCATTGTAGGTATATAATTCATTCAAAATATAAGGTGGATCTTGAATATAATCAAGCATTACTTTCCCATCACCACAACATACTGAAAATTTGGGATTTACTAGATTATAAGATTTTATGGTCTGTTCTTCGTACCACAAAACTGCTTGACAATGTTCACATCGACGGTCTACAACACCACAATCCCAATAGCTCGAAAATGAAGCTGGAAACACGTATGGAGTTAAAAATATAAGTGAACACAAACATTATTGTGTTACAAAAACTAATAAAAACAAAAAATGATTGTTGCTTACAATCAAGAGAGACACTCCTATTTGTATCAACGTTTGAGCCATTAGAATTTGAAATCCGTGTAGATGGTGTAGACCTTCGTGATACACGTCTGCGTCGTCTTATAGTCGGTTGAGTTATCGAAGAAACATTTGACAAATTAACAACAGGACCATTATCAAGGTTGATGGCTGGTATGTGCTAAAACACATACCTCTTATTTACCAAATTAAGACCAAAATAACCAAAAACCCGACCAAAATGCCAAAAGATATTGCGTTTTTGTGTTTTTATATGTGCAGGGACGGATATCGTGAAAAAAGACATAAGACACGGGAAATCCGGAAAAACGAGCACGGGATACGGAAAAGGGCTCAGAACCGAATCCGGGAGAGACATGCTAGGTCAAAAAGTCAAAATCTGCCTTAGAGTTTCACAAAAAGACAAAAATCACCCCTTAGATCAACTTTTGAATATTGGCAAATCAGTCCCTAGGAATTCAGAATTTACATAAATGGTCCATTAGATAAAAAACCTTAACCCTTAAAATCATTTATACCTGGATCCCACTTAACCCATACCAATATTCAACCCAACCTACTACACACTGAACCCCCCTGCCCACCATCACATTAGCCCAGCCCATGACCTTGACCCGATCCACCTTAAATATCCGGTCAACGCATTATATTCCCCACAGTCAAACAGTAGATAAAAAAAATACCCACAATCCCGCGCCCCAAATTATACCCAAACCCAGTTTTTACTGTGCTCTAAGAACCCTAAATTACCCGTACACTTTTCACAGCAATTAAGGATAAAATAGTCCAATCATTATCCTTCTAGAAGATGTCAGAGGTGTCAGGAAGGGCAGGAAACACACGAATGGACACATGGCATCCTCTTATTGGCTAGAATACATCACAATAATTGATCTAAGGGCTGTGGAGATCTGGGAAATGATCTAAGGATGTTGATTGGCTCAAGGTGCACACGGATTGATGACATGGAAGGCCTGGAAGGTTCAGTAGGAGGCTATAAATAGAGAGTTCCCCTCATAAGCTAGGGTTGTCCGATTTTTCATGTATTTAGAGAAATTTAGACCAATTTTACTTTAATGTTTTTAGTGTAATCATTTTAAATTTCAGTGTTAATTTTAATTTAGTCTTGTAATTCATCTTTTGGGTTAATGAAATTTCAGTTTATCTTTTACTCATCTTGTTCGAATTTACTTTAAATCTGTTTTAAGCTTCCATTTATGTTCTTATAAGCTTGTATAAGCTTTTTTGTTGCTTTTGTCAAAATAGTTTTGTTCAATTCAGTTTTAATCTCAAAAGTAAAAAAAGTCAACACAAAAGTCAAAGAAAGGGTCAAAATAAGCTGTTGGATTATGCTGATGGAATAAGCTGTTCAGGAGTTATATTATTGGCTTATTTAAGCCTGGGTTGTGTAGTGATTCTGAGTTCATCAAACATTCACAGCAAGACAGCTTGTAAGTCCTAGTTACCTATCTAGCTTACTTTGTGCTTATTGGTGATAAGCTTGTTTTACTGTTTTTGCTTTTTGTTTCCTGTTTTTAGATTATAATTAGGCTAGATAAATATAGTATAAGATAGAGTTTGGCTTAAATTACTTAGGTATAGTGTAACTTTGCATAATCTGATTTTGAAGGACTGTTTGGCTGTTATCAGTTTAAGCAGCATAAGCAATAATCACTGTTCATTTGCATCTGTTTTGGGTTTAATTTAGATCAATTTAGGGTAATTAAGTTGCTTCTAAGGAGATTTGAGTAGATTTGAGTTGATTTAGTTTATTTAGTCACCTAGGGCCCTTAATAGTACTACACTGCCTCAGTAAGCTCAGCAATAAGCTGAGCTTATCTAGAGTCCCCTTTTGGCATTTCTAGGTACATTAGAGGTGTTTAAGTCAGATTCCAAGGGTTAGTTTGCACTAGAGTAGTTTTGACACACTTTTGCGCCAATTTTCTAAGTCTGCTGTCGCTGAACCATTTAGTGCAGGCCAGGATTAGTGACTGCTGATCTAATCTTTCTAGTAGCTAATTTGATCAAGCTTAGGTCCCCATATTAGGTTTGTAGGTAGTTGATAGAACAAGTTTTAGGTAAAATATCTGGGATCCAGGTTTCCCGCTTATTTGGTTGCTTATTCTAGGTCTGCAATTCAGCCCCTCACATCTGTTCTAAGTCTGCACTAAATTCAGTTCCCACTTGCATCTGTTTTGGACCCTAATTGAGCATCAATTGATCAATAGAAATTGGGCATTTTCTGGTTGTAAGTAGTATGTAGTATGATTTTTGAGGTTCTGCTTTTGCCTTCCCCAAATTAGCTTCTGAGTAGTTTTTTGAGTAACTTAAAGTCTGCTGTTGACTCACTTATTCCTGCTTTACTCTTGCTACTGTGTTACTACTTATCAGCTTACGGCCTGAGCTTATTTAAGCTTTTTGAGTTGTATTATGCTTGAATAAGTCCCTTTCACTGTTCCTGAGCTTTTTGGAATTTATTGTTAACTTTAGCTTATTTTTAGCTTATTTCCCAAGTGCTTATTCACTGTTGCAGCTTATTTAGGCTTGATAGCTTTATGAATTTATTTTTCATAGATTTAGAACTTAATTTTAGAATTACTCAAATTTTTCCAGATTTTTCCAAACTGTTTTAATATTTTTAAATCATTTAAATAGTTTAAATTAGTTTTTAATTCATAAAAAATAAATAAAAAGTCAAAAAAAAATAATTTTCTTTTTTTTATAAAATTTTCTTTTAAAATTTAGAGTTTAGGAAAAATAATTTTATATTTTTAGGTCTTAAATTTTAGAAAATTGCTTTTTAATCACGTTTTTAAAATTCGTCGCGTACGTTTTTAAATCTAAATTTCGTTTTTAGGATTACGTGCTTAGTATACTTGTACCTTTAGCTTAATTAATTGTTTTCGTTTATCATTTCATTATTCGTAGTATAAAATCACCAATATTCACTCTTTTCACACTCATTCACCACACAATTCGACTCCGTTACGACAACTCGATATTCGACCTTCGATGGGACACGACCCAGGGAAAATACATCCGTTGCGTTTTCCTTCGGAAAAATATACTTAAAAAGATTACATCAAAAATGGCGTCACTTCCGGGGAAGGTTTGAGAAGAGTTGGAGTTTCGCCGTAGAATCGTGTTTTGAAGACCCTTCCTCGAAAGTTTTCGTTTTCATAAAAATAAAAAATACAAAAAGATATAATTAAAAAACACTTTTCCTAAAGTGTTTTCACCAATAATATAACCTCACTTTTCTGAAAGTGTTGTAAACCATTCCCAAACAACAAAAGAGATCGTGAAGTTAAACGTTACTCGGATTATTTCTTTGCTACAACCTAATCACGGGGTTTAAGGAGGTCTTGACATTAAATTGCAGACCGAAAGAGGCGGGTTCTTAATCAGCTTACGAGCGGACCTTTGCTTCTCCGCCACGCTGCGCGTAGTTTTGAAAGAAACGAGTACGGTTGATCAAACGATCACCAAAAAGATAATAATTCTAAATTTTCTTAAAATTAAAAATCCAAAAAGATTTTTTTTCAAATTTATTTTTCTTTTGTGATTTTCCATTTAAAAATCCAAAAATATTCTTCTTAAACCTCTCATCCGTTTAATTCTATCTCTTTATCCCTCTTATGTTTAATTCTTATGTCGTCACTAGGCTATCATTGTTTTGATTGTAAAAGCCCGTTGATTGACAGTCTTCAGTGTTCAAAGTGTAAGTATGAGCGGTGTGGAAATCATAACCCAAGAGGATCTTGTTATTGGTGTGAAGTAGCCCTCAAAAGAGAGCTTAATTCCATCGATAATTCTCAAGGTTCTTTCGAACACCCTCCACAACCCCAGCCATCTTCAGTCACTCAGCATAATTGCTTTATATGTGGAGAACCGTTGGGGGACAATTCACTTTGTGACCAATGTTTTTGCAACGAATGTGGAATTAGTCGTGGACTTTGTATGTGTTACTCTTCGAAAGATGAAACTTCATTCGCTTATGATTCTATTCCAAATTCTTTCAATGAACCGTCAAATTTCTCCGACTATCCTCCACAGCAACAGATGGAGACATACTTGTGTGAATTTTGTGGAGGTTGTCCTCATCCGGAATTTGATTGTCGAACGGGAGACATGCTTGTCTATGAGCGTAACCCTTATAACAATCAGACATCGTCCAGATTTGAAACATCTTCATATTATACATCAAGTTCACCACAACAATATTACTGTTGTGAATATTGTGGAGATCCACATCCAAGTTTTGATTGTCAAGCAAGGAATACGTTTGTCAATGAACAAGTTCCTTGTAACCAGAACTTCGGGTATGACCATTATCCACATAATTCACCGAATCAGTCACAACAATCATATTGTTGTGAGTACTGTGGAGGTCCTCACTATAACTCTGATTGTCAAATGAGGAATCCGCTTGTCTATGAGCGTGGTCCTTGTAACAATTATGATTATTCTTATCATGACCAACCTCCACAGTATGAAATGATTCAAACACCATCTCAAACACTCAACCAAGAACTTCTCCATGAACTATTAGAGCAAACAAAGAAAAATAACCATGAACTTCTAGAGTCAACAAAAAGCTATAAGGCTATGGTTATTCAACTCACCCAAGAAGAACCTCATCAGAAAACTTATGGAGAACTTCTAGTTGAAGAACAAGCAGCTAGAGTAAGCTCCCAATATCATCAAACTTTTTTTTGCGATGACGATGATGAGGATTCTATGGGGATAGTTTATGAGAGTTTGTCAGCTGCAACCACACCCGTCCAGACGAAGCACGAAGACAAAAGAACCATGGGTGAATTGTTAGAAGAGGAGCAAAAACAACGTCTACGAGCTTTCTTTGCTAACGATAAGGTTTTTGACGATGATGACGAGGAGAGACTTGTTCCGTTCAACGTTTTCCCTCAAATAGCACCCGTCTTTCCTACCAAAGAACCCGAGGACTCTCTAAAAATGGGGACGAGCATCTCGACATTATTCCGGCAACGGAATCAGACAATATTGAGAACCTCGTCCCAATCCCAAGTGAGTCTGAGGAAATATTTGACGGTGAATGTGATTCACAATTTGGTGGAGATTCTCTCGACGTTTCCAAGGTTACTTCCGGAATTTTCTCTAACCCCCTTTTTGAATATAATGACGACTACACTTATTGTGCCGTTAATCCTCTTTTTGATGGGGTGTTAGAGAACGTTGAGGGCGAGGACACCATTGTTTCTAATCTTGATGAGTCCGCGACGGACCCGGGACTCACAGATTCTCCTCGTATGCTTGAATCTCTTCAAGAGGAGTTCGCCGGTGAACTCACTCATATCATACCTCCTCCGGAGTATGATTACTATGTTTTTAAGGAAGATCATGACTCGGGGGGAGATGTACTCTATGATAAGAGTTTGCTTGACGGTGTTATCATTCCGACCCTCCCTCCCGAGGTTAAGAGCTTTAATGATGACGAATGGATTCCCATTCAGATCATGATCTTTCTCCCCTACTTCACCTATCCGGTGACTTCTCCTCTCTTTCATTCCTTCGGGAGTGAAGATACCATCTTTGACCCCGGCATTTTCTTTTCTTTCTAGAGCCGCGGGTATCTCATCGCAGTGGAACTTTCGTATGCTTCAATGTTTATCCAAACATCTTGAACGAAAGTCCGATGAAGATTTTCTTTTCCACTTGCTCCCCCAAGAACAAATGAATTCGGGGCGAGTCTAAGCTTTCCGACTCGTTACTAAACAAGCGCTTCGTGGGAGGCACCCCATGCTTATCCATCTATCTTCTTTTCTATTTTCTAATAAAACATGAAGAGAGTTTCCTCTTCCATATCTTGTGTTTCGTGTTTTTCTGTGATGTGTCCAGGATTGCCCGATGATTGAAGACTCACGTGCTCGTGGTTTTCTCTCCACTCGAGTATTCATCATCCGTTGCTTATCCGATATCCTAAAATCTTTTCGTTTTACATTTATCTTTGGCATAATTAATAAACGGCCTTAGATTTATGTAGGATACCCGTACCTTTAAGACATTGAGGACAATGTCTCGTTTTAGTCTGGGGGGGGGGTCATCTTTCGATGTGATTTTTGCCATGCATTTTTTGTAGTTTACTCTCGCAACCCCGTTTTTCCTCAAAAATTGAAAAATCCAAAAAATGAGAAATTTTAAAAATTTTGTGCAAAAATATAATAAGTTTTGACATTTTTGTTGACTTTCCGCTGGTGAGAGTAGGAATAAAATTCTGACTTGATCGGGCGTGTTGAGCCCTAGCTTGTCCCCTTAACCATTTATAATCTATAAGCTCGTGCTAGTCTTTTACACAAGGAGCTATAAAATGCGAATTCTTTTTAAGAGTTTGCAAGTTCCCGTATGTAACACCCCTAATTTCGTGATATGCAGCGGAATTTAAATTGGGTGTTACTTCATGGCACAACAGTTGAATAGTAGAAAACGATCACCAATTTGGTCGTTTTAAAAGATTTATCATTCGAATATCAGAGTTTACAAAATAAGGTCCCAATGGTTTCAAAATTTATTAAATAGGTTTTCGAATGATATTTATAGCCTTCATAAGTATCCGTGCCATCCGTGCTCATTATGGACCTGAGATAAATACATGCTAAAAGCGTCAACACAAAGGTTGGTGAGTTCATAGAGTTTGTAAGTAAAAACTGTTGATTTCCAAAATTAAAGAGTTTGTGAGTAATTACTGTTGATTTCCAAAAACAAAGAGTTTGTGAGTAAATACCATAGTGTTTATAGTTAAACCAGTTGATTTGTCAAAATCAAAGTGTGAGTGAATCCATAGAGTTTAAAGTTAAAGCAGTTGATTATCAAATTCAAGTTGTGAGTGAATCCATAGAGTTTGCATAAAATCAGTTGATTTTCAATAGTTTCCAAGTTTAGGTAATAATTGTAACAAATACAATTATTAATAAGTGGTGGATTACGATATTATACATCCATAGTTGGTTTGTTATAAAATAATTGGTGGGTTAAGTTGTTATACCCCCATAGTTCGTTTGTTTGCCCTAACCGGGTCAACACAAAATAGTTATTGTTTGCCAAGTAGTGATTTTCTGCTATATAGTGATAACAAGTTCAAGTTTAATAAAATAGTGGTAATACTGTATCATGACTACAGTATCGTTTTCTATTGCTCTAAGTCTCATGACACTCAACGCTTAACAGGCATCAAAAATGATGTAAAGTATAAAGGCCCTCAGGATGGGTATTTGCCAATAACCCATAAGTTTGTTCAAATAAAGTGCGCCTGGGTGGCTCATCCTAGCAGACCCAAACGGGGATTGTCAGTCCCAAATAGATCTATTCACAATTATTTACGTTCACTCGCAAGTGATTAAGGTTCATGATGTGAGGGACTTCGAACATGGCAATAAAGGTAAACTTAGGCAATAGTGGATCAGGTATAGCATACAGTTGAAAATCATTTGTGATCATGTTTATAGCAGGTATCTCTCCATGAGATATAAAAATGTATAAAGTGGATTTATAAATTCATAATAGTTTGTAGAGGTTTAAGAGTACTTTTATAATTAAAAGCAAGTATTACGTCTCAGTAACGAGTAGAGCGTTTCATCAATTAAGTACGTTGTTTAAAGTAATTCAGTAAAGTTTATATGTGAAGCGAACATGTATCGCCTTCAAAAGTAATTCAGAGTAGATAAAAGAGTAGTCTATGGAACTCACAGTAGTATGTAAACAGTTAAGAGTACTTATGAATAAGTATAAAACATTGTATTTGAGCATGTATCTCCCCCAAAGAGTTTATAAAACAGTAAACAAGAAAAGTGGGGCTATGAACTCACCTGATGAGATAGCAATAATGACGAAAGTGGATTTACTAAGATGTAAATTTAGTTGAGATTTCGGAAATAGCTTCTCACATGACCTGAATAATAATAATGTTAGAGAATTTGTTTCAGTACGAATAATGAATGCGATATGAGGAATCGTACGACGATTTGATCGGTGATGTGAGTGTGAATGGTTTAAGAGGTTTGGAGTTCAACAATAATATTATCAATAATATTATTTTGTTGTTATGATTTAGAAATCATAATGGTCGTTTACTTGAAATGGTTGAAGCGAATCGTTAGGAATCGGTTAGAAATCGTTATATATATAAATATAACGTATCGTTAAATATTTATGTTCAAAGTGGAAAAATACATGATGTGAGGGTGGGTTGTGTAAAACATGAATTGAAAATGAGTTGTGTTAAGGTTTCTGTATACTCCTTAAACTTTCATTGTTTTTACATTTTATATCCTAACGGTGTTTGCGTTACACCGTTAGTCCCTAGTTTATAAAAATTACATTTTTAACCCAAAATTAACCCAATTGAAAATCTTAGTTTATACTTTATTATAAAGTCATTTTCTATCCCAAAAATACTGTTTTTACTGTTTCAGAACCTGTTTTTATAAGGTTGGCAGTTTTGGCCCTTCAAAGTGAAACTAGTTTGCAAAGTTAGTCCTTTTTGCATAAAAACTTGTGGAAAAATTCTACAAAAATTTTAGAAGCTTATTTTAGCTTATTGAAGCTTAAGTCAACTGTTAGTTTGACTAGAAAAATTCATTTTGATATATTGGGCCTTAAAACGCATTAAAACAAGGCCCGTTAAGAAATTTGGAGGCGAGGGCATGAAAATACTTTTGGGCCTGGATTTGGATTATTGTTGTGATTCTAAAAATATTTGGTATAGGTCCAGTGGGCTGTTAATTTGCCAGGTCTTGTTGAGTTTTTTGTTCAACCCATTTCCGAAATTAATAACTTTTGTAAATTACTTCTGGTTAGAAAAACATGGCGAGGTCAGTTCAAAATGGGTGAATTTGAGTGACGGGTTGACCTTATTTCAAGAAGTTCAAAACACGAAAAGCGTAGTGTTCTAGCTTGTTAATGAGGTGATGCAAAAATAATGGGTGGTTGTGTTCGAAAATACGAAGATACAATATGAGTTTGTGGCCTAGTCGCATGTGTTTAAAAATCTGAAAACTTGAAAATAACTATGTCTGAAAATCAGTTTTTGTAGCGTGTAAAAGGAGCGTTTTTAAGGGCTTTAGAGGGCTTTTTATGAAAAGTTTCCGACATGAAAAATAGAGTTTGGCATGTTGAGGTTCGAACTGAAGAAAAATATATGTGGTTTACTTTTGTTATTTCGAACATATTAGTCTATGGATAGGGCGAGTTGAGCAGTTTTTCTATGTCCAAAAGACTTAGAAAAATAACCAAGTATTTTGGTTACATATTTTGGACGTGTGAAGATGGGTCTCGAAAACGTATGAAATAAATGCATGGGAGTGATGTGAGGGTTTATATATGAACGTTGGCATCTCAAGAATGAGATGGAACAAGTGTTGGTGTCGAGGGATTACAAGTACACGTAAAAATAAATGAATGAAGTGTATACGTTCGAGTGTTGAATACACTAAATGAAACATAATGACACATGAGTTGAAACGAATCGAGACTGAGTTTTTGAGGGACATACAATCACCTTAAAATGGAGTAGGACTGAGTAGGAGGGAACTTGGACAGCTGAGGACTCCTTGGCTTGCTCGAATGATAGAACCCGTTTCACAAAAATTTCTAAAGCTTGTGATATTGATCGAAGGATTTATGTGGTTTGTTTCTAGACTTTGAGGCGTTCGAATGGAGGTGAGTGATAATGTGGGAGGTTTTGAGAGTGTATGAGGATTGTTGGTGCTATTTGATTTGCAACCCAAAAGGATACCAAACCGATATTTCGGTGACTCTAGGTATGGCTTGCATTCTGGGAACTTGGCCAACTTTCTCGTACCCTTCCAAGCGAAAACAAGACTTGGAAATATTTTAGAAATAAGTGTGTGTAGGTACGTATGGAAGAAAGAAACCTTGAAAAGGTTTGTGAATTTGAAAGTGAGTGTGAAGTGGGAGTGTAATCTCCTTCTGGTATCCGTATAAATAGGTCAAAGAGGAATACAAGTTGCATGTGGTTGTCATTTGGAGTTAGTTCTTGTGTTCACATATTTGTTTTGTTGTGGCATGAGAATGGAGTGTGTAAGTAGAGTTGAGTGTGTCATAGAGGTTGAGTGTGTAAGAAATGATCTTTTGACTTTTGTTTCTTGTCTAAGAACCGATTCCCTTATGAAAATATCAAAGGTCGGTTTGGTTTTGTAGCACGTGGAGTTTAAAAGAATTGGATAATGTGTGATTCGTCCTTGTGTAGTTCGTCCAAAGAGAAAGAACCAAAATGAAATCTTGGTCCCTTGTATTGTGTTTAGTCGGCAGTTAAGGCCAAAGGCAATAGACAAAATGGATTTTTAATGTTGGTTTTTGTAGTTGTCTAAGACCCGAATTTCACAACAAATATAAAGGGTCAGTTTGGTCTTTGTAGTTCACAAGGTTTGTGAGGTTTCCTTTGAGTGTATAAGTGAAAGAAATGATGATGGTTATTGGTAGTATTAGTCGGCACTAAGAATCAAAAAGAAGAGACAACTGAATTTGTGATGTTGGTCCTTGTGGTTGTTGTTCGAACAAAGAAAGAAATAAAGAGGAAATTATGGTTGTTAAGTCGAGTTGGGAGAAAACGTGGCAAGGTAAACGTCTCTTGTTGCATTTATATAAGTTAAACTTTGGTAGAGTTGGGTTTGTGTTTTGGGCTCGTTGGTGGGCTAGGCCAAATGAAGAGAATAAGAAAAATAATAAGGGTTCGTTTGGTACGTTTAGTTCGCAGGAATATTGGGTCGAGGCCCAATGGTCTAACAATCCATTTGGATATTGGGTCGAGGCCCAATATTGTTACTGAGTGTTTGTGAAAATTTTCGTGAGCTCGGGAACTTATTTGATCACATTTGGTTAATTGACGAGACATATAAACGTTAAATATTAAACGTTAATTGTTTTAGATACATTCGCGATTTTAGACTGTCAAGGTTCGTACAAATGATTGTGACATAGAGAATGTGCGAACGTGTTACGACGTCTAGATTATCAGGGTTGAATAAAAGCAAAATTTTAGTCCGTAAAAACGGTTAATTAAATCATGACGATAGATTAGTCTTCGTTTACTATTTACAAATGGAGGAGAAATTTACGAGATGTTATAGTACCTACCCGTTAAACCGAATTCCTCCTTTAATTCCAGTCTAGGATAGTTGTCGGGGTTGTTTTGCAATAAGTAGAAGTCATTGGGGTGACGATTTCCGCATGATAAGTTGTTACGAAGTCGGATGCTGAGCAATCCTCTGTACGAGGTGTTGGAAAGAATGTACGTATGAACAAAGGATTCCAAGCGTTGGAGCCATATAAATTTCGAAAGAGATGAATTTATTGTGGTACATGTGAAAATCACTATTCCCATAGTCAAATTGAAAATTTCGTTTTTTGAATGAAGATTGTTATTCTATCGTGTTTTGAAAATAAACATGGTTCATAACTTTTGAAAAAAAAATATCTATGGGGGTAACCTACCCGTTAAACGAAGAGTTTGTAAGTAATAGATTTTTAACAATGAGAGTTTCGGATGATAACTTGATGAATGTAAAGAAAATTGTTGAAGTTCAGCTTTTGTAAGAAAAACTTGTTAAATAAAGTTTTAAGTCACAATACAGAATCGTTTTTCAAGTTTTTGTAGATGATGAATCAGTTTGTTTTTGAGTAAAAAAAAATATACACAAAATTTTTGTTTGCTTTATATATAAAATCGTGTCTTACGTTAATAATTTGTTTGTATCTATCGTACAAAATATTCAAGTTGTTAAATAGTTATGGGAGTTAGGAGGGGAAATCAATATGTTATAAGATAAAATGTGTTGTAGTTAAATTCATTTTGTTTCTTGGGGTAGTTAACCGTTGCCGGGGGACAAAAGAGAAACACGAAAGTTGGTTTGTTCTGGTTGTAGTTGAGTCCACAACATGAAACATGACCAAATAACTAGGTGGAGGTTCATTTGAGTTTGCTGAGGTTGTTTGGAACTCGAATGGAACAAAGTACTTGGGTAATATATGATTTTTGGTCTAGTAAAAGCAATTTGTGAACATGACGGTCGAGCTGAGTTTTGATGATAACTTGGCCATCTTATGATCGCGTAATTTGAAAAGACTTGTTACGCATGATTCTTTGGTAAGTGCCTAATTGGGACGTGTAAAAAATTGATAGGTTGTTAAGAGAACTTCGCAGAAAATGACCCAAAGTACACGGGCATGAGTCGGTTAGATTAGAAATAAAGCTTAAGTCTTTGGGCTTAAATAGAGTTGGGCTCGAGTTTCTATGATAAAGGCCCAATGATAAACAAGGATGCGTTGGGTTGCTGTAAGCAATGGGTCGAGAACCAATGTTTTAAAGGTGTGTTTGGTTTGGCTTTCGTAAGTCTGAAATATTTAATAACATGTGTTTTATTATTTTATGATACATAAAGTTATAGATGGTACTTAGTTTATATTGTTCGCGATTATTAGAAAACCAAGATTTGTACAAATGAGGATGACATTATGAATGTCAGAACATGTTACGACATTTAGATTAGTAACCATGTTTTGGAAATAAATGCGCCCATTGTTTTATTTACGGTGGTTGGAATGTAATTGAGATTACGGTAGGATTTAGAGTGCATGAGGTTGTGATGCGTGGTTTTGCAACCTTACAACAGGTTTTACCTCTCGAGGGATCTCAAGAGGCTTACAACCCCACCAGGCAGTGTACCTGACCGATGTAGTGTAGTGTAGTGGTAAGTACGGGGGATTGATCGTTCTCCACAGGGAATAGTGTTCATTAGGTATGAAAAACTACTCTAATAGGTCTAAGGGTGAGAGAAGATTTTTTTTATGTTTTTATATTTTTATGAAAGCAAGTAAAATCTCGGGTTTGAAAGAGTGGGCGGAATTAGTTGCTAGTCAACTAACCCAAATTACTACGAATGCAAATAAAATAAAATAACAGAAAATGAAAAGGTGGTAGAACTTATGTGGAGAGAAATGTGTTTACTTAGATTTCCTTACTCCCTAACTATCTTTTACCGGTTGATTAGTGTGTATTAATCGCGTGGATGACGGGTGTATTCCTTAATACCAATCGTGGGGTGGCGTACGTACTTCCCTAACTCTACAAGCTCCTACTTCACTCCTATGTCGAGCCGGCTAGGAAGCTCCTAACATGGGATCACTAGAATTCGCTTGTGCATTAAATACAACCATAAAAACCTTAGTACGCATTGGTTCATGTTTCTTAAGACGTTCAAGCAAGTTACCGAATAGGAAGTTAGCCAGTTTTCTTAAGCCTAACATAGATGAACAATCATCCAATACAACTAATAACACACTAATAACCAATAATCAATAGCTAGGTTTCATTAGATCTAAGGAAACACAAGATAATTCTAGCCTAGCATGTTAAACAAAAGACAAGAACAAGATAGAATCAAACAACCCCATAGACATATTGAATGATTAATTGATAACTTATCTTCAATGTAACATGGAAGATCTCAAGGCAAAAAGCCTTGAAAAAGCTGCTAAAATTGTCTTAGGGTTTTCACACACAAAGTTCCCCAATAAGTTCCACACTAATGACAAAAAATTGCAAAACTATATATAGACTTTCAGATCTGACGGCGTCACGTTATGGAATGTGACGCCGTCACCTCGCCGCTTTTAGGGTTCCCGGATGGCCTTCTTGACGCCGTCCCTCTTTAGCTCTCCAAAATCCGTTCTGGCTTATCAAGGCTTGACGCCGTCAGACTTAGGGGTGACGCCGTCCCTCTTTAAATTAAGCCGTGACGACCTTGATCACATTAAAGCGTGATGCCGTCAGAATTCCATGCAAATTTCTCTGGCTTATCATGAGTAATTTTCACATTCACCACTTTTGCCAAGCCATGACGCCGTCCAGAGCAAATCCTGACGCCGTCAAAGGTAATTTCCAGCACAATTTTGAGACTTTGTCGTTTTCTTCACTTTATTGCTCCAAAAACGTCCAAAATGCCTCCTTTTCCAGATTTCTCCTCAAAAGTACCTAAAATGACAAAAGGAACGATTTAGGGCAATATTTGATCAAATAAATACGATTTAGGGCTTAAATGACCCCTTAAAAGCGGTACACTTTTCGCTTCATCAAATACCCTTACACTTGAGATTTGCTTGTCTTCAAGCAAATGCGCTTTTATTCTAATCAAAATACAAGTTAGGGGTCATTTAACACTAATATAAAAGTAATTGCAACAAATAGTCGTTCCACTTTAATCATAATAAGCATGGAGATTACAAACTAGCACCTCACAAGTAGTGTTTAGATACTCACCTCTCTCAAGTGTCATCAAAATAAATCTCATAAATGAAAACGGATAATATCTCTCACTACCTGTCATAGCAAATAGATTACCATAGGCTTGGGAAAGGATCGAAAACCTCCTCCACTAGGCGTAGGCACCTAAGATAAACTATCAAAGAGGGCTTTTAAATGGGTTATAACGTTAGGTTTAGGGATATGATAAACACGGTTTTGTTGGATAAGGGATATTTTACTGGTGGCGAGTTAAAGATCTGGATTAATTACATGTACTATACAATGTTGCTAAGCCAAGACTCGACTCGATCTTAAGCTAATGAAAGAAAATAACAAAAACATAAAATAAACATAAAATGAAACGGGATGGTAGTCCGTATGTTTTTTCTACTTTTCTTTTTCTCATTTTTTTTTTGTATTTTTCTCGATTTTTTTTGATTTTTTTTTTTTTTTTTTTTTTTTTTTTTTTTTTTTTTGCATACACTTTTGCCCTACCATCCAAAATAATACATCATAGGGGCATTGCATTCCCCTTACACTTGAACTTTTACATAACTTTACAAATAACTATTCTAATGACTCGTATTAAGATAATCAAAACACTTGGAGTACTTTTAAAATATTTAGCACATATGGGGGTAATAAATGATGTTCTTCCCCATTACTCCATTACACTAGTACTTTACCCATGAGTCCCAATCGTCCCAAAACAATATGTACAAGGATATGACTCGACTTAGCAACCATGTAATCAATTAGATAATTAACTTGGGTTTTAAACAAATGTTGTCACAATAATGCACTAAAGATGAGTGCATACAAGGTAGGCTAAGGCGATTTGGGTGTACATTTTAGTGGGGTGTAACAAATTCTTCCTTTAAGTAAAATGCTTAAAGGTCGAAACGAAAAGATAGGCTCTGAGGGGTGTACTAGGGGTATCGTGTACTAAAAATGAGTACAACGCAAAGGGTGTGGGAGAATTACTTGACCTATGTAGCCAAAGTAATTATAACAAAAACACAGGTGTAAAACAATGGGTTAATCCTAATGCCTCTTATCATGTAGTAAATCTAACTAAACGAATGTAGTCTTACTTGTGGCCTCGGAATGGTCCTAACGCAAGTTCTAGAATCTAAGTGCTACCGGTACACACATCATAGCATAAATGCTTTTCCTACCAATTCTAAGGGCGAACCTCACATATTTGGGGTGGAAAATTTTTTAGTGGTACGGTTTTTGTGCTAGTCATATAATTCCTATCCATGAGACGCTCATTAAGATCAAAGTTTCACTCCTATATGTTGTAAAAAATTTTAAATTTGGCACTAAAATTGCCCTAACAGGTATTTCTCTCAGTTTTATTACACATCTACTATTAAACAAACAAAAATCAAGCGTAATAGCATTCTCTAATCGTACTTTTACCCCTCCCCCCTTACACTTAAGATGAACATTGTCCCCAATGTTCAAATAACAAGATGTAAAAGCATAAAGTAAAAGAATGAAATCAAATACTCCCCTGATTCGTTCGGTGGATAATGAAGTAACACGGTTAGATCTTCTTCCAAGAGAATGTAGAAGCTCCAAGACTAAAGCATCGCCAAAAGCTTGATTCCACCTACATTTCCTTGTCCAAAATAACCTGTTAAACCTGAGAAAACAAACACGAAAACCTGCATAACATCGGCGAGATAAAGTCTATATATAAGGATATAATGCTTGCGGAATGATTATTTTGCAGATTCCTGGAGATTATAAGTTAGAAATTTAATAAAAACTTTTTATGAAAACAAAACTTTCAAAAATTTTCAGAAAATTAAACCTGACACCGTCAGGTTGTAGATCCTGACGCCGTCAGAAATAATCTGACAGAATTCTCATGTTATGTTTCCGGAAAATTTTTGGAAAAACCTATACCTTACTTCCTGGAAATCCTGCAAAACATCATTATGACTCGATACAAGCATTTGACTCAAACAAATACTAATATGTATGTTAATTTATTATTATTATGATTCATGTTCATTTGTGTTCTAATAAACCGATTCAGATTTCCCTTACACTTAACTTTTGCAAAATACCTTTATATGTAGTTAAGACGAAGTTAAAAACAAGATAAAGCATTTTCACAAATTAGTTTTTAACATGAATCAATAATAATAAAACTTAAACACACATACGGAAACAAATAAAATCAAACAAACAAATAAATAAACACACAAAGCAAATAAAACTTGGGTTGCCTCCCAAGAAGCGCTTTTCTTTATTAACGAGTTTTGTAGCTAGACTCAAAGTAAGGCTCATCTAGTGTCGCTTATGCTCACGTATCCGAGTGTGAGCCATCTAATTGTTGCCTCATCTTTCTTGTATTCATCATTCAGCTCCAAACATCCATGATAGTATCTCTTGTTTTTCTCATGTGGATATTTGAGCCCCTTCCTCTTATCATTCTCACTTAACAAATCAAGAGGCACAAGTCTATTGCAAGATTCAATGGAGTAGTTTTTAAACCTAGGATGTGCTCGGGGCATTTGGTAAGTAAAATCTTCATCCGCATTCGAGAATGTAATTAACCCGTCCACAAGTTTTTCGTCAAGGTTGGTCAACCTTTTGAAGGGTTCTCCAAAAATGACTTGGGTTAATTTGTTATCAATGAATTCTCCTAAGTTCTCCATAACCATAAATTCCACCAAATACACAAAACTTCCAACGAATACGTGTAGTAGCTTAGTCCTAGCAACAATGTTATCTCCTTGATATTCTAGCTCATCTACCATGATTTTATTATAATTAGCGCGAGAGATAATGTTCATAGGCAAAGATGAGTTAAGATAAGCATAAAAATCATGATAACCAATCTTACACGGAAATTGCATGTTAAAGAGGCTATACTTTTTGATCTTAGTCCTAGGGTCAACATACTTAAAGGGATCAATTTCCTTTTTTCCCCATTCTTCGTTAACTACTTCTCCATTACCGGCATCCTCATCGGAGTCTGAGTAGTAAAACGGACTAACATATTCATTCTCATGGTCAGACTCCTCCATCTCAGAATTGTTACCAAAGTGGTGGTCGGGTGAAAGGTTGTTGTTTTCCATGATGGGGGCGAGAACGGGTAGTTGGAAATTTGCACGGCGGAAAATACGAATAACAGGGATCAAGCGATCACTATTACTCATGAGGAAGGTGGAAGGTGTCACAAACAAAAATACAAAGAAATAAGATAGACTAAAGAAAACCTAGAAAAATAAAATAAAAAAACTCACTAGAAAGGAATTTAGTGAGTAGACCTATAAAATAAAAATTCAACCTAAACAATAACTATTCCCCGGCAGCGGCGCCAAAAACTTGATGCGTGGTTTTGCAACCTTACAACAGGTTTTACCTCGCGAGGGATCTCAAGAGGCTTACAACCCCACCAGGCAGTGTACCTGACCGATGTAGTATAGTGTAGTGGTAAGTACGGGGGATTGATCGTTCTCCACAGGGAATAGTGTTCGTTAGGTATGAAAAACTACTCTAATAGGTCTAAGGGTGAGAGAAGATTCTTTTTATGTTTTTATATTTTTATGAAAGCAAGTAAAATCTCGGGTTTGAAAGAGTGGGCGGAATTAGTTGCTAGTCAACTAACC
This sequence comes from Artemisia tridentata subsp. tridentata, assembly GCA_021014915.2. Taxonomy (NCBI): domain Eukaryota; kingdom Viridiplantae; phylum Streptophyta; class Magnoliopsida; order Asterales; family Asteraceae; genus Artemisia; species Artemisia tridentata. The sequence continues at coordinate 169,651,078 of CP139508.1, forward strand.
CAAATTACTACGAATGCAAATAAAATAAAATAACAGAAAATGAAAAGGTGGTAGAACTTATGTGGAGAGAAATGTGTTTACTTAGATTTCCTTACTCCCTAACTATCTTTTACCGGTTGATTAGTGTGTATTAATCACGTGGATGACGGGTGTATTCCTTAATACCAATCGTGGGGTGGCGTACATACTTCCCCAACTCTACAAGCTCCTACTTCACTCCTATGTCGAGCCGGCTAGGAAGCTCCTAACATGGGATCACTAGAATTCGCTTGTGCATTAAATACAACCATAAAAACCTTAGTACGCATTGGTTCATGTTTCTTAAGACGTTCAAGCAAGTTACCGAATAGGAAGTTAGCCAGTTTTCTTAAGCCTAAAATAGATGAACAATCATCCAATACAACTAATAACACACTAATAACCAATAATCAATAGCTAGGTTTCATTAGATCTAAGCAAACACAAGATAAATCTAGCCTATCATGTTAAACAAAAGACAAGAAAAAGATAGAATCAAACAACACATAGACATATTGAATGATTAATTGATAACTTATCTTCAATGTAACATGGAAGATCTCAAGGCAAAAAGCCTTGAAAAAGCTGCTAAAATCGTCTTAGGGTTTTCACACACAAAGTTCCCCAATAAGTTCGACACTAATGACAAAAAATTGCAAAACTATATATAGACTTTCAGATCTGACGGCGTCACGTTATGGAATGTGACGCCGTCACCTCGCCGCTTTTAGGGTTCCCGGATGGCCTTCTTGACGTCGTCCCTCTTTAGCTCTCTAAAATCCGTTCTGGCTTATCAAGGCTTGACGCCGTCAGACTTAGGGGTGACGCCGTCCCTCTTTAAATTAAGCCGTGACGACCTTGATCACATTAAAGCGTGACACCGTCAGAATTCCATGCAAATTTCTCTGGCTTATCATGAGTAATTTTCACATCCACCACTTTTGCCAAGCCATGACGCCGTCCAGAGCAAATCCTGACGCCGTCAAAGGTAATTTCCAGCACAATTTTGAGACTTTGTCGTTTTCTTCACTTTATTGCTCCAAAAATGTCCAAAATGCCTCCTTTTCCAGATTTCTCCTCAAAAGTACCTAAAATGACAAAAGGAACGATTTAGGGCAATATTTGATCAAATAAATACGATTTAGGGCTTAAATGACCCCTTAAAAGCGGTACACTTTTCGCTTCATCAGGTTGAAAATATAGGGATCATTGTATCACTTACAGTGTCCAAGAAAAGTAGAGGCCACTGTATTTATTCACAGTGTCTGCTAAGGAAAATAGAGACCACTAGAGTTTTGTGATAAATTCAAAGTGGTAAGGCTTAAGGTTACGAAATAATTTTGAGACCATTGTAATCACATACAATGTCTGGGAGTTTAGAGGGAGCATCGTGAAATTCACAACGTTAGGGAAATAAGTAGGACCATTGTGTGGCTCATAATCTCTTAATAGTGGATGGAATCATTGTAATCTCATGTGAAATTTACTATTTCCATAGTTAACATAACTTGGAAAAATTTCTTTTGGAATAACGATTGTTATTCTTTTAAGGTTTGAAATTCCACATGGTTTCCAATTATAAGAATCTGTGCGGGTAACCTACCCGTTAAACAAAAGAGTTTTGTTGATAACAGATTCTTACATAGAGATATTCGAATGAGGATTCGGTGTATGTAGAGAAGGTTGCTGAATCTTAGCTTTAGGGGATGAGAAATCTTGTTTGTCCTTGTGTGAGGAATAGTGAACGCAAGCGGCTAGAATAGTAGCCTCACTGCTACTCCTCTATATGTCAGATTTTACTCCTTATCACCCACACTTCTCTCATCAAACATTTTCAAAATGTCTTACACTTACACCGTTCTTGTAATTATGTACGCTGCTGCAGTCATCTTTTTGGCTCACGTCCCAGATGAAGATCTGGAGTCCCTGGCCGAGGTCATAATGCTTCTCATTGCACTCGTGGTTTTGGCCATCAGCGCAGATGAAATATGGGGGTAAGAGATAGTATTATGATAGGAGTGTTGCTTTGAATCCGTATACTAACACCATGTATTAATGTCTTATTGCATTAATACTTGTGTATTCTTGTCGTACAGGATATTCGAGGTGTTGCACCCAGTCGTAGTTCTTGCTCTCATAGGAGTAGTGGTGTTTTTCATTGGCATAGCGGGTCAACCGATTGGTGATGTTATGCCTTTCTTAGTGATATTTGTAATGTTAGCATTACCAATGCTAATCATATCATTATGTATCAATATTTATGGTTTCTAATGAGAGTTATGTTGTGTGTTTGATGAATTTTTGTGATTATCGGTTTCATACTCGTGTCATTTCAGATACAAATAAGCCCACTTATTTACAATTCGTTATTTACATAGAGAGGCGTCCCAAACAATGTAAATAAGGAAATATAAACTTATGGTTCGGCGCTTTACAATTTCTTTATTTAAATAAGAGGCATCCTAATTAGTCAAATAAAGGCATTGTAAACCATCCTACTTAAGAATTTCTGATTTAACACTCGTACTAATCCACAAAATAATCCATGCGCGGATTTTCCGGAAATACAGGAAAAGTACTTCACATGCATCTATAAAGATGTGAGTGAGATAATTAGGGATGGTTGGTACGGTACTCGAAATAGTTGGTGAGTATATATATCAATATATTAGACTGTTGGTGTAGCAAAACTATCTAGAAGTCACATAAGCGTCTGGCAGATGGTAAGCACGGAGAGCGAAAGGCTATAAAATGTTTTGTTTGTAAAAGTAGTTATAGTTCGGACCTCATTTAGACCCGTTTCTCTATAATTGTAGCTCTGATACCAATCTGTAACACCCCCAATTTCGTGATATGCAGCGGAATTTAAATTGGGTGTTACTTCATGGCACAACAGTTGAATAGTAGAAAACGATCACCAATTTGGTCGTTTTAAAAGATTTATCATTCGAATATCAGAGTTTACAAAATAAGGTCCCAATGGTTTCAAAATTTATTAAATAGGTTTTCGAATGATATTTATAGCCTTCATAAGTATCCGTGCTCCTCCGTGCCATCCGTGCTCATTATGGACCTGAGATAAATACATGCTAAAAGCGTCAACACAAAGGTTGGTGAGTTCATAGAGTTTGTAAGTAAAAACTGTTGATTTCCAAAATTAAAGAGTTTGTGAGTAATTACTGTTGATTTCCAAAATCAAAGAGTTTGTGAGTAAATACCATAGTGTTTATAGTTAAACCAGTTGATTTGTCAAAATCAAAGTGTGAGTGAATCCATAGAGTTTAAGGTTAAAGCAGTTGATTTTCAAATTCAAGTTGTGAGTGAATCCATTAAGTTTGCATAATATCAGTTGATTTTCAATAGTTTCCAAGTTTAGGTAATAATTGTAACAAATACAATTATTAATAAGTGGTGGATTACGATATTATACATCCATAGTTGGTTTGTTATAAAATAATTGGTGGGTTAAGTTGTTATACCCCCATAGTTCGTTTGTTTGCCCTAACCGGGTCAACACAAAATAGTTATTGTTTGCCAAGTAGTGATTTTCTGCTATATAGTGATAACAAGTTCAAGTTTAATAAAATAGTGGTAATACTGTATCATGACTACAGTATCGTTTTCTATTGCTCTAAGTCTCATGACACTCAACGCTTAACAGGCATCAAAAATGATGTAAAGTATAAAGGCCCTCGGGATGGGTATTTGCCAATAACCCATAAGTTTGTTCAAATAAAGTGCGCCTGGGTGGCTCATCCTAGCAGACCCAAACGGGGATTGTCAGTCCCAAATAGATCTATTCACAATTATTTACGTTCACTCGCAAGTGATTAAGGTTCATGATGTGAGGGACTTCGAACATGGCAATAAAGGTAAACTTAGGCAATAGTGGATCAGGTATAGCATACAGTTGAAAATCATTTGTGATCATGTTTATAGCAGGTATCTCTCCATGAGATATAAAAATGTATAAAGTGGATTTATAAATTCATAATAGTTTGTAGAGGTTTAAGAGTACTTTTATAATTAAAAGCAAGTATTACGTCTCAGTAACTAGTAGAGCGTTTCATCAATTAAGTACGTTGTTTAAAGTAATTCAGTAAAGTTTATATGTGAAGCGAACATGTATCGCCTTCAAAAGTAATTCAGAGTAGATAAAAGAGTAGTCTATGGAACTCACAGTAGTATGTAAACAGTTAAGAGTACTTATGAATAAGTATAAAACATTGTATTTGAGCATGTATCTCCCCCAAAGAGTTTATAAAACAGTAAACAAGAAAAGTGGGGCTATGAACTCACCTGATGAGATAGCAATAATGACGAAAGTGGATTTACTAAGATGTAAATTTAGTTGAGATTTCGGAAATAGCTTCTCACATGACCTGAATAATAATAATGTTTGAAAATTTGTTTCAGTACGAATAATGAATGCGATATGAGGAATCGCGCGACGATTTGATCGGTGATGTGAGTGTGAATGGTTTAAGAGGTTTGGATTTCAACAATAATATTATCAATAATATTATTTTGTTGTTATGATTTAGAAATCATAATGGTCGTTTACTTGAAATGGTTGAAGCGAATCGTTAGGAATCGGTTAGAAATCGTTATATATATAAATATAACGTATCGTTAAATATTTATGTTCGAAGTGGAAAAATACATGATGTGAGGGTGGGTTGTGTAAAATGTCACACCCTGAATTTACCTGTTAATGGCAGCGGAATTGAATACCTTGGTGTGACTTTCATGGCGTCTCATACAATGGATATATTGAACGACCTAAAGTGTCGTTTTGAAAATACACGTTTGATCATAAATAAAATCAGAGTTTACAAAACATAGGTCCCAAATGATGTTGCAAGTTTAAAAACAAAACCATAGTGGATCAAACGGTTACATAAGTGCATGAAAATAAGTGATGCAAGTCGACCCCGCGACTCCAAGATGGTCCAATGCATGCCCACATGATAGCTAATAACCTGAAAATACATTGCTAAAAACGGTCAACATAAAGTTGGTGAGAGTTCATAGGTTTAATAAAATGAAGTTATACGATAGCCACAAGTATAAAGTGTATGACATAAGTCACATAAAAATGATTGTACAATAGCCTTAAGCTCATGACCCCGACGCTGTGACTGAATTCTTTGGAGCCCCTGGGAGTGTTTTGCCAGACACTCAAATGAAAAGACATGAAATGCATCCGCTATCGGTTGTTGGTCAAAGCCAACACGGATGGAGGCGTCACCCTCGATAGATCTATCCACTCACTCTCGCTTAAACATAATTAACGGTTCATGATTATATGGGGACTTTCAATTGGCAACAAGGTAACTTAATCTATGTACAGGAAGTCTGATACTTTGGCTCGTATGGAAAACAGTTGCAATGTATTCTCCCCCGTGGGATTTGAAAACAATAATAAAATGTATACGGGGCTATGAAAACTCACCTGAAGTGATGATACAACAATGCTATGAAATCGGAACACTTGGAATAATTGAAATATTGGAACACTTGGAATACTTGGCAATAACAAGGCGCGAACACTAGCCGCTACCTAAAATGAATATGCATAATCTACTTAGATTATGAGGCAATGTAGTGCATGTACATGTATATGTAACCTATACCACTCGTCATTTGAAAATACTAGTTATCGTTGATATGTAAAGTTTTTCCAAAACTTGGTATAAATATGTTAACTTGTTAACGTAAAACTAGTCGTGTCATAATGTGTATAAAACGTTAGTGTTGGTCTTGGCGTTTTGAAAACATTGAAATGTGATATGGTAGTCGCGTTAATAAACCTTTGATTGTACGTGTTCCAATGGTTAAGAATTACGGTTCACCATAGTCGTTTCGTGAAAAATATAGTTTCTAGTACGTAAACATTTTCTACTTAAAAAGCTGTCAAAATAAAATGTATATAGTCGATGTTTAAACGCGTGTATCTCGTTCGTTATTAGCTTGTTTTTGACGTTCTTTATATCCGTGGTTTCGTAAAAATAAATGCTAACACATTTTTAGTAGCTCGGTTCATCTAGGTTTCGTCAAACGCCGCAAATAAGCCGTCGAATGCTACCAAACAGCATGCAGTTTTTCCGGAAAATTAGTTTTCGTCGTTAAACTTGTAAAAATCATATCTCTTTCGATATTAACTCGTTTTTATCCCCGTTTTCGGCCACGGCTTCGTCTCGGAAGGTATTTTCTAAATATTTGGCCAAAAATTACCTCACACCTACTGAGTTTCCCACGTTCCACTTTTAATGACAGTAGGTTATGTATATTTGTTAAAACTTGATTTTCTAGTTATTATCTTGTCCAAAAATGTCACAAACAACCACCAATCATTCTAAAACTTACCATATATCTTTTTAAGGTGTCAAGGGTCCTAAACATCATCATCCATGTAGATCTAACAAGGATCTAAGTATATAACACTTCTAGGGCTCATAAGTTGCAAAAGGTTTAAAAAGGAGTGGTATAACTAACATATACTTGTAAATCTTCTACAAAAATTATATGAACATGATATTAACTTGGAAAGATTATGAAAATAGGTGTTGATAACTTACTTGAAGGATTAGTGAGAAAAAGAGGATGAAAACCTAATTACACCTTGAGTTTTTATTTCAAAACCCTAAAAGGAGTACTAGATGGACTTGATTATGTATTGATCTTGAAAAATTGATGAATCTTGCTTGTGTTTTGATCCTTGGCCGAGCACAAAGAAGAGAGAAAGGAAGAAGAGAAACTTTTCTAGTTCTTGAAGATTTATGTGTGAAAATGAAGTGATAAAATGAGGTCTAGGCATTATATATTAGACAAGATTGTAGGTAAGCATTAAATGTTGTTGTATGTGTAAGAGTTTTGGGGGCTAGGAGGGGGGGGGGGGGGGGGCTGGCGTGAAACAAGGGGAGGGGGGGCCCATGTTGGGTGATGATTATTTATAAAGATTATGTAAGATTTGTGTAGTTTTAATTAGTTTTAAGTGTAACCGGGTACCGTGTTTGCTAGAAATAAAATTTAACGGTGTTAATCGGGACTTGACGAAGTCATAAAAATTACAAAAATAGGTTGGGTACAAGTATTGGGTGTTCGGGTAATTATTGTTTAGTTTTTACAAAAACCGTCGTAATTATATTAAACGTACGATATAAATTAAATAAATTCGCAAAATACCGGGTAAATGAATTTTATAATTTTCTTGATGTTAAAATGAGTATAAAATATATCGGGACCATCGTGGGGATTGTCGGACGTGTTAGTCACATTTATTGATCGCGCGTTAACGTTTTAATTAAAAGTAATTATACGTAAAACGTCAAATGTAACAAAAATATTAATTTGATAAACCTACGAGTGGTATAGTATGAAAATGGAAATCTGATGATATGCAGACTATTCCTAGTCCGTATGCAGTGTTCCTACTGATGATGCATGAATTTCGCAGTCAAACCAAACCGGTTACGCGAATATGAATACCCGTAAACTACGTTTACGCTGAAATGAATAATGAACATGAATAGTGATTCCCTCCCGGGGATGAATAGTGTTAGATGAATAGTAAATGATGAATAGTAACTGATGAATAGTGAATTGTCGAGGTTAGGAAAGTGACCTGAAATCTCGGGTTGTTACAGTCGCCCCTCCAAAAGGGAATTCAGTCCCTGAATTCAATTGTCGTTGGTTCCGGAAGCAGGCTCGGGAAAATGATGTGGATACTTGCGTCGCATTTGGTCTTCTCGTTCCCAAGTAAACTCGGGTCCTCTTCGAGAATTCCAGCGAACTTTCACGATAGGAATTCGACTCTTCTTCAATTGTTTGACCTCACGGTCCATGATTTCAACGGGTTCTTCCACAAAATTAAGCTTGTCATTTAGTTGAATTTCTTCGAGTGGAATAACGGACGACTCGTCGGAAAGACACTTCTTGAGGTTTGAAACATGAAATGTGTTATGAACGTTGCTGAGTTCTGACGGAAACTTAGGTGTGTATGCCAACTGACCGGCTCTAACTAGAATCCGAAATGGTCCGATACCGAGAACTCAGTCTATCGGGTTATCAAAAATTGTATCATGCCTTTCCAAGGCAAGGCTTTCAATCATAGTTTGTGCTTCTACTTGAATCTAGGGGGTTCGTTGTTCAAGGGTATCAATTCCGTATGATGTGCATCATGCATCGACCTAACTTCCATTGTTTTCTCATTTCTTGTAACTGATTCTTGACTTGTGAAATTTCCTTTGTTGTCTCCCGGTTTAGTTCTAGGTCCGTGAATTTAACTTTCCAAATTCGATATATAAATATGTATATGGTCACTTCGGCCATAGGGTGTCTTAAATGGTGCCTTTATATATTCCCGTGATGGTTATTTTTGCTGATGATGAAATTCGTCAATAATCGAAAGATTATCCTAATCCATACAAAGTTGGTTGTGTGGTGTTGAATACATCCTATAGTGCTCAGGAAGTTCTCTTAAGGATTCGTCGGGCTAACTATGGTAGAGCGTGTATATCCAATTAGAAAAGGAATATCTTAAAGGAATTGCTAGAAATCTGAGGGGTATCGTCTATCCTTTCGCCGTTTCTATGTCATAAAATATCTTTCATAATGTAGAGTCTCTCCTAGAGAAGTCAATGGTGCAAATTCAACTTAATGGCTGAGTGAGTGATGAGTGATGTAAGTATCCGGTGGGAGTTTGTTAAAAGGGGTGTTCATGAAAAATTCCATTTGTTTACAAAGCTTTTGAATGAAGATTGTTATTAATAGTTTCTGAAAATGTGACTATTTTCTTCACGGCATAATTCCTCCTGAATTATACATAGGTGATCAGGCTATGTATAATTGAGGACCAACGATGCGATGCTTGGTTAAATCGAAACGGTATTACTTTTTCCCAAAAGTTTTAGATGGTGTTCAGCGTGTTGTTTTGATAAATGGTTTTCTAGATATTTCCTTTGAAAGTAACATGAAAATTATCTCGCGTAGCGGTAGTAAATACTTGATAAAATGACAGGAAATCCATTTATAGGGTGGTACCAAATGGTTTATTTTGAAAGTTCTGAAAAATAGTTCTCCCGTAGGGTAGTAAAATAACTTGCATTAAATTTGTTGAAGGTTTCATTGGATACATGGATGAATCTTATGAAATGGTATTAGTCTACTAATCCGTCAAGAATGAAATCGGCCTAATCCCTAGTAAGATAAAGGTATATTTTTGCGAAACTATAGAGAATTGAGCAATTGGAATAGGAATGGAATAAACGATGGTTATGATTATCGCGAAGATAACAAAAGATAGGTATTACATTGGATAGGAAAGTGCTTAATACAACTAGGTTACACCAACGTACCTATGGAAAGTACAAAAGAAAGATAGAACCCTAGAGGGCTCAACTACGGTTTATTAAAACATGAACTCCTTCTGGTTAAGCATTGTTGTTGTCTTTGATGTTGCTAATGTCCTGACGGTCTCTCTCCCAAACACGCACGCTATTCCTCGAGTTAATTCCTCTTGGTCCCCATGTCCTGATTTCCTTTCGGGCAATTGTTCCTAAAGTGTCCAACTTCTCCACAACCATAACATGTTGGCGGTGGATTCTGATTATTTCCCCCAGGAGCAGCCCTGCATCCCTTAGCCAGATGACCGATCTTCCCACAATTGAAACAAGGTTTAGGGCAATCCCCCGGGTTATGATGTGTTTGGCATTTGTTACACTTTGGTAGAGTACCGGCGTAACCTTTCTTTTCAGTCGGACCCGCAACATAGGCCCGTGCAGTTTCTTGTCTTTTGGGTGGTGGTTGGTTGGCGTTGTTACCTTGGGTTTCATCCCATTTCCTTTTGTTGTTGTTGTTCTGGTAATTGTTGGTGTTATTGTTGTAGTTACGGTTTCGGTTGAAGTTATTGTTGTTGTTGTTGGCGGGTGTCACTTTCTTCAGAACTTGAGCTATGAGCTTTTGAGACATCCTGATTGCCTCATCAAGAGTTTGCGGATCAAAAGAAATCACATCACCACGGATGCTTTCGGGCAATCCACCAATGAAATTCTCTACCAACCTTTCATCATCAGGCACCATAGAGGGGCATAGAGCAGCTAACTCTTGGTACCTCCGAATGTAAGTCTCAATATCATTACCCACAGTTACCAGATCATAGAACTCCACCTCTAACTTCTTTACTTCGGTTCGTGGGCAAAACTTCTTAGTTACCAACTTTTTGAACTCGTCCCATGTGACCTTGTAAGCATTCTCCATCCCTATGGGCTTTGCATAGGAGTTCCACCACGATAAGGCTTGATCACGAAGCGTACTCACGACAAACTTAACCTTGGAATCATCCGGACAGTTGCATAAGATAAACACGGATTCAGTATGTTCGAACCATCGAACCATGGCAGTAGCCCCTTCAGTACCCTTATACAAAGTAGGATCTCCACTCTTGAAATCCTTGTAAGTACATTTCTTCCCATTGGTTCCGTTGCTAGCTTCTCCCGATGTCCCTATCCGAGAAGCATCTTCGGCAGCTCTTGCGGCAACAGCGGCTCTTTCAATCTCTAGAGCTTCGGCTACACTATCCTTAACGAGCTTCCGGATAGCAGCCTGAGTCATTTCTGGGGTAGTCGTTGCAGCAGCCTTGGCTTTTGCTTTCCTAGGTGCCATAATTCTGGTACATCACAACAGAATACATCAACAACAATCATACTAGAAATGATTATCGTACAAAATATATACAACCACAACATGTATATATATATCCACCACAAGTGTAAATACAACCACGATATGTACAACCACAACATGTACAACCTCAGCGTGTATAAATACAACCATGAGTACTCGTAATAGCAACGATCATTGTGCACTAGGTATACCACCACAACCATGCGTATATCCTCATAACACATGAATACAACACTTAAAAATTTTGGTCTACATTGACCGGTGTCATAGATAGCACAACCATACCCATATAGTAAAGTCAATACTTGGGGATCTCGTTGTACAACAATCAAAATACCACAAGTTTCTTTGAACCACGCCACACTTCCCGTGGCCAAGATGATAGTAAAAGCGAGTAAAGGTAAAAGCTAGGATGATGTCCTGAAGTGAGGTCCGGGGTTGTGCATCGATTCATGTCTGAGATAATGTAGATTCCAATCCATCCTTGAGGAATCTATAGATGTTCCTGTTGAGTCCGTGATCTTGGTGTCATCCACAAGATGTTATCTAATTCATGTCAAGTGAGAATGGGAAAAAGGAAATGACAATGGTCGTACTGAAAGGCAAGGTTAGACTCCCGAATCTCGAAGGTCTCGGTGTCATATCTGATTGGTGGGGTGTTGTTACGATGACCAATGATGAAATCCAACTCATCAGTTTAGAATGTGATGTAATCAAACTTGGTAATGAAGAGGGAGTTGTGAAGAGTTCTCTTGTGGTGGTGTAATATTGCTCAAAGCATCTTGTTGGTTCATTATGTCATGGAAGTATGAGTCGATTATACCTGAGATAGTATAGAGTCTTTGCGAGGAATGCCACTCTTTGGCGATTTGTTGTTGCTCTTGTTTGGTCTGTGGGGCATCCAAACCTTCATGTGTAGTCTCAATTAGTTAGAGATCATCATCTAACGATGAAGAGTAGTAGGTTGTCTAACAGTAAGGGCTCTCGAACTCTCATCAACCTTAATCTATAAGGTGGTGTAGTGTCCTTAGTGGTAGATGGTAATGGTGTATCAAACCATGTACGCTTCTCAAGCGGTAAGTTAAGTATGTGAGTAGAGTCCCTGAAATGTGATGGTATAAATGGGGTTCCATATGATGATGATGAAGTCGATGGTGATAATACTGAAGGAATCACTACCTTCTTTTACGCTATCTTGCGATGTCTAAGCGGTAAAACTGGAGTATGCACTATGGGACGACCAATAGTGGTATGAGTAGCTGATACTGGTGGTAATACATGAGTAGTGAGTGTTCTAATAGTGAGGGAATGAAGATATACTATCTTTCTTGCAATAAACATTCTAATAGGTCCATAAGGACTAAGCATGTACGTCTTATCAAATGGTATACTCTGTATGGGCTGAAGTAATAGGGACATCCCGATCGTCTTGCGACGTCGGAACATAAGAGTTAGATTCTGCGGAAACCGGAATAGTATGGGATGATGAATCTGTAGGTGCACGAGTAACCAAAGGTGGTGCAATAAGTGAAATCTGAGGAGTAGGTGCAACAATGGGAGTAGTAGAAGACATAGCGTCCTCGATGTAAACATCAGAAAATATAACAATAGTGCGGGAATTGGAAGACATATCTCTGTGGCAACAATACAAAATGAAATGAATAACCCATGTAATGAATCCTCGCAAATAATAATGTGCACTTATGATGTAATGATGAGACGCTACCGTTGGGGTAGTTATAGTCTAGGGTATGAGGACAACCTAGTTCGCTATAACCTGGCTCTGATACCAATCTGTCACACCCTGAATTTACCTGTTAATGGCAGCGGAATTGAATACCTTGGTGTGACTTTCATGGCGTCTCATACAATGGATATATTGAACGACCTAAAGTGTCGTTTTGAAAATACACGTTTGATCATAAATAAAATCAGAGTTTACAAAACATAGGTCCCAAATGATGTTGCAAGTTTAAAAACAAAACCATAATCGATCAAACGGTTACATAAGTGCATAAAATGAAGTGATGCAAGTCGACCCCGCGACTCCAAAACAATCCAATGCATGCCACATGATAGCTAATAACCTGAAAATACATTGCTAAAAACGGTCAACATAAAGTTGGTGAGAGTTCATAGGTTTAATAAAATGAAGTTATACGATAGCCACAAGTATAAAGTGTATGACATAAGTCACATAAAAATGATTGTACAATAGCCTTAAGCTCATGACCCCGACGCTGTGACTGAATTCTTTGGAGCCCCTGGGAGTGTTTTGCCAGACACTCAAATGAAAAGACATGAAATGCATCCGCTATCGGTTGTTGGTCAAAGCCAACACGGATGGAGGCGTCACCCTCGATAGATCTATCCACTCACTCTCGCTTAAACATAATTAACGGTTCATGATTATATGGGGACTTTCAATTGGCAACAAGGTAACTTAATCTATGTACAGGAAGTCTGATACTTTGGCTCGTATGGAAAACAGTTGCAATGTATTCTCCCCCGTGGGATTTGAAAACAATAATAAAATGTATACGGGGCTATGAAAACTCACCTGAAGTGATGATACAACAATGCTATGAAATCGGAACACTTGGAATAATTGAAATACTGGAACACTTGGAATACTTGGCAATAACAAGGCGCGAACACTAGCCGCTACCTAAAATGAATATGCATAATCTACTTAGATTATGAGGCAATGTAGTGCATGTACATATATATGTAACCTATACCACTCGTCATTTGAAAATACTAGTTATCGTTGATATGTAAAGTTTTTCCAAAACTTGGTATAAATATGTTAACTTGTTAACGTAAAACTAGTCGTGTCATAATGTGTATAAAACGTTAGTGTTGGTCTTGGCGTTTTGAAAACATTGAAATGTGATATGGTAGTCGCGTTAATAAACCTTTGATTGTACGTGTTCCAATGGTTAAGAATTACGGTTCACCATAGTCGTTTCGTGAAAAATATAGTTTCTAGTACGTAAACATTTTCTACTTAAAAAGCTGTCAAAATAAAATGTATATAGTCGATGTTTAAACGCGTGTATCTCGTTCGTTATTAGCTTGTTTTTGACGTTCTTTATATCCGTGGTTTCGTAAAAATAAATGCTAACACATTTTTAGTAGCTCGGTTCATCTAGGTTTCGTCAAACGCCGCAAATAAGCCGTCGAATGCTACCAAACAGCATGCAGTTTTTCCGGAAAATTAGTTTTCGTCGTTAAACTTGTAAAAATCATATCTCTTTCGATATTAACTCGTTTTTATCCCCGTTTTCGGCCACGGCTTCGTCTCGGAAGGTATTTTCTAAATATTTGGCCAAAAATTACCTCACACCTACTGAGTTTCCCACGTTCCACTTTTAATGACAGTAGGTTATGTATATTTGTTAAAACTTGATTTTCTAGTTATTATCTTGTCCAAAAATGTCACAAACAACCACCAATCATTCTAAAACTTACCATATATCTTTTTAAGGTGTCAAGGGTCCTAAACATCATCATCCATGTAGATCTAACAAGGATCTAAGTATATAACACTTCTAGGGCTCATAAGTTGCAAAAGGTTTAAAAAGGAGTGGTATAACTAACATATACTTGTAAATCTTCTACAAAAATTATATGAACATGATATTAACTTGGAAAGATTATGAAAATAGGTGTTGATAACTTACTTGAAGGATTAGTGAGAAAAAGAGGATGAAAACCTAATTACACCTTGAGTTTTTATTTCAAAACCCTAAAAGGAGTACTAGATGGACTTGATTATGTATTGATCTTGAAAAATTGATGAATCTTGCTTGTGTTTTGATCCTTGGCCGAGCACAAAGAAGAGAGAAAGGAAGAAGAGAAACTTTTCTAGTTCTTGAAGATTTATGTGTGAAAATGAAGTGATAAAATGAGGTCTAGGCATTATATATTAGACAAGATTGTAGGTAAGCATTAAATGTTGTTGTATGTGTAAGAGTTTTGGGGGCTAGGAGGGGGGGGGGGGGGGGGGCTGGCGTGAAATAAGGGGAGGGGGGGCCCATGTTGGGTGATGATTATTTATAAAGATTATGTAAGATTTGTGTAGTTTTAATTAGTTTTAAGTGTAACCGGGTACCGTGTTTGCTAGAAATAAAATTTAACGGTGTTAATCGGGACTTGACGAAGTCATAAAAATTACAAAAATAGGTTGGGTACAAGTATTGGGTGTTCGGGTAATTATTGTTTAGTTTTTACAAAAACCATCGTAATTATATTAAACGTACGATATAAATTAAATAAATTCGCAAAATACCGGGTAAATGAATTTTATGATTTTCTTGATGTTAAAATGAGTATAAAATATATCGGGACCATCGTGGGGATTGTCGGACGTGTTAGTCACATTTATTGATCGCGCGTTAACGTTTTAATTAAAAGTAATTATACGTAAAACGTCAAATGTAACAAAAATATTAATTTGATAAACCTACGAGTGGTATAGTATGAAAATGGAAATCTGATGATATGCAGACTATTCCTAGTCCGTATGCAGTGTTCCTACTGATGATGCATGAATTTCGCAGTCAAACCAAACCGGTTACGCGAATATGAATACCCGTAAACTACGTTTACGCTGAAATGAATAATGAACATGAATAGTGATTCCTTCCCGGGGATGAATAGTGATCGGTGAATAGTAAATGATAAATAGTAACTGATGAATAGTGAATTATCGAGGTTAGGAAAGTGACCTGAAATCTCGGGTTGTTACATAAAATATGAATTGAAAATGAGTTGTGTTAAGGTTTCTGTATACTCCTTAAACTTTCATTGTTTTTACATTTTATATCCTAACGGTGTTTGCGTTACACCGTTAGTCCCTAGTTTATAAAAATTACATTTTTAACCCAAAATTAACCCAATTGACAATCTTAGTTTATACTTTATTATAAAGTCATTTTCTATCCCAAAAATACTGTTTTTACTGTTTCAGAACCTGTTTTTACAAGGTTGGCAGTTTTGGCCCTTCAAAGTGAAACTAGTTTGCAAAGTTAGTCCTTTTTGCATAAAAACTTGTGGAAAAATTCTACAAAAATTTTAGAAGCTTATTTTAGCTTATTGAAGCTTAAGTCAACTGTTGGTTTGACCAGAAAAATTCATTTTGATATATTGGGCCTTAAAACGAATTAAAACAAGGCCCGTTAAGAAATTTGGAGGCGAGGGCATGAAAATACTTTTGGGCCTGGATTTGGATTATTGTTGTGATTCTAAAAATATTTAGTATGGGTCCAGTGGGCTGTTAATTCGCCAGGTCTTGTTGGGCTTTTTGTTCAGCCCATTTCCGAAAATAATAACTTTTGCAAATTACTTCTGATTAGAAAAGCATGGCGAGGTCAGTTCAAAATGGGTGAATTTGAGTGACGGGTTGACCTTATTTCAAGAAGTTCAAAACACGAAAAGCGTAGTGTTCTAGCTTGTTAATGAGGTGATGCAAAAATAATGGGTGGTTGTGTTCGAAAATACGAAGATACAATATGAGTTTGTGGCCTAGTCGCATGTGTTTAAAAATATGAAAACTTGAAAATAACTAAGTCTGAAAATCAGTTTTTGTAGCGTGTAAAAGGAGCATTTTTAAGGGCTTTAGAGGGCTTTTTATGAAAAGTTTCCGACATGAAAAATAGAGTTTGGCATGTTGAGGTTCGAACTGAAGAAAAATATATGTGGTTTACTTTTGTTATTTCGAACATATTAGTCTATGGATAGGGCGAGTTGAGCAGTTTTTCTAAGTCAAAAAGACTTAGAAAAATAACCAAGTATTTTAGTTACATATTTTGGACGTGTGAAGATGGGTCTCGAAAACGTATGAAATAAATGCATGGGAGTGATGTGAGGGTTTATATATGAACGTTGGCATCTCAAGAATGAGATGGAACAAGTGTTGGTGTCGAGGGATTACAAGTACACATAAAAATAAATGAATGAAGTGTATACGTTCGAGTGTTGAATACACTAAATGAAACATAATGACACATGAGTTGAAACGAATCGAGACTGAGTTTTTGAGGGACTTACAATCACCTTAAAATGGAGTAGGACTGAGTAAGAGGGAACTTGGACAGCTGAGGACTCCTTGGCTTGCTCGAATGATAGAACCCGTTTCACAAAAATTTCTAAAGCTTGTGATATTGATCGAAGGATTTATGTGGTTTGTTTCTAGACTTCGAGGCGTTCGAATGGAGGTGAGTGATAATGTGGGAGGTTTTGAGAGTGTATGAGGATTGTTGGTGCTATTTGATTTGCAACCCAAAAGGATACCAAACCGATATTTCGGTGACTCTAGGTATGGCTTGCATTCTGGGAACTTGGCCAACTTTCTCGTACCCTTCCAAGCGAAAACAAGACTTGGAAATATTTTAGAAATAAGTGTGTGTAGGTACGTATGGAAGAAAGAAACCTTGAAAAGGTTTGTGAATTTGAAAGTGAGTGTGAAGTGGGAGTGTAATCTCCTTCTGGTATCCGTATAAATAGGTCAAAGAGGAATACAAGTTGCATGTGGTTGTCATTTGGAGTTAGTTCTTGTGTTCACATATTTGTTTTGTTGTGGCATGAGAATGGAGTGTGTAAGTAGAGTTGAGTGTGTCATAGAGGTTGAGTGTGTAAGAAATGATCTTTTGACTTTTGTTTGTTGTCTAAGAACCGATTCCCTTATGAAAATATCAAAGGTCGGTTTGGTTTTGTAGCACGTGGAGTTTAAAAGAATTGGATAATGTGTGATTCGTCCTTGTGTAGTTCGTCCAAAGAGAAAGAACCAAAACGAAATCATGGTTCCTTGTATTGTGTTTAGTCGGCAGTTAAGGCCAAAGGCAATAGACAAAATGGATTTTTAATGTTGGTTTTTGTAGTTGTCTAAGACCCGAATTTCACAACAAATATAAAGGGTCAGTTTGGTCTTTGTAGTTCACAAGGTTTGTGGGTTTCCTTTGAGTGTATAAGTGAAAGAAATGATGATGGTTATTGGTAGTATTAGTCGGCACTAAGAATCAAAAAGAAGAGACAACTGAATTTGTGATGTTGGTCCTTGTGGTTGTTGTTCGAACAAAGAAAGAAATAAAGAGGAAATTATGGTTGTTAAGTCGAGTTGGGAGAAAACGTGGCAAGGTAAACGTCTCTTGTTGCATTTATATAAGTTAAACTTTGGTAGAGTTGGGTTGGGTTTGTGTTTTGGGCTCGTTGGTGGGCTAGGCCAAAGGAAGAGAATAAGAAAAATAATAAGGGTTCGTTTGGTACGTTTAGTTCGCAGGAATATTGGGTCGAGGCCCAATGGTGTAACAATCCATTTGGGTATTGGGTCGAGGCCCAATATTGTTACTGAGTGTTTGTGAAAATTTTCGTGAGCTCGGGAACTTATTTGATCACATTTGGTTAATTGACGAGACATATAAACGTTAAATATTAAACGTTAATTGTTTTAGATACATTCGCGATTTTTGACTGTCAAGGTTCGTACAAATGATTGTGACATAGAGAATGTGCGAACGTGTTACGACGTCTAGATTATCAGGGTTGAATAAAAGCAAAATTTTAGTCTGTAAAAACGGTTAATTAAATCGTGACGATAGATTAATCTTCGTTTACTATTTACAAATGGAGGGGAAATTTACGGGATGTTATACCGTATCGACTTTATATATGCATGGCTTGATTATTTGGCTAAGCATTCGCGGATCTTATTACTTAAGATTTTAAATTTGCGAAGAACGAGAAATGATAGAGTTGTTTATAAGTTAGATTGCTAAACGTGGAGTAGTTGGATCTCTTTAGAGCTCATCGAAGTTACTTGTGGCTTTTTGTTCCCATAAGCTTGTTTCACCCAAAAAATAGTAATCTAGGAATAATTAAAGCTATTTTAGTTTTGGCGATAATTAGTTTTTATTTCTTCCTTAGAGAATCCTTGCTTATGAAAGTTGGGTACACATCAAGGTACTGCCAGTGTTACGGTGTAATAGGCAACTGATTCGTGATAGTACGTGCTATTGTTTCTATTGCTATAAAAGCCGTAGGACTCGGAATTTGGCAAAATATATGAATAATAATAATAATAATCCAAAGCCGATAAAAGTTTTCTGTTTCCTGACGGTTCGCTCCCGTTGACTCAGACTTCAAAAAGGCAGAGGAAAAATATCCAAGGTCAAAATAAGACTCCCGATTCTTGACGGTTCGCTGCCGTTGTCTAGGTTGTTTAAAAGGCCAAGGATCAATAATATGTGCTTAATAAATGTTAATAATGCCAAATTTCGACTCCGGGGATATCCTAATAAAAGCTTCTGTCTCTGGACTCGTAGATGAGTTGTTTCGGTCGTACATAAAAGGGATATCTCCAAAATCATGTTAAATCAGAGACCTTGATGTGGACCTCATTTTTGTATGCGACGGTTTTCGAGGGAAGGTTTGGAAACTACTTAGCGTCTAAACTAGGTATCTTTATCGGATTAAAAATTATCGAAATGAGAATTTGAAGGAATTCATTTCTCACCAAAAATAAAATAAATAGAGGAAAATAGGAATTTGGGAACGAGAAGTAATACACAATTAGCTTTCATGGGTAGTGTCGGCAATCTAACTTGTAAATGACAATGATTTCGTTTTTAAGCTTGGCTTGGGGACTCGTGAAAAATCAGGGATGACGAATTTTATCCATATGGTCGCTTCTTTATGAGTCGTGTTTCCTACTCGAAGACCCTCAAAATTATTGATAAATAATGATTGTCAACAAAACCGTCACATGAATAATGAGAAAATACAAAAATAGAATAAAAAGGAAAATCGGGGAGTTTTTAGAACTTAAAGATTTCTTAATCTCTTTTGAAAATTTTGCTACTTCTCAAAGTTAGTAAAAAGAGATTGGAAATTTTCGGTTTCAAAAACGTGTTTTTATAACATTGCATGAGGACATTGCAATAGCTTAGTATGGGAGATTTTGGTATGTGCTAAAACACATACCTTTTATTTACCAAATTAAGACCAAAATAACCAAAAACCCGACCAAAATGCCAAAAGATATTGCGTTTTTGTGTTTTTATATGTGCAGGGACGGATATCGTGAAAAAAGACATAAGACACGGGAAATCCGGAAAAACGAGCACGGGATACGGAAAAGGGCTCAGAACCGAATCCGGGAGAGACATGCTTGGTCAAAAAGTCAAAATCTGCCTTAGAGTTTCACAAAAAGACAAAAATCACCCTTAGATCAACTTTTGAATATTGGCAAAATCAGTCCCTAGGAATTCAGAATTCACATAAATGGACCATTAGATCAAAAACCTTAACCCTTAAAATCATTTATACCTGGATCCCACTTAACCCATACCAATATTCAACCCAACCTACTACACACTGAACCCCCCCAGCCCACCATCACATTAGCCCAGCCCATGACCTTGACCCGATCCACCTTAAATATCCGGTCAACGCATTATATTCCCCACAGTCAAACAGTAGATAAAAAAAAAATACCCACAATCCCGCGCCCCAAATTATACCTAAACCCAGTTTTTACTGTGCTCTAAGAACCCTAAATTACCCGTACACTTTTCACAGCAATTAAGGATAAAATAGTCCAATCATTATCCTTCTAGAAGATGTCAGAGGTGTCAGGAAGGGCAGGAAACACACGAATGGACACATGGCATCCTCTTATTGGCTAGAATACATCACAATAATTGATCTAAGGGCTGTGGAGATCTGGGAAATGATCTAAGGATGTTGATTGGCTCAAGGTGCACACGGATTGATGACATGGAAGGCCTGGAAGGTTCAGTAGGAGGCTATAAATAGAGAGTTCCCCTCATAAGCTAGGGTTGTCCGATTTTTCATGTATTTAGAGAAATTTAGACCAATTTTACATTAATGTTTTTAGTGTAATCATTTTAAATTTCAGTGTTAATTTTAATTTAGTCTTGTAATTCATCTTTTGGGTTAATGAAATTTCAGTTTATCTTTTACTCATCTTGTTCAAATTTACTTTAAATCTGTTTTAAGCTTCCATTTCTGTTCTTATAAGCTTGTATAAGCTTTTTTGTTGCTTTTGTCAAAATAGTTTTGTTCAATTCAGTTTTAATCTCAAAAGTAAAAAAAGTCAACACAAAAGTCAAAGAAAGGGTCAAAATAAGCTGTTGGATTATGCTGATGGAATAAGCTGTTCAGGAGTTATATTATTGGCTTATTTAAGCCTGGGTTGTGTAGTGATTCTGAGTTCATCAAACATTCACAGCAGGACAGCTTGTAAGTCCTAGTTACCTATCTAGCTTACTTTGTGCTTATTGGTGATAAGCTTGTTTTACTGTTTTTGCTTTTTGTTTCCTGTTTTTAGATTATAATTAGGCTAGATAAATATAGTATAAGATAGATTTTGGCTTAAATTACTTAGGTATAGTGTAACTTTGCATAATCTGATTTTGAAGGACTGTTTGGCTGTTATCAGTTTAAGCAGCATAAGCAATAATCACTGTTCATTTGCATCTGTTTTGGGTTTAATTTAGATCAATTTAGGGTAATTAAGTTGCTTCTAAGGAGATTTGAGTAGATTTGAGTTGATTTAGTTTATTTAGTCACCTAGGGCCCTTAATCGTACTACACTGCCTCAGTAAGCTCAGCAATAAGCTGAGCTTATCTAGAGTCCCCTTTTGGCATTTCTAGGTACATTAGAGGTGTTTAAGTCAGATTCCAAGGGTTAGTTTGCACTAGAGTAGTTTTGAAACACTTTTGCGCCAATTTTCTAAGTCTGCTGTCACAGAACCATTTAGTGCAGGCCAGGATTAGTGACTGCTGATCTAATCTTTCTAGTAGCTAATTTGATCAAGCTTAGGTCCCCATATTAGGTTTGTAGGTAGTTGATAGAACAAGTTTTAGGTAAAATATCTGGGATCCAGGTTTCCCGCTTATTTGGTTGCTTATTCTAGGTCTGCAATTCAGCCCCTCACATCTGTTCTAAGTCTGCACTAAATTCAGTTCCCACTTGCATCTGTTTTGGACCCTAATTGAGCATCAATTGATCAATAGAAATTGGGCATTTTCTGGTTGTAAGTAGTATGTAGTATGATTTTTGAGGTTCTGCTTTTGCCTTCCCCAAATTAGCTTCTGAGTAGTTTTTTGAGTAGCTTAAAGTCTGCTGTTGACTCACTTGTTCCTGCTTTACTCTTGCTACTGTGTTACTACTTATCAGCTTACGGCCTGAGCTTATTTAAGCTTTTTGAGTTCTATTATGCTTGAATAAGTCCCTTTCACTGTTCCTGAGCTTTTTGGAATTTATTGTTAACTTTAGCTTATTTTTAGCTTATTTCCTAAGTGCTTATTCACTGTTGCAGCTTATTTAGGCTTGATAGCTTTATGAATTTATTTTTCATAGATTTAGAACTTAATTTTAGAATTACTCAAATTTTTCCAGATTTTTCCAAACTGTTTTAATATTTTTAAATCATTTAAATAGTTTAAATTAGTTTTTAATTCATAAAAAATAAATAAAAAGTCAAAAAAAAAATTTCTTTTTTTTATAAAATTTTCTTTTAAAATTTAGAGTTTAGGAAAAATAATTTTATATTTTTAGGTCTTAAATTTTAGAAAATTGCTTTTTAATCACGTTTTTAAAATTCGTCGCGTACGTTTTTAAATCCAAATTTCGTTTTTAGGATTACGTGCTTAGTATACTTGTACCTTTAGCTTAATTAATTGTTTCCGTTTATCATTTCATTATTCGTGGTATAAAATCACCAATATTCACTCTTTTCACACTCATTCACCACACAATTCGACTCCGTTACGACAACTCGATATTCGACCTTCGTTGGGACACGACCCGAGGAAAATACATCCGTTGCGTTTTCCTTCAGAAAAATATACTTAAAAAGATTACATCAATGGCTCGTGAAGAACAAACTCCCGCAGATGTTTGAGGTGTCGCATATGATAAATGATTTGAGGTTTAAAAAAATAACATAACTAAAAAATATATAAAATAAATTTCAAAGAACGTATAATAAAAAATAAATAAAGACAGAATTGAAGAATTTGTCCAATGAAAAGGAGTTCCATTTTGATGAGTTGGGGAAATGCGATTGTTCTAGAAGAAATATGTGTCCGTCGAATTTCAGATAATGGAGTTGAAACATTATCTGAGATAAAAAAAAATAAAATAAAAAAAAAAAAAAAAAAAATCAAAACTATAAAATCAAGTAAAATAAAGATTAAAATATTTATTAATTATAAAGTATATAAATTATTTAGAAAAACCCGAAATAATAGCTAAAGAAACATGATTGACAGAAGGATTTGTAAGACATTCTATGTTTCCACATGATTGTGTCCCACCAGGAGTCACGTTACGACGAATAGAACGAGAATTCTCATTAGAAGCATGCCTCGTCATGCCAAGAGCTTGTCTTGGTAACAATAAAGCATCCATTTGAATTCGTGATTGAGTTAATTTAGACAAATCAACAAATGAAGGATATGTTTGAGATGTCATCAAATTAACAACTGAATCAGAATATCCAGCACCACGTGACCGTATAGTAGTCCTACTACCATTATTTGCACTTGTGATATCACCTAAACGTCGACGACCACGACCACTCCGAGATGATTATGTAGAACCATAGAGGGGGTGAATACGGTCTTTTTGGCTTCTTCAAAGTTTATTGACTACAAGCCTCAAAGATCACTAAGTGGTTTTACAATAATAATCACAACCATAATTATAACCAAAGTATATAAAGCATGTAAAGAGACACCACGATCTATACTGGTTCAGGATGGGGTTTATACCATCCGTAAGTCCAGTTGCGAATCCATGACATGATAATATTCACTAAGTATAATCCTTTCGGTGGACTACAAACCATTACAAATTCACTCCACCGATATTTACTCCGATCAGCGCTCACTAAGAAGAGCTACCCCCCAACGGTATTCCACGCTCGAAAACCATCCAAAAGGATCTCGTGATTCAACTTCCCACAAACACTACAATGACTTCCCACTGGAAGTATCAAACCCCAACTAGATCTCCAACGATCAAGGCTTGGTCACCATGACACAAGACTTCCCTTACAACCAAATCGAATGATAGAATGTTTGATTGTTTAATCAAGTCCTAACTAAACCTAGAGACTCGATTCTAGTAGAAAGGGTTAGATAAGAAGACCCTCGACATAATCATAAGAGTGGATTAGGTTCTTGTGATTCTTCCCTTGCAAGAGATGTGTTCTTTCAAAGATGATAAGTGATAGATTAAGAACAAAAGATGTAGACTTAGACGGTAGAGAGAAAAGAAATTAGAGAGAAAGAATTTTTGGTAAGAGGTGAGGAATACAAGAGCCAATGGTGGGTATTTATAAGCCAAAATCCCAAAGTGGGAAAAAATAATCCGAGACTGGCGCACTGGCCTCGTGCTGGAGTGCCAGCAGCTCGCCAGACCCAGTTCTAGCGTGCTGGCCGGCGTGCTGTAGTGCCAGCAGCATGCCAGAATTCCTGAACTATTTTTCTTGATATTTGGTCTTTTAAGTACCCAACCTTGCTAAACCCCCAATTGTACTTCACACATTAGACCTTTCCGTTATCCATCCTCAAGGTCAACCAACTCAAATAGCTATTAGATAAAATTATTTGTGAAGAGTTTAAAAGAGTTTTTGGGGTCCTTATCCAATTAGAAAAGAGAGAAAAAGAGAAGAGATAATTGGATAAGGGTATAATAGGTATTCCTCACTTGGCATAAATAGAAGAGAAGAATATGCCAAGGAATCTTCCTTTGCTTGGAAAGGAAGTATGGATGTTGAGAGAAGAGGGAAAGGGAGGATTTGAATTTCAAATTCAAATTATGTGAGAGAGGGAAGAGTATGTGAGAAGCTTGGTTAGAAATTGACCATGGTTATGTTATGAGTTGGCATGGTTAATTAAAGAGAATATTCCATAGAATATGCCAAACTTGTGGAGAGAGTATGGATGTTAAAAGAGGGTTAGAAAGTAACCATGGTTGAGTAAGAATGAGTTGGCATGGGTTAGGGTGAAGAGAATATGCCCAAAGGACAAAAGATATGCCAAAGTAAAAAGAATATGCCAAAGGAATATTCTTTGGCTTGGAGAAGAATTGTTTAAGGGAAGAGTGAGATGTAAGTGAGTTGGCATTGATGTGATGTTGATGTGATGGAAAGGAGCCTTAGATTTCAAATTCAAATTTCAAATTTGAATGTTAGGGATATGGATAAAGATAAGTTGGTTATGAGTTGGAATGAGTTGGATATGAGAAGGATGGATGTGATGGTGATGTGATAGAAAGGAGCCTAACATATGAAATTCAAAATTCAAATTTTGAATGTTAGGAAAGGTTTAAGTGTGTGAGGGAAGAATGGTAAGTGTGTGAGTGTATGTGTATGTGTTTTGAATTTCAAACAAAAAAGTGTGAGTGAAGTGTATAGAAGAAGGATTAAGTGTATGTGTGTATGTGAGAGAAAGAGAGAGGGTGTAATTTGAAATTCAAATAAGAGTATGTATGAGTGTAGAGAATGTGTGGGTGAGAATATGGTGATGTGTTTAACTAAGGTTGGTTGGAAAGGAATATGGGTAAATAGAATATTTAGTGGATATTGTAGGAATTTGAGGAACAAGAAGTACACAAAGGTACATTGTGTAAGGGAATAAACGAGGATGTTGGGACTGTGAGTTGTAATGTGGGAGGATAAGGTTGGGGAGGATTAAGAATGGTTTACGGTTTATTTGTTTAAGAAAGTTAATCAATGGATTGATTAATGGTTTAATCACATTGTCATTTAAGAAAGAAAAGAGTTTGACAATGATGATTATGGAATGTGTTCGGGAAATTACAAAGAATAATCAACTTTCAAATAACTCAATGTCAATTACTCACAATATCATAATTCGTGATTAACCACGACTTGACGTAATTAGTAATCATCTTGATGCAAACAAGCTAAGTGCTTTGCATCAAAGTAAAGCATATCCCGTAACGGGAAAAGATGTGTTTACGCAAAGAGACCTTTAACTTTGTTTGACCAATAAGGGAGTAAACTCATTACGTGATTAGAGAAGACGTAAAGACGGATTATGGTCATATGAATACTTTCGCTTGATATTATGTGAAAAAGTATGAGTCTCCTAGGTTTGGAAAAGCCTTAGCTAGAGGCGTTTAATAAAATACTTGAGTTGGCATTTTGTCGAAAACATGAGGTTGTGATTTTGAGTCCCTCTAAGTCTGAAAACCGTTTTGAGTGTTTCTACTGAAGCACGTATCATATTCATACCTGTATTGAAAGATCTACATTTGTCGGGTAAAGGGAAAACCGACTTTCAAAAACCGTGACGAACCAAACCAGAAGCCTGGCGCGCTGCCTGCGCGTCAGAATGCTAGCAGAGCGCCAGACCTAGCTCTTGGGTCATTTGATTTTGGGCTAACATTTGTGATTTTATGTGTTGCGAAGTTTTATTTGTCATCATTACAACATATAGGAGACCTAATCAATGTTGCCCCAACAATCTCCCCTTTTTGACGATGACAAATAAATTCCGAAAGCAAATAAGATTACAACACGTAGTGAAGATTAAGAACACCATTGTTGTAGCTTGCGTCTTGACCTTACCTTGCAATTTGGTGAATCCTTGACCTTTTTCTTGACTTAGTCTTCACCTGAGCTTGAGCTCTTGCTTTCCTTCTCCCCCTTTAGTCAAATCAAAAAGGCGGGAATTCTCTTGAACTTTATCTTCATACCGATAACATGCTCCCCCTTGATTCAAGACGGATCCGCGAAGGAAATCGCTCGGATGTTCCCCTAACCCAACCCGGGAACGGACCGGAGGGAACCGCAGCACGGGGAATGTCCGCGTCTCGTCGCAAGGCTTATTTTGAGTTGTGGGTCATAGGGCGGGCAGCTTTTTCTGATCAAGGGCTCCCCCTTGATTCAAGACGGGGATCCATGGGTTAAGATCAACACCTGTTGGGTTTTGAGGTGCTGCTGCTTATAAAAGAAAATTGTTGCTCAGGAAAATATGCTAAGTGTCATACTACTGCTAGTGTAGTTGATACTACTTCTAGAGTAAGTTATACTGCTGCTGATGGATACTACTGCTAGACTAAAAGATACTGCTGCTTGTGAGATAAGAACAGAGATAATGACGTGTATGGTTATTTATAGAATAGATATAATGTATATCTTATATTGTTAGCTTTATATGAATATTGTGTAAGTTATACTTATCTTGAACAGGACTCCTTGTGCCTATAAAAGGAGGTCCTAGGTTAGATCAGTAATAACTAAGTCATACGTATCTTTGTGAAAGCTTCAAGGTTGTAAACCCTAGTGATATTCTAGATCACTCGTATTATTAATAATATTGAAGCTCTTTGTTTATTTATAGTGTTCATACTTTCATCGTTTCATACAAACATATACATCACAATACACAAACAGAATCTTCTAAGTGTTAGCTAGTAAATTCCGCGTGCTAATTAATATTACTCAAAGTATCTCTAAACACAAGGCGTATGTTTTAGATCATCTCAAGTGGTATCAGAGCCAGGTTCTAATACTTTGAATTAGAAGATCCAAAGAAGAACTCCATTCACTCTAAGAAGATGGAGATGGAAAATGCTCAGACCAAAAGCATTGCTGCTAAGCTTCCCATGCTCAAATAGAATGAGTTTGAGATGTGGAGACTAAGGATTGAACAATACTTCTTGGTTCAAGATTATGCTCTCTGGGATATCATTCAGTATGGTGATTCCTTTAAGCCAGGGTTTACTACAGAAACCATAGAAGGTAAGCCTGTTCGTAAACAGAATGATGGTCCTGTCACCAATGATGAACGGATCCAGAAGAGGAATGATCAAAAGGCAAGGAATTTGCTGCTTATGAGAATTCCTGGTGAACAGATGCTGTCTTTTAGCAAGTATCCAGATGCAAAAACTCTTTTTGAAGAGATCTGTACATGGTTTTGTCTACTAAAAAGACCCAGACGACATTGCTGAAACAAAGTTTTGAAAATTTTAGCTCAAACAGCAATGAAACTCTTGATAAGATGTTCACAAGGTTACAGAAGCTGGTCAGTCAGTTAGCTGTGTTGGGAGTTGATATAGCAAAGGAAGATCTCAACATGAAGTTTTTAAGAAGTCTACCTCTAGAGTTCAACATGCATATTATTGTATGGATGAATAAACTAGATGTTGAAACCATGAAACTCAATGATCTATGCAACAATTTCAAGATTGTTGAACAGAGCTTGAAGAAGTCTGGAAGCTTAAGTACTACTTCTGGGAATATGGCACTTCTGTCATCTCCCATTATTAGTGAGTCAGAGGAGGTTGATGATGATGAAGTTGTTTCTACTACTAGCTTTGGTGTTTCTACTGCTACTCATGGTGTTTCTACTACTAGTTCACAGAAGAATGTTGCTGGACTTAGAGACACAACATTCTATGCATTCATGTCTAGTCAAACTAGTGGTTCTCATCTAAGTCATGAATACCTTGAGCCGGTGGATGATGATGATTTGGAAGAGATGGACATCAAGTGGCAGGTTGCTTTGCTTAGCATGAGGGCTAAGAAGTTTTGGTAAAGAACTGGGAAGCAAATTACCATCAATGGTAATGAGACTACTGGATTTGACAAGAAGAAACTGGAGTGTTTCAATTGTCACAAGTTGGGACACTTTGCAAGAGAGTGTAGAATGCCAAGAAAGCAGGACAACAGGAGTACATGGTACAAACAGGACAAGAAGAACGAAGTTACTATGGAAGAGCCAAAGGCTATGTTGGCTATTGATGGTGTTAGCTATTACTGGAGCTTCATGGCTGATGAAGAGGAAGCACCAATAGAAAAAGCAATGGTGGCAACTGAATTTGCTTTAATGGCTTTCTCAGACTCAGAGGTACGATCTATAACAAGTTGTACTAAATCTTGTAGTGCTTTAAAAGAATGTGAAAGACTTAGGAAGCTTTTTGATAATGAAAGGATAGAATTAAATAATGCTAACTATAATCTGTCTAATCATAAAAGAGGTATATCTGTCTTAGAAGCACAACTAGTACACTATAGGGAAAATGAGTCTAAGTACAATGATGAAATAGCTGTACTAAAAAGAGATTTAGACTACAAAAATGCTATAATTGAGGCCCTTAAAGAAGAGCTAGAGAAACTCAAAAAGATTAATGATAATGTTCAGATAACTGTTGATACACTAGCTTATCAATCTGAGGGTGTGAATAAAATTTGGGAAGCCCAAGTAGTCAATAAGGCTAAATATAGTGTAGGTTATAAGTCAGTTCCTCCACCATTTAGAGGTGTTCCTTCACCTCCAGGAATAGACCTAGCACATACAGGGTTAGAAGAGTTTCAAGATCCTACTTGTGAATATGGCCCTAAATTTGTAAAGAGTGCTAGTGTAGAAGAGGTTAAACTAGAGAATGAAGTTTTTGAAAGTGCTAGTGATTCTTCTCTAGTTGATGAAGTTGTGTCTGAGGTTAAGGTTAAAGAGGAAATCACTGTTCCTAAGATGGTTAAAAATGAAACTGTTTCACCTAGAAAATAAGTTAATCAATCTAGGCAAACAGTTAAGTATGCTGAGATGTATAGGTCTACAAAAAGGTCTCCAGCACCTAGGGGTAACCAGAGGAACTGGAACAATTTAAAATCTCAACAACTTGGAAGTGATTTTGTGATGTTTAATAAAGCATGTAATATTTGTGGTAGTTTTGATCATTTACATGCTAAATGTGGTTATCATCAGGGAAGAAGGGTGGTATTTGGGAAAACCAGGGTGAATGAAAACAATTTTCAAAGGAATACTCATCCTAATGTAAACAACAACATGATTCCCAGAGCAGTTCTATTAAAGTCTGGCACCAAATCACTTTCTAATGCTAGACCAAATAAGACTGCTTACCTAAAACAACATGTTTCAAGTGCTAAACCTATAACAACTTTTATTAAAATAGCACAAACAGGTAAAAGGTCCTTTTATGAAAGAAGGGTGGTTCACAATAAAAAATGGGTACCAAAAGTTGAAACAACTAAGCCAGCAGTTTCTACTGCTAAGCCAGCAATTTCTACTACTAGGCCAAAAGTTTCTACTGCTAGGTTTGTAAACACCAACAGGGTAAACATGGGCAATGCTGTGAAGGCCTCAACACGTTGGGAATGGAGATCTACCAAACCCAATGGTGCATCAATGACATTCAATAAATATAATGATATTGATGCACGAGGCAGATCCAAGTCAGTGATGGCTTGGGTCCCCAAAAGGAACTAATTCTTTTATTTTATGTGCAGGAACATTCTAATGCTAAAGAAGCAGATCAAGAATACTCTGATAGTGGATGTTCAAGGCACATGACTGGAAACATGGCATACCTCTCAGACTTTACACCCTTTGAAGGACAATATGTTAGTTTTGGAGGAGGTATTGGTGGTAAAATTTTTGGTAAAGGTACTATAAAGACTGGAAATCTAGACTTTGAAGATGTGTATTTTGTAAAAGAACTTAAGTACAATCTCTTTAGTGTCTCACAAATGTGTGACAAAAAGAACAAAGTTCTTTTTACTGATACTGAATGCTTTGTCCTTTCTCCCAATTTTAAGTTACCTGATGAAAGTCAGGTATTACTTAAAATTCCTAAAAAAGGCAACTTATACAATATTGATATGAAGAACATTGTTCCAAAAGAGAATCTTACTTGTTTGCTTGCAAAAGCCACATTGGATGAGTCTATGCTTTGGCATAAAAGACTTGGTCAAATTAACTTTAAAATCATTAATAAGATTGTAAAAGATGGTTTGGTAAGAGGCTTGCCTCAAAAACGATTTGAAAATGACCAAACATGTGTTGCCTGTCTTAAGGGTAAGCAACACAGAGCTTCTTGTAAGCCCAAGACCCTTAAATCTATTACTCACCCATTATATATGCTTCATATGGACTTGTTTGGTCCTACTTCTGTGAGTAGTATTCTTCATAAAAAATATGGTCTTGTTGTAACTGATGATTATAGCAGGTTCACATGGGTTTTCTTTCTTAGAACTAAGGATGAGACAGCTGGTATCCTTAAGACTTTTATAACTGAGGTAGAAAACCTAGTTGATAAGAAGGTGAAAATCATCAAGTGTGACAATGGGACAGAATTCAAGAATAGAGTTTTGGATGATTTTTGTAAGGAAAAAGGTATTAGAAGAGAATTTAGTGTTCCTAGAACTCCTCAGCAAAAAGGGGTTGCTGAAAGGAGAAATAGGACATTAATAGAGGCTGTTAGAACCATGTTAGCTGATTCTAAGCTACCCATCACCTTTTGGGCAGAAGCAGTTAATACTGCTTGTTATGTGTAAAACAGGGTTTTAGTAGTACAATCTAAATACAAGA
Organism: Artemisia tridentata subsp. tridentata; assembly: GCA_021014915.2. Lineage (NCBI taxonomy): Eukaryota > Viridiplantae > Streptophyta > Magnoliopsida > Asterales > Asteraceae > Artemisia > Artemisia tridentata. The sequence continues at coordinate 169,682,176 of CP139508.1, forward strand.
CACCTTATGAGCTTTTTAGCGGTAGATCTCCTACCTTAGATTTCATGAGACCATTTGGCTGTCATGTTACTATTCTCAATACCTTAGATCATTTGGGAAAATTTAATGGTAAATCAGATGAAGGGTTCTTTGTTGGGTACTCTATGGTTAGTAAGGCTTTTAGGGTATGTAATTTAAGAACTAAGAAGATAGAGGAAAACCTGCATGTAAAATTTTTGGAGAATAAATCTAATGCTGCAGGTGCTGGTCCAACATGGTTGTTTGATCTTGATTATTTAACCCATTCTATGAACTATGTACCAATTGTTGCAGGTACAAATACTAATAATTTTGCAGGTTCAGAAGAATATGTTGATGTTGATGAACCAAGCAGGGAAGATGATCAAGATCATATACTGTTGCCTATTTGGAATGATGAGTCTACTTCAAAGATTGGTGATCCACCATCCTTTAATGAATCTGGAAAGGAGGGTGATGCAGATGTGCATGTTGAAAATGTTCTGGATGCTCAAGAACAAGTAACTCCTGCAAGCAGTACAAATAAAGATTCTACTGCTAAGCCAAAAGATTCTACTGTTGGAACAAATCACAATACTGCTGATCCTCAACATGATTCTTTTGATTTATTTGGAGTTGGTATACACAACATGCCTATCAAATATGAAGTTCCTCAAACTCCCCATAAAAGAGCTAATAAGGATCATCCACTTGATAATGTAATTGGTGATGTTCACACAACTGTGAGAACAAGGAGGCAGATGCAGGATGCAGATCATCATGGTTTTATTAGTGAAGTTTATGAATCAAAAGACCATGAAGAAAAGAATGAATGCCTGTTTGTATGCTTTCTGTCATAGATTGAACCCAAGAATGTGCTCAAGGCATTAGAAGACTCAAGCTGGGTAGAAGCAATGCAAGAAGAGCTTCTTCAGTTCAAAATTCAGAAAGTTTGGTTGCTTGTTGATCTGCCTAGGGGCATGAGGGTGATTGGTACTAAGTGGGTGTTTAGAAACAAGAAAGATGAGAGAGGAATTTTGATAAGGAACAAGGCAAGGCTTGTAGCTCAAGGCTATACACAAGAAGAGGGAATTGATTATGAAGAAGTTTTTGCCCCTGTTGCAAGGATTGAAGCAATAAGGCTTTTTCTAGCTTATGTTTCCTTCATGGGTTTCACAGTATATCATATGGATGTGAAGAGTGCATTTCTCTATGACACAATAGAGGAGGAGGTATATGTTTCTCAACCTCCAGGTTTCTTTGACCCTGATCATCCAGACAAGGTTTACAAGGTGGTGAAAGCTCTCTATGGCTTGCATCAAGCTCCAACAGCTTGGTATGAAACCCTAGCTATTTATCTTTTGAAGAATGGGTTTCATAGAGGCAACATAGATCAGACTCTTTTTATCAAAAAGAACAAAGGTGATATCTTGTTGGTTCAAGTATATGTGGATGATATCATTTTTGGTTCTACCAAGAAGGAGATGTGCAAAGAGTTTGAAAAGTTAATGAAAGATATGTTCCAGATGAGTTCTATGGGTGAACTCACTTTCTTTTTGGGGCTACAAGTGTATCAGAAACCAGAAGGAATATTTATCAGCCAAGATAAATATGTTGCTGATATTTTAAGGAAGTTTCAGTTTACTGATGCTAAAGTTGCTAGCACACCTGCTGATAAGGATACACATTTGCTTTTGAAAGATCAAAGTGGTGAAGCTGTGGATGTACACACATTCAGGTCTATGATTGGGTCCTTGATGTATCTTACTTCATCAAGACCTGATATTATGTTTGCAGTATGTGCTTGTGCAAGGTTTCAAGTCACTCCCAAGGTATCTCATTTGACTGCAGTGAAGAGAATCTTTAGATACCTTAAAGGTCAACCTTATTTAGGTCTTTGGTATCACAAAAAATCTCCCTTTGAGCTGGTGTCTTACTCAGATAGTGACTATGTTGGTGCTAGTTTGGATAGTAAATCAACAACTGGTGGTTGTCAGTTCCTAGGATGCAGACTTATATCATGGCAGTGCAAAAAGCAAACAATGGTGGCCACTTCTACAACTGAAGCTGAATATGTGGCTGCTGCAAGTTGTTGTGCTCAAGTTCTTTGGATTTAGAATTAGTTACTTGATTATGGCTATAATTTCTTGAATACAATAATTTATATTGACAATAGCAGTACAATGTGTATAGTTAAAAATCCAGTTCAACATTCAAAAACTAAACACATAGAGATTAGACATCATTTCATTAGAGATTGCAATGAGAAAAGGTTAATTCAAGTTGTTAAGATTCATACAGATGACAACTTTGTTGATTTATTAACTAAAGGTTTTGATGTGGGGAGGTTTCAGTACTTGGTTGCAGGAATTGGAATGCTTAACCCTTAAATGTTTTGATCTCTAAATGATTTTGTCTTACAAAAGTTTGTACTGCTAGGTGTGTCAATTTGTACTGTTATTAAGTCAAAAAGTAGTTTCTACTGCTTGATTTAGATAGTGTTGCTAGTTATATTTAGTTCTGTTGCTTATTACTTATACAACTGCTAAGTATAACTATGAATTGTGGTAATTGTGGCACAGTATTTCTTGTGTTTTTGTGGGTTTGGACTAATCTTTTGCAGGATAAGTCAAAGGAGAATGCTTATTTGATGAGAAAAAGGTGTTTGGAATAAGTCAAAGGTGTTTGGAATAAGTCATCAGACATACTCCTACTAGGCATATAGTTTCTGCTGCTAGGCAAAAGATTCTACTGCTGGGTTGTGCTGCTAAGTCTGAGAGTGTAAGGACGAATTGGCAATATTTGTACTTTAGGGTATAAATCCCCAATTGAATCTTCAAATTTGTTATGCGCACTCATTAATTGATTTTCAACGTAAACCCTAACATCTTTCATCAATCAATTTCAAAATCCTTTAATTAAAATCAAAACCCTAATTCACAATGTCGACAAGAACTTTTTCTGATAGTCACAATCAAATCGCTTTTCTTCAAAAGCCTGACGAAGCTGATGGATTTAATGAGGTAATCGACTTTCTTAATGCTACTCAAATTAGGCATGCATTAACAGCAAACCCTACTATATTTGTTTCCCACATTGATCAGTTTTGGTCTAATGTCAAGACCATAACTACAAATGGGGAAGAACAGTTAAAGGCTAAGGTAGATGGCCAAAGGATTTTAATTTCTGAATCATCTGTGAGAGAAGCTCTTTCACTTGCAAATAATGAGGAAATTAAGTGTCTTGATAATTCTACTATTTTTGCAGAACTTAAAAATATGGGGTATGAGAAGAAAGATAAGGGTTTAAAATTTTATAAAGGTCTTCTCTGTCCTCAATGGAAATTTTTTATGCATACCATCCTACATTGTCTATGTCCTAAAACTTCAAGTTGGAATGAATTCAGTACAACTCAGGCTTCTGCTATGATTTGCCTGGCTAAAGGAAAACCTTTTAATTTTTCAAATATGATAATGGATGGTTTGAAAAAAAATGTAAAAGGAAGTTATTATATTTATCCACGGTTTTTGCAACTTATTATGAACAAACAATTTTCAAACAAAAAGGTTCATAATAGAAAATTTGTTTGCCCTGAACTTCAAAAGAAACTGTTTTCATACTTGAAAAAGAATGGCAAAGGTTTTTCTGGGACAATGACACCATTATTTCCATATATGTTGTCATTGGCTCAAAATCAGGATGAAGGAGTAGAAATCACAACTGCTACCCAACACACACCCACTTTGGATACATCATCTTCACAACCACAAAAGACTCAAACCCCTAGGGATTCACAAATTAAGAACACTGAGCTACCTCAGGCTAGTGTTAGGATGGTTGTAGCAGATGAGATTGTCACTGGTGTGGTGAGTGACATGTTGGAAGGGGCTGCCACTACTGTGACTAGCTTAGAAGCAGCACATGATAGAGGTAACATAAATAAGACCCCAACCAAGGCAACATCTAATGTGTCTGGTTCACATGAACCTGATGCAGGTGATGGTAACCCCAGCCAAATGGCTAATATGGGGGGCTCAGATGATCAAACTAGGTTTGATACTGATTTTACATCCCTTGAATTACCTCTCAGGGAAGGTAACACATCCCGAAGTGATGAGGATAGAACTGCAACACCAAATGAATTGACGGCTCAAATTAATGTACAAAATGTCATTTCCAAGGATCCACCTCTCGGGCCAGGTAACACAGGCCGAAGTGGTAAGGATAGAATGGAACTAGTAAAAGAATTGATGGCTAAATGTACCAAATTGGAGTAACAGGTTCTTGGCCTCCAACAGCTCACAATTTCACAAGGGAAGGAAATCAAAACTTTGAAGTTGAGGGTCAAAGTGTTGGAAGGTCAGAAGGGGTCAAGAACCAGATCATTTAAAAGATTAAAGAAAGTGGGCACAACACAAAGGATTAGTTCCTCTAAAGACACAAGTTTGGGGTAGAATGCTCCCAAACAGGGGAGGAATGTAACCAAGGATTCCGGGGAGGCTATGGAAAATGTTGAAATTGTTGCTGCTAGTGAGAATGTGGAGATGGATGTGGATGCAAATAGTGGTAATAGTGGTGAGAATGCTGCATAGTTTTTGGTTGCAGATAAAGAGGGTAATGAGGTGGTACTTGAAGCAGTGAACCAAGAGAAAGTAGTGGAAAAGCTAAAGACTTTGGATCCTGAACAACTTGTTAAGGCTTTTGAAGTGATGGTGGAATCAATCAAAGGCTTGAGTGTTTCTACTGCTCAAGTAGAAGATTCTACTGCTGTTGGTATTAGTGTAGAAGTAGCTAAGGATCATTCTACTGCTAGTGTTCTGCATACTACTGCTGAGGCACAGGTTTCTACTGCTAGTGCAAAATGTTCTGCTGCTGAGCCTCAGAGTGTTTCTACTGCTGCAATACTTGATGATGATGTTAGTATAGCTGAAGCAATGATTTTTGTTGAATACATCACAATCTAAACAAGCAGTACAACAACCATCACCATTACCAACACAAGAACTCAAACAACCACCACCACAACTTCCAAAAGCACCTATCAAAGGTGTTGTGATCAGAGAACCCTCTCTCCCAACCAAGAAGATTGCTCAAACACCTCAGTATTCAGGTAAAGGTAAAGGTAAAATGATTGAAGAGCCTGGACCTGATGGTCTTAAAGAAATACCTTTTGAGTATTGGCCCAAAGAGAAGCAGATTGCTTTCAATGAAGAAGCTGCAAGAAAGATAGCTACTGAGTATGAAGAGGAAAACCAAGCAGTTATTGAGCAACAAAGAAAGCATGCTGAAGATGAAGCCAAAACAAATGCAGTATTAGATGCTTGGGATGAGGAAAGAATCAAGGGTGATGCTAATAATGAGTTGTTAAAGCAAATTAAAGAGGAAATAGCAGATACATACAATGAAGAAGGAAGAAATCAATGGTTAAAGAAGTTCAGAGAAGAAAGAAAGAAATGGTATCTTGCTGAAAGAAGAAAAAGGAAATTGCTCAAAGAACCAACTATGAAACAAAGAAGGAAATAATATGAGTAGTACCTGAGAAACATGAAGGGATACACACTTGTTCAGTTGAAGGCATGCTCTGATGATGAAATCACCAAGATGTATTAAAAAGCAAAAAGAGAAATTGATATGTTTGTGCCTATGGGAACAGAGGATCAGGTAAAGGTGACAAAGACAGTGATGGAGACTGAGATTGTGAAAGAGAAGGTGGAAGAGAAAATTGTGCAAGAAAAGAAAGAAACTTCAAGCTCAAGTGTTAAAAGAGCTGGAGTTATACGAAAGAGTTTTGGTAGAAAGAAAAGGAAAGCAGATAGATCTAATGTAATGAAGCAGAGTTCAGAGTCAGAGCATGAGAATGATGAAAAAGTTGATGATGAAGAGGAATCTGAAGATGGTAGAGAAAAGATGATGGCTCTAACAGTTCTTTTCAAGCATAAAGAACCAGAGATTATCAATGCAGCTCCTCTAGCAGTCAAACATCCAATCATCTCATATACTCATGGAATCAGGGATGGTAGTCAAGCTTATTGGGAATTCAAAAGAACCAATGGTTTGTACTATGGGTTCAATAGTTTTTCACAAATGTTGTTTTACATGGATAGAGATGATGTGGTTACCCTCTGGAGGTTATACAAAGAAAAATATGGTGATACAAGACCAGAGGAGGTGTATGAAAGGGTAATATACTATTACTTAAGGATAATGTTTGAACCTAAGGATGGTGACATTGAGTGGATAAAACTGAAGAAGAGCACAGTTAAGCAATGTTATTTATATCAGTCTTGTGGTGTTCATGTTTTAACTGCTGAAGGTGTTGTCATCTACATGTTGGTGGAGAAAGATTACCCTGCTCTAAACTTCAATACAGACATTATTCATCAGATGTTGAAGCCTGGAATGTTGCATTTGCAGAAAGATTTATGGTTTCAAGATCAAGCTTATCAACTTTTAAAGAAGTATGAAAGAGTGCTTAAGCCCAAAGAATCAAAAGAAAAGTAAATGTGTTTGGAAGCATCCTCCTGGTGAAGGTTAAAGCTTAAAAGAAACTTGATAATTTTGGGAGAAAATATCAAGTTTAAGGGAGGATTGTTGGGTTTTGAGGTGCTGCTGCTTATAAAAAAAAACTGTTGCTCAGGAAAATATGCTAAGTGTCATACTACTGCTAGTGTAGTTGATACTATTGCGAGAGTAAGTTATACTGCTGCTGATGGATACTACTGCTAGACTAAAAGATACTGCTGCTTGTGAAATAAGAACAGAGATAATGACGCGTATGGTTATTTATAGAATAGATATAGTGTATATCTTATATTGTTAGCTTTATATGAATATTTTGTAGGTTATACTTATCTTGAACAGGACTCCTTATGCCTATAAAAGGAGGTCCTAGGTTAGATCAGTAATAACTAAGTTATACGTATCTTTGTGAAAGCTTCAAGGTTGTAAACCCTAGTGATATTCTAGATCACTCGTATTATTAATAATATTGAAGCTCTTTGTTTATTTATAGTGTTCATACTTTCATCGTTTCATAAAAACATATACATCACAATACACAAACATAGTCTTCTAAGTGTTAGCTAGTAAATTCCGCGTGCTAGTTAATATTACTCAAAGTATCTCTAAATACAAGGCTTGTGTTTTAGATCCTCTCAACACCTCTGCGGTGTCCTAGGCTACACAAGAAATAAACAACATGCAACAAGCAAACAAACCTCTCATGTGGAAGTCCAAAATGGGTTAGGTAACTATTTGGATACTTGCAACAAGGTTTAGTCCGCATAACATCATATATATATGTGCACAATACATCATAACTTACGCATATCATACATATTCAAAGCATTATATCCCAAATGTTGATTAGCACATGCATAACATTATCACATAGTTGTTCATAGAACGGATTTATCAAGCAAGCATAAACATATCACTTATGTGACAACTGGTAATTTTAGGGAGCATTTTAAATACCGCATAGAGTTTAAAAACAGATATTTAATATTTGAGAACCGTTTTGTTGTGTTTTGGGAATTTATTTTGGAATATTGGTAATGTTATTTGGATTATTGTTATGTGATATGTGAAGTTTCCCCGTTGACCTTGAGTTGAGCACAACGCGATTCGGCACGAATAGTAACCTAATAATACGTTAATTAATTGATTTTGACATTTTAAATAAATATATACATATGAATAGTCGTTTTTATTGGAAAATGATTTTAAAAATATTGGCGTGAGTTAAAAAGTCTAGAGAAAAATTTACGACACGTACACTAGCCCCGGAAGCGAATCTTATAAAAGAAAGTCAAAGTTACAATAATGAGGAGTATATAAACCCCATTATAGCAACTAGGGTTTCATTTTGTGCTTTAGCTAAACCTAGCCACCCCCTCCACCACCTCCCTCTCTTGTCTGCCGCCGTCAGTACACCACCACTGCTCATATACGCCGCCACCACCATCAACAAACACCACCACACACGCACCCTAACACCCTATCGCGAAGAGTTTTGAATTCCACGCGCCACCGCTGTCATTTTCGTCCATATTCTTCTTGGTAAGTGCGAGGTAAATATAGATCGGGATAAAAAGATTGATAAAAACACCGATTCACCAATTGTGTGAATCGGTGTGGGTTTAAAACGAGTAGAAAACGAATTTTAATTAATAAAAACGTGTGTAAATGTTTTTGGTATCATCTTTTGAGTCGAGTTTGTGTCGTGGGTTTCGATACTGTGAGCATAAGCTCACGGTCGAGCTTATTTGTGGCTTGTCGAGATTATTTGTGGCTTATCGAGCTTATTTAATTTTATTTTTTTTTATTATTTTTGGTTTGTTGTGGACCCGAGTTTGGGCCGAAACCCACATGGTTTATGGTTTAATTTTTGGTTTTTGGGTTTGTTTTGGGCCGCGGCTATCTTGGGTTCGTTTGGTTTTGTTTCGGCATTAAGAACTCGAGCCGAGACCTTGGAGGTCTCGGCATGGTAAGGTTATATCTTCTTGTTCTCGTTTTGTTGTTACCGAGGGTGTTGGATTGGATTTGGTAATATCATTCGAGCATAGGTTAGCTTTTGGCCGAATGGTTATGACTTGGTCGATTTGTATTGTTGTGGCCGAATGGTATTGTTGTTGATCCGTGGACTTGGATTTGGTTTTCGTGATAATTTGTGCTACGTCGTGTGCTAACCGAGACTTCGTAGTCTCGGCGTAGCCTCGACTTGCCTAAATAAGGACTTGATATATCATTCGGACTATTGATTATGATTGTTGACTTATTGACCCGAGATTGTGGAAACTTGGATTGTGACTCGGAACGATTAATAACTCGCGACGTGTATTGTTTTGACATATTAGAAATGAAAAAGAAAATGGAAAATAAAAATGATAATAAAAAGGAAATATTAATTAAGAATGTTAAAATTATTATTTGATATTAAAATGGCAAAAGTTGAGATATAAAAGAAAAACTATAAAGGTTGGACAAAAATAGAGACACGTGAGTGTTATTAAACATTTTGAGGCACGTGTATCGAGGGATACCTTATTTGGAAATTATGGGATTATTTTTCGAGTTACGGATTGACTAATGTTAATATACCCGACCGACATGGTTAAGGGAATTATTGGGTTGACGAATCCAATAAGGGCCCGGTAATTATGTTGTAGGAATTTATTAACGAGTAACCCATCCTTATGACTTACCATTTATTTGTAATGTGTAGGTTGGCTTTGGATTAATAAGCGAGACAAAGGAATTGTTGAACTTATCAAGTTGACGAATTCGGTAAGGATCCAACAATTTGTCTGGTTACCTTATTAAGCTTTTAGCTTAACCATTTAGACATTTGACCATTACCGTGTATGAGATTGACTTGATGAATGATTGGTAGTCGAATTTCTTGGGAATAATTGCAACGCCGGACTTGAAATAGATGTTGAATTTGAATTGTTTTTGGACTTGGACATATTTGACTATTGGAATACGAAACGACTACAATACATTAGACTCACAATGAATTTAATGTATTTGAGCCGTAACGGACAAAAAATGGAATAAGATGTCTAACGAACAATAACAATTGTAACAATTGTTCTTTAAACGTAATTATAAATTTATAAATAATTCAACATGGAAACGTTCTATTAACGAACGAGTCATGGCGAATTTGTGTTTTATAATATAAAACAAGTATGCTTTATAACTAAATGAGATATTTGGGAAAATACCAATGACTTCCAATCTATTCATCTTAATTAGTGTGTTCGCTATGTGTAATTTCTTTGGATTAACCCCTTCATCTCCTCTTGACCTTTTTTTGTCTTGTTTCTCATGACGACTCCGTTTTTTATTTTCCTTTTTGGCATGTGTACTCTTGAGTCGTGTCTTCCTACCAATTATGATACCAAACTTTTACAAAAGGCTAAAATGAGATTATTTTTGGAAATGGAAATAGTTAACTTTTGGGAATTTTTGCGTATTTAGTTTATTTATGAGGGATACGTTTTGAGACGAGACTTTACATTATTAGGTTATGCCGAGTCCGTAGTGCTTTGATGTTTTAGCTGTTGTTGTGTGTAGGGAATTAAACACTAACAGTTTGTGCTGCCATGTCTAAAATTACAACTGTTGAAGATTACACTAACAGTACTAACTGAGTTAGTACTGCTAGTACAACAAGTTTGTACTGCTTATGAGCTTAAGACAGAAGTTGAAGACGCGTTTGAAGATAATTATAGAATAGATTACATGTATACGTTATACATTTAGATTGATATGAATATTGTATCTTGTTAGTTATCTTGTACAGGACTCCTTGTGATATAAAAGGAGGTCCTAGGGTTAGATGTTAATAAGTATCCTTTGTTAAGCTTCAAGGTTGTAAACCCTAGTGATAAATAAAGATCACTCATATTATTATTAATAATATTGAAGTGTTTGGTTACATCTTTGTTCTTACATTATTTACTGTTTCATTCAATTACTGTTACATCAATAACACAATTCTTCTAAAGTATCAAGTAGTAGATTCCGCATACTATTTGATATATACTCAAAGTACCTTCAACACAGGCTCATGTGTTTAGATCCTCACAAGTGGTATCAGAGCCAGGTTTCTGATACTTTGATTTAGAAGATCCTCACAGATGAACCCTTTATTCCCGATAAAGAAGATGGACATGGAGACTATACAAACCAACACTGCTGCAAAGTTGTCTATGCTCAAACAGAATGATTTTGATATGTGGAGGCTCAGGATTGAGCAGTACTTCCAAGTACAAGACTATGCTCTATGGGAAATTATAGAGAGTGGCAACTCCTTCAAACCATCAACAACTGAATCAGAAGTTGAGGGTAAGAAAGTTGTCACTGTAAACACTTCTCTTGTTACTACAGAAGAAAAGTTACAGAAGAAGAATGATCATAAACAAAGGAGTTTGTTACTGATGGCCATCCCCAATGATCAAGTGCTGACTTTTATCTAGTACAAGGATGCCAAAACCTTGTTTGAAGCCATTGTTACAAGGTATGGTGGTAATGATGCCACCAAGAAGACTCAAAAGACTTTGTTGAAGAAGAGTTTTGAGAACTTCAGTGCTACTAGTAATGAATCTCTTGATCACATGTTTAGCAGGTTACTGAAGTTAGTCAGCTAATTGGCTGTATTGTGTGTTCACATTCCTCAGGAAGATCTTAACTCCAAGTTTCTATGAAGTTTCCATGCTTATTGGTACACTCATGTTGTTGTCTGGAAGAACAAACCAGAAATTGATACAATGAGTCTTAATGATCTGTACAACAACTTCAAAATTGTTGAACAGGAAGTTAAGAAGTCTGGAAGTTGAAGCTCAAGTTCTGGGAACATGGAATTTGTGTTAACTCCCAGCAATATCAGTCCAGAGAAGGTAAATGTGGCTTTAGGAGTTAGTACTGCTAACCCTAATATTAGTACTGCTAGTTCACAAACTAGTACTACTGGTATAAGTGATGCTACATTCTATGCTTTCCTGACAAGCCAATCCAATGGGTCTATGCTATCCCATGAAGATCTTGAACAGGTTGATGATGATGATCTGGAATAGATGGATATTAAGTGGCAAGTTGCACTGCTAAGCATGAGGGCAAAGAAGTTCTGGCAGAGAACAGGGAAGAAGATTACCATAAGTGGTAATGATACTGTTGGTTTTGACAAATCAAAGGTGGAGTGCTTCAACTGTCACAAGTTGGGAAACTTTGCTAGAGAGTGTAGAAGACCAAGGTAGCGAGATAACAGAAGCAAGGGGTACAGGAATTAGTAGGACAATAGGAAGGAGATGATTGTGGAAGAGCCTTCTTCAAAGGCTATGGTGGCTATAGATGGTTTGGGTTATGATTGGAGCTTCATGGCTGATGAGGAAGAAGCACCAACAGTGAAAGCAATGGTAGCAACTAAGATGGCATTGATGGCATTTTCTGACTCAGAGGTACATTCAGTGATAAGTTGTGCAAAATCTTGTTCTGCTCTTAAAGAATATGAAAAACTTAAGAAGCAATATAATGAACAGAGAATAGAGCTTAATCAAACTATTTATAACTTAGCTAATCATAAAAGAGGTTTAGCTATCTTAGAAGAACAAATTTTGCATTATAAGAAAAATGAGTCTATTGTTTCTGAGGATATAGCTGTGTTAAAAAGAGATATGTGACATAAAAATGTTGAGCTAAAGTTGCTTAGAGAAGAGTTAGAAAAGATAAAGAAAACTAAAGATAATATACAGCTTAGTGTAGACACTCTAGAATATGCATCAAAAGGTGTTACTAAAATCATTGAGTGTCAACTTGTCAATAAAGCTAAGTCAGGTTTAGGTTACAAGACATATCCACCACCACACAGAGGGGTACCTTCACCCCAGGCATTGACTTAGAACATACAGGTTTAGATGAGTTTCAAGAGCCCATGTTTGAATATGGGCCAAAGACTAGTGAGAGTCCTAAGGTAGAAAAGACTGCAGAGGTTAATGAGTCTTTTGAAAGTGCTAGTGATACCTCACTTGTTGAGGAAACTGTGTTAGAAGTCAAGGAGGAAACTGCTGGTCCTAAAGTTGTTAAGGTTGAAACTGTTAGACCTAAAAAGTGAGTAAAACAAGCTAGGCCAACAGTTAAATATGCAGAGTTGTATAGGTCACCTAGTAGGTCTCAAGGTCCTAGGGGCAACCAGAGGAACTGGAACAATCTTAAGTCCCAACAACTAGGCAATGAGTTTGTCATGAATAATAAGGCTTGCTATATTTGTGGTAGTTTTGATCACTTGCAGGCTAAATGCAATTACCATCAGGGGAATAGGATGGTAAATGGGAATACCAGGGTGAATGGGTATACTAATGCAAGGGTGAACACAAACTATTTTTCAAGAAACACTCACCCTAATGTTAACAATAATATGACTCCCAGAGCAGTCTTGTTGAAGTCTGACATCAAACCTCTTTCTACTGCTAGACCAATTCAGACTATTTACCCCAAACCAATTGTTTCAAGTGCTAGACCTATAACAAGTTTTACAAAATCAGCACAACAAACAGGCAACAGGCCCTATTATCAGAAAAATGTGTTTCATAACAAAATTTGGAGTCCAAAGTTCAAAACTACTAGTCCAGCAGTTTGTACTGCTAGGCCAATAGTTAGTACTGCTAAGTCTATGAACACTTTCAGGGAAAATGGGGGAAATGCTGTTAAGGCCTCAGCATGTTGGAGATGGAGACCCACCAAATCCAACAGTGCATCAATAACCATGAAGAAATACAATTATATTGATGCACAAGGCAGATCCAAGTCAGTGATGGCTTGGGTCCCCAAAGGAAACTAATTTCCTTTACTTTGTGTGCAGGAACATCCAAAAGATGATGCAGAAGATCAAGGATACTCAGATAGTGGATGCTCCAGGCACATGACAGGGAACATGTCATACCTTTCAGACTTTACACCTTTGGATGGAGGATATGTTACCTTTGGAGGAGGTATAGGTGGCAGAATTAGTGGTAAAGGTATAATTAAAACCGGTAATCTTAACTTTGAAGTTGTGTATTTTGTAAAAGAACTTAAGTATAATCTCTTTAGTGTCTCACAGATGTGTGACAAAAAGAACAAAGTTCTTTTTACTGACACTGAATGTCTTGTTCTATCTCCTGACTTTAAGTTACCTGATGAAAGTCAAGTATTACTTAAAGTTCCTAGAAAGGGCAATCTATACAGTGTTGATATGAAAAACATTGTTCCTAAAGAGAATCTTACTTGTTTGATTGCAAAAGCCTCATTGGATGAGTCAATACTTTGGCATAGAATACTTGGTCATGTAAATTTTAAAACCATAAATAAGATTGTTAAAGATGGTTTGGTAAGAGGCTTGCCTCAAAAACGTTTTGAAAATGACCAAACTTGTGTTGCCTGCCTTAAGGGTAAACAACACAGAGCTTCTTGTAAGCCCAAGACCATAAACTCTATTACTCAACCCTTATACATGCTTCATATGGACTTGTTTGGTCCTACATCTGTGAGTAGTATACAGCATAAGAAATACTATCTTGTGGTGACTGATGACTATAGCAGGTTCACATGGGTTTTCTTTCTAGGAACTAAGGATGAGACATCTAGCATTCTTAAGACTTTTATAACATAAATAGAAAACTTAGTGGATAAGAAAGTTAAAATCATCAGATGTGATAATGGGACAAAATTCAAAAATAGAGTTATGGATGACTTTTGCAAGGAAAAAGGTATTAAGAGAGAGTTTAGTGTAGCTAGAACTCCTCAGCAAAATGGGGTTGCTGAAAGGATAAATAGGACACTGATTGAGGCTGCTAGGACCATGTTAGCTGATTCAAAGCTTCCCATGACTTTTTGGGCAGAAGGAGTTAATACTTCTTGTTATGTGCAAAACAGGGTTTTAGTGGTACACTCTCATAACAAGACACCTTATGAGCTTTTTAGAGGTAGATCTCCAACCTTAGATTTTCTCAAACCATTTGGGTGTCATGTAACTATTCTCAATACCTTAGATTATTTGGGTAAGTTTGATGAAAAATCATATGAGGGTTTCTTTGTTGGGTACTCTATGATCAGTAAAGCATTTAGGGTATACAATACAAGAACCAGGAAGGTAGAGGAAAACCTGCATGTAGATTTTTTAGAAAATAAGACTAATGTTGCAGGTGAAGGTCCAACATGGCTGTTTGATCTTGATTCTCTAACCCAATCTATGAACTATGTACCAGTTGTTGCAGGTACAAATACTAATGATTTTGAAGGTTCAGAAGAATATGTTGATATAGATGAACCAAGCTTGGAGAAAGAGTTAGATCAAGATCACATTCTGATGCCTAATTGGAAAGACAGTTCTGTGTTTGATTCTACTTCAAAGAATGATGATCCATCATCCTCTAGTGATGCTGAAAAGGAGGATGATGCAGGTGTGAACAATGCAAGTGAAGTAGATAATCAAGAAAAAGAAACTTCTGAAAGTAGTACAAATGGAGTTAGTACTGCTGAGCCAAAAGATTGTACTGGTGGACCAAATTTAAATACTTTTGATCCAACAGTTAACTCTGCTCCACAGGCTGATCTTTTTGATGAGTTTGAAGTTGAATTGAACAACATGCCTATCACATATGAAGTTCCCTCTACTCCCCGAACAACAATTCACAAGAATCATCCACTTGACAATGTGATTGGAGATGTGCAGTCTGGTGTCAGGACTAGAAGACAGACACAGAATTCAGATCAACAAGGCTTTTGCAGTACTGTTTATGAAGAGAAAGATCATGAAGATAAAAATACTTATCTGTTTGTATGTTTTCTATCACAAGTAGAACCTAAGAACATACTCAAGGCTCTACAGGATTCAAGCTGTGTGGAAGCTATGCAAGAAGAGCTTCTACAGTTCAAAATTCAGAAGGTTTGGGTGCTGGTAGATTTGCCAAAAGGTATTAGGGTGATTGGTACAAAGTGGATTTTCAGAAATAAAAAAGATGAAAGAGGGATAGTGATCAAGAATAAAGCAATACTTGTAGCACAGGGTTACACTCAAGAGGAAGGAATTGATTATGAAGAAGTGTTTGCACCTGTTTCAAGGATTGAAGCTATAAGGCTGTTCCTAGCTTATGCTTCATTCATGGGTTTTTTGGTTTACCAAATAGATGTAAAGAGTGCCTTTCTGTATGGTACTATTGAAGAGGAGGTGTATGTTTCTCAACCTCCAGGGTTTATTGATCCTGAACATCCAGACAAAGTCAACAAGGTGGTGAAAGCTCTTTATGGTTTGTATCAGGCTCCTAGATCCTGGTATGAAACTCTTGCAAGATATTTGTTGGAGAATGGGTTTCAAAGAGGCAAGATTGATCAGACTTTATTCATCAAAAAGAAAAAGGGAGACATCTTGCTTGTACAGGTTTATGTAGATGAAATCATCTTTGGATCTACAAAGAAGGAGATGTGCAAAGAGTTTGAGAAGATTATGCATGATAATTTTTAGATGAGCTCAATGGGTGAGCTTACCTTCTTTTTGGGACTACAAGTAAAGCAAAGTGCAGATGGTATATTTATCAGCCAAGATAAGTATGCTGCAGAGATATTGAGAAAGTTTCAGTTCACAGATGCCAAGGTTACTAGTACTCCAATGGACACTGAAAAGCCATTACTGAAGGATGCAGATAGTGTTGTTGCTGATGTCCATGACTACAGATCTATGATTAGGTCATTGATGTACCTTACATCATCAAGGCCTGATATTAGGTTTGTAGTATGTGCTTGTGCAAGGTTCCAAGTTACACCTAAAGCCTCACATTTGCATGTTGTGAAGAGAATCTTTAGGTATCTCAAAGGCCAACCTAAACTGGGTCTTTGGTACCCTAGAGAGTCTCCTTTTGATCTGGTAGCCTTCTCAGATAGTGACTATGCTGGTGCTAGTTTGGATAGGAAGTCAACAACAGGTGGTTGTCAGTTCCTAGGATGCAGGTTAATTTCTTGGCAATGCAAGAAGCAGACTATTGTGGCCACTTCTACAACTGAAGCTGAATATGTGGCTGCTGCTAGTTGATGTGGGCAAGTACTTTGGATCCAGAATCAGATGCTGGACTATGGGTACAACTTTATAAATACCAAGATTTTCATTGATAATAGAAGTACAATTTGTATTATTAAAAATCCAGTTCAACACTCTAAAACTAAACATATTGAGATTAGACATCATTTCATAAGAGAATGCAATGAGAAAAAGCTAGTTGAGGTGGTTAAGATTCACACTGATCTAAATTTTGCAGATTTATTAACCAAAGCTTTTGATGTGGGGAGGTTTCAGTACTTGGTAGCAAGTATTGGAATGATTAATCCCTAAAAATCTAATCTCTTAATGTTTTTGTAATGAAAAGGATTTGTATTGCTAGTTGTGTCAATTAGTACTGCTGTGTTTAATTTGTACTGTTGGTACAAATTTAGTTTGTTGTGATAAAATTGTTAGTCAATATTGATAACTATTAT
This sequence comes from Artemisia tridentata subsp. tridentata, assembly GCA_021014915.2. Taxonomy (NCBI): domain Eukaryota; kingdom Viridiplantae; phylum Streptophyta; class Magnoliopsida; order Asterales; family Asteraceae; genus Artemisia; species Artemisia tridentata. Next base: position 169,699,183 of record CP139508.1, read on the forward strand.
ATAGGAAATACTTTGCTTTATGTTTTCTTGGTTTTTGACTAACATTTGCAGGATAGGAAAGCAAAATGATTGAAGTTTGCATTGTGCGAGAAGCAAAAGTGGTGGACTGTTTGCTGTCATAATTGATTGCTGATGGACAGAATTTGAGGATCACTTCACAAAGGTGTTACACCTGAGTTAGGAGGTTTGATGAACTCAAATAAGTACATTTTATTACCATCATTTATCCTATTTATTTGACTTGTTTTATTATATTATCTGTGAGAATTGATACGTTAATGTTTACTTTTGTAATTCTCAGGTAAAAACAAGTACTACGTGAAACTTGGCGATTTTGGACTAATTATGGAGCAAAACAAGCAAGATGTTAAGAGTCTACTGAAATGTACAAGATCAAGATCATTCTGCTCCAGATGCGCCGCAACACACTTCTTACATACGGCGCATCACTATCAAGATTTCACAAGTGACAATCCAAGACGGCAAAGGACATGCGCCGCATAGATAAATGGAGTTACGCCGCATCTTCTGGCGGTGTACAAATATTCCTGAATATATTAATCTTGGACCCCACGCGAAGTTAAGTCAATGCGCCGCATCTACTTATTCAATGCGCCGCATCTAACCCTCTGACAGAAACTATAAATACCCCAAAGTCAGACGAATTTTGTGTGCAATATACCTAGTATGAGACTTAGCAGAAGACAGAAGAAACCCTAGGACGAAGTCAGACGCATTAGCAGCACAAGACACACCTTGAACGAAGATACAAGAGCTGTAAGAAGGTCCTGCATGTATTCAATTCATTAAGTAGTTTTGTTTTATTGTATTAGTACACTTTAATTCATCAGGATTGATGGGCCGATTCCATGTGACTACGGAAAACCATGGGCACCCCTTAAAATTGCTTTCCCATTAATTAAAGTTTATATGTTGATGTCTTTGGTGACTTTTATTAGTGCATTGATAACCTCTGTGTCTAGCTGAGCATTGCTTGGGTCGCCATGCCCCTTCCTCGCCTATTTAAGAGATGCTTAATAAATAGGATAGACATAAGTAATCATTAAGGGTTTACTCGCCGATAAGATTAGAGCCAACGAGAAAGGGTTAAATCTCGGTGCGTCGCATCGAACTATACACTTCATATAAAACTAGCAATAAAACAAGTGACAAGCTACTTAATTATCAGGACAGGTCTTCTTATTGTCTCAAGTATTTATCTGTGTACGTGTGTGCTAATCGCTGATTCGTGCTCATTAGTTTAGTTTATTATTTAATTATAACCAAACCGTGCCAGTCTCTCAGGCTGAACCCCCTTGCGTTAGATTAGGTTGTATAGCTAACATAAGATATTAAAATACTGATTAGAATAACTAGATAATACGTTCCACTCTTAGTGATCGACACTCTACTTACCATTATATTCATACTGACCGGGTACACTGCTCGTTAAAGTGTGTGTTATTGATAAGTTGGCTAAATATAAATTTAAAACTTGAATACTGCTAAAACCACAACGACATTCCGTGGATATAAATTAGAGCAACAAACACGCACGCATCAAGTTTTTGGCGCCGCTGCCGGGGAGTGAATTGTTTTTATCTGTTAATTTGATTAGTATTTTAATTAGGTTTTAATTTTTAGATTCTAACCGCTAACCCTGTTATATATTAGTTAAATTGCATTCATTGTATTATTTGCATATTTTCTGTTTTTGTGTGTTTTTTTTTTTTTTTTTTTTTTTATTTTCTTTAATTTGTGTTTCTTTGTGTCTGTTTTTATTTTTTATTTTTCTTTTTATTTTTCTGTATTCTGCTATCGTTGTACTGAGCTAATTCAAACGATACGGCGCATCTGTTTTCACGGATACGGCGTATTGCGTTTAATTTTTTTTAAAATACAACGCGTTTAATTAATTCGATACGACGCATCTTTCCCCAAGATACGGCGTATTCTGTTTTTAATAAGATTTTTTTTTTCTAAACCGTAACGCCATACGACGCATCTGTTTTAACAGATACGGCGTATTGTCTATTTAAATTAAAAACAGTTTTCGAATTATTAAACAGATACGACGCATCGATTTTTATCGATACGGCGCATCTTCTGAATCAAAAATCTTGTATTTTGAAACGTAAGGAAAATACGGCGCATTAACTTTTGTTAATACGACGCATTTAATTTTAATAAATTGATTTTTGATAATTTAACTGATACGGCGCATTCTAAAATTCTAAGCGGCGTATCTGCTTTCTGAATAAAAGTCTGATTAAATTTTAACGATTATAAGATACGGCGTATCCAACTTTTTGGATACGGCGCATCGTCTGCAGATATCAGTTATTTTTATTCTTTATATCCGTTTCTAAATTCATTAATTTCTCTTCTAGCGAACAAATCCTACTAACGATTTTACCTATGATGACAGGTTTTGCTATGGAAGACATGTCAATGAACGGATATCTTGTTAAGGAACTCTTGCTTTCGGATTCATTCGAAGTGGAAGTTTTTGATGATATCAACTTCAATGTGCTCATGATTGATGTCGATTTATTCTCTTGGGAGACCCCTCTTGAAGCTACTTATAAGGAATTCAAACACTTATGCAATATTGAAGATGGGATATTCTCTTATGATTTACTAATGAGCTACACTGAAGATGAATTGTTACTCTTATGGCCCATCATTGAATCTAAAGGATTAACTTGGACTACTATCGAAGAAAGAGATGGGAAATTCCAAATTGAATACATGAACTCAGCAAATGCGGTCAACAAATCGAGCAACAAAAGCTATGAAGTCCAACCTTTACAAACTTCTTATATGCCTTATTCCGAACAGTATTGGGGATTAGATAAAAGCTATCTGGATAACGAAAGAATGTATGCTGAATCGGAGATACTATTTCATGGAAAGTTGGTAAGGTTGATGGATATCTCTTTTGAAGAGTGGCTTGAACTTAAATACGGCAATCCCAAATTTGCTCCTATGAATGAAGTCAAACGGATTGTGACCTCATGGTTGACACGAAGTTTTAAAGAACAATTTAATGAGTTCATGGAGATAAGAAGGAACATGATTGGTAACACTAGCTTTGACGTTAACCACGATCCTAACAATGTTGATTTTTCAAATTGGTTAGCTAGTAAGTTCAATAACCATAAGAGCATGGACCGAGCTACTAAAGATGTGTTATGGGTATATTGGATGAGAGGGGAAGATGAGGAAGTAGAAAGCAACAATGGATCATCAGATGACAATTCAACAATCGAGGAAGGCATTGAAGAATTATTCAGCATTGACATTGATGTGTTCAATTATGAGACACCCTTGTGCAAACAATTTAAAGAATTTAATTACCTTCTTCAAGTCGACGCTTGCAATGGGAATTGAAAAGAGAGTGGGATGAGATTCAAGATTATTATCAATCCTTTAACGTGGTTAATTATGATCCCTATGATAATAACGATGAGTCGCGAGGAGAATTGATTGATGAACTTGATGACTATTTGAATAAGGATCCTTATTTCAAGTTTGTTGATAAAGACGAAGAAGAATTCATCAAGAGAAAATGTCGACTACTTGGGATCCCTTATAATAAGCCACCCATGATTATTTCTGAAAAAATTAAAGTCATCAAATACTCTTTGGGACCTGATGAGGAATATGTTGCGATGAAGACCAAAGCATATATTAGATTAAGCCGAACGGAAGAAAATGTTGCGGAGCGAAACGGGAACATCTTTCGGATGAAAGAAGAAGGATGGCACGTAACAAGAACAAAATAAGGAGCTGAACGTGAGTCTAACTTGAAGACTCTGGAATAAAGACAAGTGCTGACCGGGAGACAACCCGGAAAATTTTTACATTCTGTTCTGTGTCGAGTCAGTCAGGCCCGCAGAAGATACGGCGCATCTCAATCCTAAGATGCGACGCATCTCCTGCACTGGTCATATCTTATTTAATTTTCTGCATTTTTATTTTTGACTTTAAAACTTTCTGTCAGTCTATTTAATGCGGCGCATCCCTGGTTAAGGATGCGACGCATCTGTTATTCTGATTCGTATTTATTCCAGGCTCGATACGGCGTATCTTCTTCCATAAGATACGGCGTATCGAATGACCTGATGATTTTCATTTTAATTTTTTAGTTTTATTTTTACTAACTAATAATGTATTATGCAAGTTTGAACTTTCTTAACTCAGGTGTGTTTAAGTCTTGATGGTATTATAGATTCCTGCATTTCCTGTGGATACATCAAATATGAAGCTTAAACGTTCTCATCCACAAGAAAGATGATTTTTGCTCTTATACAAAAAATGGAGGATCATACCGAGCAAATCTCAGGGGAGTTTTTCTGTTCTAATTCTTTTATTTTCTAGTTTTTAATCTTTGATACAAACAACGAGGACCTTGTTTAACTTAAGTGGGGGGGGATTGGAGAATTAGAACACTTACTTGTCCTAAACTTTTTCAAAATATGCTTAAAATGCGCTTAATATATCAAAATTTAAAATTTTTAGCATGTTTTTGTTTAAAGTCTAAATTACATAGCTGCACACATAACCTTATTTTCAAAAATTGTGAACTTTTCAAAATTCACAAATCTATGAGTGTGTCGGTGACTTGTAAACTTTAGAACTTGGCTTGTATACTATTCGAGACCACCATAATAAGTATTATCTACATAATTGGAATGACTTGTCTAAATTGGTAAATTTCTAGGATTACACCCAAATAGCCTTTATATGTTATGTGATATTAGCTAACTACACTGGTTAGTTAACCCCCGTATAAACCTTTTTGTTACTCTCACTTTAGAGTAAGATATCCCTAGAAAAACACTCAGAGCCATTCCTTTCGTTTCTTACACCTTTGTTATAATGTTTCGTTACACCCTTACACCTTAGCCTACCCTGTAGATTAAAATCCGTGGTTGGTTAATTGCTTTAGGCAAAGTGTGTTTCCTTACATTACCAGTTTTCGCGTGCGTAATTCATTATCTTTGGTTGAGTCAGGAAATTGCACAATGCAATTGGTATGAAAGTAAATATTGTATATCTTTGAGTTTATTTTTCGTGTGTTTACTACTTTCGCTATTACAGTTATTTCTGAAAGTATGAAAAGTATGGAAAAATTATCCGGAAAGAAAGTGATAGAAAAGTTGTGAAATTTTACACATTTCATTGATAAAAAAAAAAAAAAAAAAAAAAAAAAAAAAAAAAAATCGAAAAAATAGAAAAGAAAAAGAAAAAGGAAAAGTTGGAAGTTTGTTTTAACCAACTTATGTAAAGTTTTGTAATAAGTGGTCGATATCACCACTATTTGTTGTATATTATATTTATGGATTGAATGGGAGTTGGCCGTTATGGGAACGCCAACTAAGGTTATTCTTTGATTGAGATCTTGTTGAGTATAATTCGTGTCTACCTAAAGCGTGTGTTTCAAGTGTTAAAGCGTGAGTTATTCAATGATATGAGTCTTATTCATGGGATGGTTGGGATAGTCATTAACCACACTTAGGATTTTAATTTATCTGTTTTGTTTATTTTTCATTTTACACCAATTTGTATCCCAAATATTATCCATACCCTATATTATTCTTTATCCAAACCTTTAATTTATTGAGATTAGGGATTTGAACAATCTTAAGTATCGTAGTCGTGGATTCGGCTATGTATTTATGATTTTGTCGCCCTTTTTGATATAATATTATTGGTAAAGATTACTTGGTCCTATCTTTAGCCTATTCGAGTTAAGGATTTGAGCAATTGCAAGTATCGTGTTCGTGGATTCGATCATGTATTTGTGATTTTGTCGCCTTTTCTGGAATTTGAGATCGATAGAGATTAAGAAGAATGATTAACCCTTAACCAACAAACCCTTTTTACCGCTTTAGACTTGTTATTCCTTGGCTTTAGTGGGGGAGATGCGTATACTTGCCAAGCTTATGATAGAATATTCGTCACGACTGGACAGTTAAACGATTAGATTTGCTTTTATCAAAATATTTTATTTTATTTCTAATTCGTTAAGTGTTTGGTTGTGCAATTATGAAAAAAACGAATACATGCTTAAATATAAAAATAAATCCTAATATCTTTTAGGATACATTTTCATAAGATTTATTCTAAGGTTTACTTGGGGACAAGTAAAGTTCAAGTGGGGGGATATTTGATGAACTCAAATAAGTACATTTTATTACCATCATTTATCTTATTTATTTGACTTGTTTTATTATATTATCTGTGAGAATTGATACGTTAATGTTTACTTTTGTAATTCTCAGGTAAAAACAAGTATTATGTGAAACTTGGCGATTTTGGACTAATTATGGAGCAAAACAAGCAAGATGTTAAGAGTCTACTGAAATGTACAAGATCAAGATCATTCTGCTCCAGATGCGCCGCAACACACTTCTTACATACGGCGCATCACTATCAAGATTTCACAAGTGACAATCCAAGACGACAAAGGACATGCACTGCATAGATAAATGGAGTTACGCCGCATCTTCTGGCGGTGTACGAATATTCCTGAATATATTAATCTTAGACCCCACGCGAAGTTAAGTCAATGCGCCGCATCTACTTATTCAATGCGCCGCATCTAACCCTCAGACAGAAACTATAAATACCCCAAAGTCAGACGAATTTTGTGTGCAATATACCTAGTACAAGACTTAGCAGAAGACAGAAGAAACCCTAGGACGAAGTCAGACGCATTAGCAGCACAAGACACACCTTGAACGAAGATACAAGAGCTGTAAGAAGGTCCTGCATGTATTCAATTCATTAAGTAGTTTTGTTTTATTGTATTAGTTCACTTTAATTCATCAGGATTGATGGGCCGATTCCATGTGACTACGGAAAACCATGGGCACCCCTTAAAATTGCTTTCCCATTAATTAAAGTTTATATGTTGATGTCTTTGGTGACTTTTATTAGTGCATTGATAACCTCTGTGTCTAGCTGAGCATTGCTTGGGTCGCCATGCCCCTTCCTCGCCTATTTAAGAGATGCTTAATAAATAGGATAGACATAAGTAATCATTAAGGGTTTACTCGCCGATAAGATTAGAGCCAACGAGAAAGGGTTAAATCTCGGTGCGTCGCATCGAACTATACACTTCATATAAAACTAGCAATAAAACAAGTGACAAGCTACTTAATTATCAGGACAGGTCTTCTTATTGTCTCAAGTATTTATCTGTGTACGTGTGTGCTAATCGCTGATTCGTGCTCATTAGTTTAGTTTATTATTTAATTATAACCAAACCGTGCCAGTCTCTCAGGCTGAACCCCCTTGCGTTAGATTAGGTTGTATAGCTAACTTAAGATATTAAAATACTGATTAGAATAACTAGATAATACGTTCCACTCTTAGTGATCGACACTCTACTTACCATTATATTCATACTGACCGGGTACACTGCTCGTTAAAGTGTGTGTTATTGATAAGTCGGCTAAATATAAATTTAAAACTTGAATACTGCTAAAACCACAACGACATTCCGTGGATATAAATTAGAGCAACAAACACGCACGCATCAAGGTTCTTTAAAATTTCTTTCTTGAAATCTAATTATGGTAAATTTTAAACATGTATTGATGGCATAGTTAGTCAGACAGTAACTGGACTACCCCACTCTTTACCATTTTATACTTTCATTAGTATAATGTGAGCAGTCTAAGGACATCTGGTATTGAGAACAGCGAGCAACCTTGAATCTAACACATTTGTGTTAGAGGTAACAACTGCCACGAGCTAGAAACCCTGTCAAGAAGGCTCTTCGAATGAGTCTATCTGCACACAGGCAGAATTTTTGCTGAAATCATTGGTTCTCACACAACTAGAGGTTAAATGCAACCGAATCTTGATTAAGTGTCTTCCTTTACACTTAATCCCTTCAAAATGTTGTGAGCAGTATGTTTTTAAAAGGCATTGATTTAATACTGCTAGAGAAAATGTTTGACAAAAAGTTTGTACTGTTAGGCAAAAGTTTGTACTGCTAGCGTAAAATTTGTACTGATGTCTAGCCGTTTGTACTGTTTGGTTAATAACCGTTTTTCTAACATAGCCGTTGAGTAATTTTCGCTCGTTTACCGTACTTATATGGTTACTATTTGGATAAATTATCTTCTTTCTAAAAATATTCACAGATATTCTTTCTTAAGATAATTTTTATCCATTCGCAAAATTCTCAAACCCTAAAGTATTTGTTATAAAAACTCAATTGGCTTTCACAACTCTCAATTCAATCATAAACGATCATACTTCAGTCTTCTAATTAAAGTTTTATACTCTCTAATGGCAAATTTGCAATTTGTGAAAACACACAACCAGGTCGCGTTCTTGGAGACACCAGAAGGAAGTGAAGGCTTCCATGAGATAGTTGATTTCTTGAACAATACCCACATAAGGTATGCTCTTACTGTTAATCCAACTATCTATGTCTCACCAATCAAACAGTTTTGGCAGACTGCTACTGTCACAACAGTTGAGAATGGACACACTGAGATAAATTCAATAGTGGATGGCAATTCTTTCACTATTACTAAGAGGTCTCTTAGAAAACATCTTAAATTAAAAGATTCCAAAGGTATTAGTGATTTGCCAAACACTGAAATTTTTGAATATATATCCCGAATGGGGTATGATACATCCAATCAATTACTGACTTTTCAAAAGGGATGTTTCTCCCCACAATGGAGATTTTTCATACATACACTTCTTCACTGTATTAGTCCTAAGAAAACTTCATGGGAGCAGTTCAGTAGCAATATTGCTATTGCTCTCATTTGTTTATCCACAAACAGGATTTTTAACTTTTCTAAAATGATTTTTGAAAGTATGGTGAAGAATGTGAATGCAAAAACTAAATTTTTTATGTATCCAAGATTTATACAAGTGCTTTTAAACACAAGGAAAGATGTGGTTCTATCCCACGAAACTATTTATCCAACTCCTTGCCTACAACAAAAACTGTTTAAAAACATGAGTATGGCATCTAAGGGGTTTGATGGGGTAGAGGTACCGTTATTTTAGGAAATGCTTTTACAGGTACAGGATGCAGGACCAACAATCCTAGTTGAGTCCCAACACACACCCATTGCTGTTCTAAATATATCACACACCCCAATTGTCACACAAAGTGTTCCTACTCAGACCATTGTTGTAGATGAGACTGTCTTAGACAGAGGAGGAAGGGCTGCTACTACTATCACAGGCTTAGATGCTGGGCAGGCCAGTAGTAACATAAATAAGACCCAACCTCTGGAAACACCTAATGTGTCTAGTCCTTATGGGCTTGATGCAGGTGGTGGAATCCCAAGCCAAATGGAAAATTTGGGTGGCTCAGCTGATATGCCTAGTCCTCCTAGGTTTGAAACTGAGTTTATGCCCCATGATGCACCTCTCCCAGAAGGTAACACATCTGGAAGTGTTGAGGGCAGTATTTAACTAAAGGAATTGATGGTTCTATGTACCAATTTGACATCAAAAGTGACTTCTCTTGAACAAGAACTGAAGAAGACCAAACTTCTCTATGCTGGTGCCTACAAAAAGTTGATTGTAAAGATGAAAAAGTTGCAGGACAAAGTCAAGAGATTAAAGGCAAAGAGAAGAGCAACTATAGTAGAGACTTCTAGTTCAACTGATGGTGATTCTAATGATGATTTGGGTGATTCTCCCAAACAGGGGAGGAAGACAGATGCAAAGACTCAGGGGAGGAGATTAGACTTTAATGATCAAGATCAAAGGGGAACTTTGATACAAATATGGGTAAAGACAATCAGTTTGATGTTGTAGATATGGAGACTGAGCAGATTCAACATAAAGAGATAGAGCAACCAGTCAACATTGAAGAGGGAACAGAACTGGTGAATGTTGAAGAAGGAGATTCTACAAATACTGCTACTAGTAAAAGAAGAGCAGTTAGTACTGTTAGGCTTGTGGAACAAATTATTGGTGTGTCCAGAGAAATTGAAGTAGCAGTACAAACCGCTGAAGACACTCCTGAAGGTACTGCTAGTATTGAGAGAAGATCAACTGACAAAGGAAAGGGCATAATGGTTTAAGAAGAGCCACCAAAGAAAGTTAAGAAAAGAACACAGCTGCAAATAGATTTTGATGCTGAAATTGCTAAAAGGGCCCATGAAGAAGAAATTGCAAGTTTTATGGAAGAGAAAAGACTAGCAAAAGCACAAGAAGCTGCATCTGAACTTCTAGCTCAACAGTTATATGATCAACAAAGAGAAGAGGTTCCTGAAACAGAAAGAGAAGTAGCTTATAATGATTTGTTGGAGATAATCAGGAAGAGTCAAAGTAAGAAGATGATTGCTAAGAAGAAACCTCCAACAAAAGCTCATATTATCAAACAAATGAAGGAATATCTTAAGCATCAAGATAACTGGACAGCTGGTCAGCCCAAAGGAAAAAATCAGGAAGAAATTGAAAGACTGTATTACATTGCATACAGGAAAGTACAGTAGTTTGTTTCCATTGATGAAGAAGAAGGAAGCAGAGGAACAAATAGAGCAGGATCAGTCATTGAATCAGAATCTTCAAAGAAACCAAAGATCAGTGAAGAGCAGGAAGAAGGAAAGGAAGATTTGTCTGATGAACAACTCAATGAAATGATGATGATAGTTCCAGAATCTTTGAATGTTGATCCAATTCAAGCCAAACATCCAATTGTGGATTGGGAGATATACACTGATCAATTTGGCAAAGCATAGAAGATTGTTAGAGTTGGTGGAATTTTTAGCTGTTTACAAGAATTTTGAAGACTTGGTTAGATCATGTGACAGAGAAGACTTGGATACACTCTGGAGCTTAGTCAAAGAAAGGTTCAGGACAACAGATCCTTCGGATGTTAAAGACAAAGAACTCTGGGTAGAGTTGAAGAGATTGTATGAACCTGATCCAAGTGACAGATACTGGAAGTTTGAAGCTCACACTCTCAACACACTATGGAAGCTATATGACTCATGTGGAGTACATCATGTGTCCACACAAGTAGGTGTAGATGTGTTCATGTTAGCTGAGCAGGAGTACCCTCTGAGTGCAGGTATTCTTACTGTCATGTTATCAGTAAAGCTCAGGGTTGAAGAAGACTCAGAGATGGTTAAAGATTTGATTCAGATGATCTATAATCAGTGTAAAAGGGAGATGAAGGCTGCAAGGCAAAGATGATAAGTGTTTGGAAGAATCCCCCTAACATCAAGGTTGAAGTTTAATTAAAGAAAATTTGATGATTTGCTGAGAAATCACAAGTATAGGGGAGGATTGTTGGGAATTAAACACTAACAGTTTGTACTGCCAGGTCTAAAATTACAACTGTTGAAGATTGCACTAACAGTACTAACTAAGTTAGTACTGCTAGTACAAGAAGTTTGTACTGCTTATGAGCTTAAGACAGAAGTTGAAAACGCGTTTAAAGATAATTATAGAATAGATTATATGTACATCTTATACATTTAGATTGATATGAATATTGTATCTTGTTAGTTATCTTGTACAGGACTCCTCAATGACCAAGAAATGGGAGCACTCCCTAGCAACACGGTCAAGAACCCGAAACTAAACGTCAACGCCATTTCATCGGTTTCGTCTCCTAGTTCTTGTCCACAATATTATTCGGTCAATTCCATGAGCACGTGTTTCAAACAAACCCAAGTCGTTCCAAATGACCAAGAAGTTATGACATCCAAATTGGTCAACAACATAGTTGAAACACCTCCCACTCAAAACCTTGACGAAGAATTCAAGGAGCTCCACCATGAAAGTCCGGTTGTTGATGTATTGGATGAGAAGAAGCTCAAGTTAGGCGAAAAAGGGACCGCCTTCGTTCAAAACAAACTACCTAAGAAATTAGATGATCCGGGCTTATTTGTTCTACCTTGCAAGATCGGTAATTCGGAGGCTTATGACACATTAGCCGATCTTGGATCAAGCCTTAACTTACTTCCGTTACCTCTTTACACCTCTCTAAAACTTGGAAAACTTGAAGAAACTGAGGTAATAATAGGCTTAGCGGATGGGAGTGTTGCTTACCCGGTTGGAGTAGTTAAGGACGTGTTAGTGCACATTGGAAAACTAACCATTTTAGCCGATTTCCACGTCCTTGATATGGTTAGCGACCCTACATGCCCCTTGTTGATAGGTAGAGGATTTTTGGCGACCGCTAGTGCTATGATTGATTGTAAGGAATCCAAGATAGCGGTAGGAGAAGGAGATACTTGGTCAGTCTATGATGTTAAGAAACATGCCTATGATACTAGTGAGGAACCAACACCACAGTGGTTAGAAACAAATAGGAAACCATCTAGATATGGACCTTGGATTGATAGAGACTTCATAGGACCCCAACGCCCATTTTACCTAGAAGAGGACTTTGTGAACCAAACACATACGGTAGAGCAACTCTTAGCTAGGGTCACCGAATTGGATCCATTTGAAGACTCTCTAGTTTTTAGGAAGATGATTGATTTCCTAGGAGTTTTGCTAATTAACCTAGGAATGAATAAGTGGACTTGTGAGGAAGATGATCATAAGTGGAATTGGGATAAACCACCCAAAGATGGAGATGGGTCATGGCATATTAAGATGACATTGTATGACCCGGATGGAGAGAAGTTTGAAAAGATATATCGTACTAAGCGGACCAATAGGAAAATTCAATCCAAGCTTAACCCTAAAGACGTCCTCGATGACGAGCTTACTTACATAGGGTAGCGTGACTTTGAGTCTAGCTACAAGACTCGTTAATAAAGAAAAGCGCTTCTTGGGAGGCAACCCAAGCTTTATTTGCTTTGTGTGTTTATTTATTTGTTTGTTTAATTTTATTTATTTCCGTATGTGTGTTTAATTTTTATTATTATTGATTCATGTTAAAAACTAATTTGTGAAAATGCTTTATCTTGTTTTTAACTTCGTCTTAACTACATATAAAGGTATTTTGCAAAAGTTAAGTGTAAGGGAAATATAAATCGGTTTATTAGAACACAAATGAACATGAATCGTAATAGTAATAAATGAACATACATATTAGTGTTTGTTTGAGTCAAATGCTTGTATCGAGTCATAATGATGTTTTGCAGGATTTCCAGGAAGTAAGGTATAGGTTTTTCCAAAATTTTTCCGGAAACGTAACATGAGAATTCTGTCAGATCATATCTGACGGCGTCAGGCTTTACAACCTGACGGCGTCAGGTTTAATTTTCTGGAATTTTTTGAAAGTTTTGTTTTCTTAAAAAGTTTTTATTAAATCTATAACTTATAATCTCCAGGAATCTGCAAAATTATCATTCCACAAGCATTATATCCTTATATATAGATTTTATCCCGCCGATGTTATGCAGGTTTTCGTGTTTGTTTTCTCAGGTTTAACAGGTTATTTTGGACAAAGAAATGTTTTGAATCAAGCTTATGGCGATGCATTAGTCATGGAGCTTCAACATTATCTTTGGAAGAAGATCTAACCGTGTAACTTCATTATCCACCGAGCGAATCAGGGGAGTATTTGATTTCATTCTTTTACTTTATGCTTTTACATCTTGTTATTTGAACATTGGGGACAATGTTCATCTTAAGTGTAAGGGGGTAAAAGTACGATTAGAGAATGCTCTTACGCTTGATTTTTGTTTGTTTAATGGTAGATGTGTAATAAAACTGAGATAAATACCTGTTAGGGCAATTTTAGTGCCAAATTTAAAATTTTTTACAACATATAGGAGTGAAACTTTGATCTTAATGAGCGTCTCACGGATAGGAGTTATATGACTAGCACAAAAAACCGTACCACTAAAAAATTTTCCACCCCCAAAAATGTGAGGTTCACCCCTAGAATTGGTAGGAAAAGCATTTTGCTATGATGTGTGTACCGGTAGCACTTAGATTCTAGAACTTGCGTTAGGACCATTCCAAGGCCACAAGTGAGACTACATTCGTGTAGTTAGATTTACTACATGATAAGAGGCATTAGGATTAACCCATTGTTTTACACCTGTGTTTTTGTTATAATTACATTGGCTACATTGGTCAAGTAATTCTCCCACACCCTTTGCGTTGTACTCATTTTTAGTACACGATACCCCTAGTACACCCCTCAGAGCCTAACATTTCGTTTCGACCTTTAAGCATTTTACTTAAAGGAAGAATTTGTTACACCCCACTTAAATGTACACCCAAATCGCCTTAGCCTACCTTGTATGCACTCATCTTTAGTGCATTATTGTTACAACATTTGTTTATACCCAAGTTAATTATCTAGTTGATTACATGGTTGCTAAGTCGAGTCATATCCTTGTACATATTGTTTTGGGACGATTGGGACTCATGGGTAAAGTACTAGTGTAATGGAGTAATGGGGAAGAACATCATTTATTACCCCCATATGTGCTAAATATTTTAAAAGTACTCCAAGTGTTTTGATTATCTTAATTCGAGTCATTAGAATAGTAATTTGTAAAGTTATGTAAAAGTTCAAGTGTAAGGGGATGCAACGCCCCTATGATGTATTATTTTGGATGGTAGGGCAAAAGTGTATGCAAAAAAAAAAAAAAAAAAAAAAAAAAAAAAAAAAAATCGAAAAAATCAAGAAAAATACAAAAAAATGAGAAAAAGAAAAGTAGAAAAAACATACGGACTACCATCCCGTTTCATTTTATGTTTTTGTTATTTTGTTTTTAGCTTAAGATTGAGTCGAGTCTTGGCTTAGCAACATTGTATAGTACATGTAATTGATCAAGATCTTTAACTCGCCACCAGTAAAATATCCTTTATCCAACAAAACCGTGTTTTCCTTTTCCCTACACCTAACGTTATAACCCATTTAAAAGCCCTCTTTGATAGTTTATCTTAGGTGCTTACGCCTAGTGGAGGAGGTTTTCGATCCTTTCCCAAGCCTATGGTAATCTATTTGCTATGACAGGTAGTGAGAGATATTATCCGTTTTCATTTATGAGATTTATTTTGATGACACTTGAGAGATGTGAGTATCTAAACACTACTTGTGAGGTGCTAGTTTATAATCTCCGTGCTTATTATGATTAAAGTGGAACGATTATTTGTTGTAATTACTTTTATGTTAGCATTAAATGACCCCTAACTTGTATTTTGATTAGAATAAAAGCGCATTTGCTTGAGGACAAGCAAATCTCAAGTGTAAGGGTATTTGATGAAGCGAAAAGTGTACCGCTTTTAAGGGGTCATTTAAGCCCTAAATCGTATTTATTTGATCAAATATTGCCCTAAATCGTTCCTTTTGTCATTTTAGGTACTTTTGAGGAGAAATCTGGAAAAGGAAGCATTTTGGACGTTTTTGGAGCATAAAAGTGAAGAAAACGGCAAAGTCTCAAAATCTTGCTGAAAGTTACCTTTGACGGCGTCAGGATTATCTCCAGATGGCGTCATGGCTTGGCAAAAGAGGTGGATGTGAAATTTACTCATGATAAGCCAGTGAAAATTGCATGGGAATTCTGACGGCGTCACCCTTTAATTTGATCAAGGTCGTCACGTTATAATTTAAAGAGGGACGGCGTCACGTTCATAGTCTGAGGGCGTCAAGCCTTGATAGGCCAGAACGGATTTTGGAGAGCTAAAGAGGGACGGCATCAAGAAGGTCATCCGGGAACCCTAAAAGCGGCGAGGTAACGGCGTCACACTCCATAACGTGACGCCGTCAGATCTGAAAGTCTATATATAGTTTTCTAATTTTTTGTCATTAGTGTGGAACTTATTGGGGAACTTTGTGTGTGAAAACCCTAGGACGAATTTGGCAGCTCTTTCAAGGCTTTTTGCCTTGAGATCTTCCATGTTACATTGAAGATAAGTTATCAATTAATCATTCAATATGTCTATGTGTTGTTTGATTCTATCTTGTTCTTGTCTTTTGTTTAACATGTTAGGCTAGATTTATCTTGTGTTTGCTTAGATCTAATGAAACCTAGCTATTGATTGTTGGTTATTAGTGTGTTATTAGTTGTATTGGATGATTGTTTATCTATGTTAGGCTTAAGAAAACTGGCTAACTTCCTATTCGGTAACTTGCTTGAACGTCTTAAGAAACATGAACCAATGCGTACTAAAGGTTTTTATGGTTGTATTTAATGCACAAGCGAATTCTAGTGATCTCATGTTAGGAGCTTCCTAGCCGGCTCGACATAGGAGTGAAGTAGGAGCTTGTAGAGTTGGGGAAGTACGTACGCCACCCCACGAATGGTATTAAGGAATACACCCGTCATCCACGCAACTAATACACACTAATCAACCGGTAAAATATAGTTAGGGAGTAAGGAAATCTAAGTAAGCACATTTCCCTCCACATAAGTTTTCACCAACATTTTCATTTTTGTTATTTTATTTTATTTGCATTCGTAGTAATTTGGGTTAGTTGACTAGCAACTAATTCTGCCCACTCTTTCAAACCCGAGATTTTACTTGCTTTCAAAAAAATATAAAAACATAAAAAGAATCTTCTCTCACCCTTAGACCTATTAGAGTAATTTTTCATACCTAACGAACACTATTCCCTGTGGAGAACGATCAATCCCCCGTACTTACCACTACACTATACTACATCGGTCAGGTACACTGCCTGGTGGGGTTGTAAGCCTCTTGAGATCCCTCGAGAGGTAAAACCTGTTGTAAGGTTGCAAAACCACGCATCAAGCCCTGAGGATGTTATTCCACCAGATCAGAGCCCAGCACCGCTAGCAAATTCACCATATCCTGGCTCACCCTGGCACTTGCCTGCATTTGATTCACCGAAACAGTCATTTGAGTTAGCCTCACCCCCTCACTCGCCCGAGCCAGAGTCCCCACCGGCCCCAGATACCTCACCAGAGATTGCCTTAGAGGCAGCAGCTCATGGAGAGGTCGGCCGTATCTAGGATCAGATCATCGCCAACCAGGGGAGGATCGGCCAGCTAGCTGATCAGTTGGTAGGTGTATCATCAGCAAGGTTTGAAGAGGTAGAGATAGATGTGGGGATATTGTATGGGAGGACTACATCACTGAGACATGATTTTCTAGACTGGCGCGACATGATTAGAGATTTACCGAGAGCTTTCATGACCTCTCGTGATACCGACAGGGCTCTCTGGCGTAGAGTCGCTGAGCTGCAGACTGAGATTACTGATCAGGCTATGTATAATTGAGGACCGATAATGTGATGTTCGGTTTAGTCAAGTAGTTTTCTGATTCTATTAATATAAGAAGAGCGAGACGTCAAAAATATGTGTCCTAAAGCTATGTGCTCTAAGACGACGTAAGTGTTTCAGAAGTATAGTGTGGTCGTTCCAACTCGTCTCTTGAAGATAGTTAGTATGGAAATCAAGGAATTCGACAAGTCATAACGAGTTCTTATAAATGATATTGTATAGTGTTATGAAATAGTTTTCTCAGAGACCATTGTATAACTTACAATGTTTGAGAAATAGGAGAGACCATTGTGCAACTCACAATGTCTGGAAAGTAATTTAGACCATTGTGTAACTTCACAATGTCTAAGAAATAATAGAGACCATTGTAATCAGTTACAATGTCTTGAGAAGGTTTCGTAAATCCTAAAATGCACGAGTAGATACATGATCGGGAAAATATGGTTGTGTCATAATGCCTTAGAATATGCATACGCAGATATCGTTTATATAAAATGATCAAAAGTATATAGAGTTGTGTATATATCAAGATACTAGTATCTTCGTGTAGCATAAAATGTCTAAAAGTCACATAATCGTCTAGAGGATGGAAGGCACTGAGAGCGAAAGGCTATAAAATGTTTTTGTGAAAAAACGGTTATAGTTTAGGTCTCGTTTAGACCCGGTTCTCTATAACTATAGCTCTGATACCAATCTGTAACACCTCCAATTTCGTGAACGCAACGAAATTCAAACTGGGTGTTACTTCATGGCACAACAGTTATAACAATAGAAAACGAACTCTAATTGAGTCATTTTAAAACATTTATCAGTCGAATTATATAAATATCGGAATTTACAACATGAGGTCCCATTGGTTTCATGGTTTACAATTTACATTAAATGATTTTTCATATGATAATAAAATTTATAGCCTTCTTGAGTATCCGTGCTCCTCCGTGCCAGCCTCAATCATTATGGACCTGAGATACATGCTTAAAAGTGTCAACACAAAGGTTGGTGAGTTCATAGAGTTTATTTAAATAACAACGGCACACAAGATTTCATATTTTAAATGACTATTGTACAACATACAAAGTCAAAATTAGTTTATTATTGCACTAAGCTCATGACACCAACGCCTTAACACAACATCAATTATAGTGCATCTGGTTACCTAACCGGCTAACACAAACGGAATATAATTGATAACAATTTGCCCTACAGGTATCTTGCAAAATACCTCACATCTTCAAATATAGTGCGTCTGGTTACCTACCCGGCTAACACAAACGGGATTCGTCAATCCCATAGGCCTATTCACAATATTCGCGCCTACACTTAAGTAATTAATGGTTCATGATAAACAGGGACTTAGTTGGCAATAAAGGTACTTAGTCAATAATAAACACATGCAATTCTGCATACAGTTTTATAACACTTGTATCCGCAAAAACATAGCATGTATCTCCCCCAAGGGTTTATAAAACAGTAAAGAAAATGGGGCTACAAACTCACCGTGAGTTATTGATGCTTAGTGAGTAGTGCAAGTAATGGTTGAGTCGTGAAAATCTATACGAGCAACCTATAATATGGTATCGTGTCTTAGTTTATGGAAAGCATATACGAGTCTATATATGTCATTTATATTGATCATGATGTAGTAAATGGTAGTTTGTGTATGTCGTTTTATAGAAACGGTTTATGAAACATTATTAGTCTATATATCTCATACTACCGTTCGGGCCATCATAATTCAGAGGTCATGTAGTAAACGTTCGAGGAGCTAGGACACTTTAAATCGTCAATCCAGCAACTCGTCGATTCGTTTACCCAAATGAAACCCCTCACATGAAGTTCCCTAGTTTTGTAGTACTCGATATGGAAAAACATATGTTTTGCTTGTTTTGATTCCAAGATATATATAAGTGTCAAAATGATTATATGGTTTGAAAACACAATTTATAAGGTTGTTTGTTTATGATTAGGAAATCATAATGGTTATTACAAGTTATGGGTATAGTTTTACACGTGAAAACTCTATAAGTTAGGATTTATTATTTCACTTGTGAAAAACTAGTTTTCACATGTGAAAAACACTATTCCGAAAGTAAGGTAAGTGGTTTTATTTGACAAAAGTGATACTTATATTTATATGATGAATGTGGCGAAGTTTCATGAGCTATTGGAGTCGGTTAAAAGTCCTTTTGTAAATTTGTTTTGTATACGTTTTGGTTTGCCAAGGCTAAGGCCTTGGTTAACGGTCTTGGCTTAGGAAGCCTTAAGGCCTTACCCATGGCCATGTTGTGGCTTTGGTCTCGGCCTAAGGCCTTGAGACCTCAGCCTTGGCCTTAGCCGCGGCTATGGTCTCGGCCTAAGGCCTTTAGGCCGCTTGGTTTGCCTTAGTCGTATGGCCAAGTACATAACCGTGGGACTATATGAAAGCTGTTAAAATATTGACAGAAAATAGCCATCTTTTTGCGTTTTCCGGACCAGAAATACCTCGAAACCCGCGTTTTTAATTCTGTTATAGAAACTTTTTCCAGTTTTTAGTTTCGGGTTATGGTAACTTCATTTGGCCGTATCTTTTGACTCGTGTACTCGTTTTAGGTGATTTAAATTGCTATGTTTTCATTTTAACCTTGTCTACAACAATATATAATTTACCAAGTCTATATGTGGTTGGTTTTGCGGCAAAATTGTACATAAGTTCATTATGTTTACACTAGTTAACATAAATTTAACATGTAAGCTTTATAAATTTTAAACTTGTTTTTATCAACTTGTACATCATGATCCAATATAGAGAGCATATATACTATAGTCTAAACATGGAAACAAGTAAATGATGATGTTTAAGGAAACATAAACTAGGGCTTACAAGGCTTGGTTTTTGGAAGGAAACTAGAACAAGGACAATACTTAGGACAAACTTCCACACTTGAGACCTTCTACTTCTCTTGGACTTGTGCTATTCTTTAGTTACTCAAGTAGATTTAAACTTTAGATGATCACTAAATAATGCAAGTATTTGTTGTAGCTTTAAAAGGATTTTAACTCTTGAAATACCTTGAAGTAGAAAACAATAGAAGAGTGTTTTTGTGTGAGCTATGTGGGACGGCAAGGACAAGGGAGGGGAGGGATTTATAGGGTCATGAGGAGGTGCAACAATTAGTGACTAGTCAAGACTTACTAGTTAAGTTTGGAAGTGTGGCAACATCTTGTGCTAGATTGCATGAGATTGAGCCACAAGGTGTAGTGAGTCATTTTGGTGCAAGAAGTAGCCAACTTGGTTACGACCTCTTGTGTAAGAGGTGCCAAAGTTGGTTACTCTTACTTGCTTATGTGTTTAATAACTTCTATATGTGGTGATTCATCACCAAGACTAATTAGTCTTGGTGTTCCCTTCATTTTAAACGCCCAAGAGTTAGGAGGGGGGGAATGATGAGGTGGAATACAAGTAGCATGTTTTATTGTCTTGTTTTTATTTTCCTTGAATATTTGTGTAGTAAATTGATATAGAAGTATATATAATGTTTGTTAAATTTAAGTATCAACTTATATGAATGAATTATATAAGACTAATAAGAATTTATATAAGAATTTTGTTTGTCTACTAAAATATACTAAGACTTTAGTATATTTAAATGTAGATGTGTAATTTTTTTGTTAAACCTAAAATCATAGGTTTGGGTTCACATGGAATTATTAATCGTACAATACTTCCATAGAAAATACAAAAAAATGTAGATCGTAAAATATTTACGAAATGAATAATGACGTAATTACTTGAATTGTGATGTCAGAATTTTGAGAAAGGTTACAGAGGGACATCCGTCGAGACCGTGGCTAGTTGTATTTAGATTCCGACTATTGTACCATCCCTAAACTGAGGAGTCCTCAGTTAGAGATGCTAGTTTATCATCTACCTTTTGTCATTGTTGTCAGTATCGTTTATCATTTCATTTTGTTGTATTTCTGGAACCTTGTATCGATGTTGATGTTGTTATGGATGGAAACTTTTGGATTTTGTTTTGAGTGTGAATTCTTGGATTATATATGGAATAGTATTCCGGTTTTTGTGATTGGTGTTTATTTGGTATCCAACCGTGTGATGTTCAGTTCGTGCGTGATATATTTTGTTGTTTGGAATCTTATGACTCTTGTACGTTGTGATTTAGATCGATAGCACCGAGGCGAAATCCAGCCAGAACTACCCGAACAGGGCCTGCTGTTGTCAACACTGGTCGTCATGGCCGGCGTCCAGTTCGAAACGTCAACAACCAGAATACCGGCAACCAGAATACCGACAATCAGAATACCAACAATCGTACCGATGAAGATCATAATGTCAACAATGAAGGTGTCAATGGTCACACTCCACCTAACACCCCTCCTGTGAACCAAGCTCTAATCGATCAACTTGTGACTCGGCGTGTTGCTGAAATGTTAGCCGAGTCGAATCACTCAAAAACCTCTGCTGGAACTCCACCACATAACAGAAGCCGTGGTTGTACGTACAAAGAATTTCAGAGTTGTGGGCCAACTGAATTTGGCGGAACCGAGGAAACCAAGGGAATGGAGGAAACCCGGGAAATGGGGGAAATCAAGGAAACTGTGGTACGAGAGGAAATGGGCAGAACCAGGGGAACCGAGGAGCTGGAGGAAATCAGGGTAACCAAGGTACTAGAAATCAGCAGGGAAATGTGGGAGCAGCCCAAGGAAGGGTGTACGTTATTGGGAAGGAGATCAAAGAGGACCCGAACATCGTTACGGGTACGTTTTTTCTCAATAACCGTTATGCTTCTATATTGTTTGATACTGGTGCCGATAAGAGTTTCGTCTCAACTGCATTTATGCCTTTACTTGAAATCGCCCCGACTACCCTAGATATCGTTTACGACGCAGAATTAGCAAATGGTAACCTCGAGAGAATAGACACCATTATCCGCGGCTGTACGTTAAACTTACTCGACCACCCCTTCAACATCAACCTATTACCGGTTACCTTAGGTAGTTTTGACGTTATTATCGGTATGGATTGGCTATCCAAGTATCGTGCCACTATCATCTGCAATGAGAAGGTTGTTCGTGTGCCATATGGAGATGAGATCCTAACCATACAAGGAGATAGGAACGATCATGGAAGCCCTTCCAGATTGAACATTATCTCTTGTACCAAGGTGCAGAAATGCATCGAGAATGGGTGTTATCTTTTGTTAGCCCAAGTTTCCAAAAAAAAAAGAGGAAAAGCGGGAGAAGCGTTTGGAAGATGTACCTATTGTTCGAGACTTTCCAGAGGTGTTTCCAGATGACTTTCCTGGGATTCCACCGGTTTAACAAGTTGAAATTCCAAATCGATTTGATGCCCGGTGCTGCCCCCGTAGCACGAGCACCATATCGACTCGCCCCTACCGAATTGGAGGAGTTGTCGAAGCAGCTGGCGGAATTTTCAGAGAAAGGATTTATACGACCAAGTTCCTCACCATGGGGAGCTCCGGTACTGTTCGTGAAGAATAAGGACGGATCCTTTCGCATGTGTATCGACTATCGAGAGTTGAACAAGTTGACGGTGAAGAACCGATACCCACTCCCCAGGATCGATGATTTATTCGATCAACTCCAAGGATCGAGTGTTTACTCAAAAATCAACATGTGATATGGGTACCATCAACTCAGAGTTCGGGAAGAGGATATCTCGAAGACCGAGTTCAGGACCCGGTATGGCCATTATGAGTTTCAAGTGATGCCATTTGGTTTGACCAACGCACCGGCGGTATTCATGGACCTCATGAATCGAGTGTGCAAACCACATCTGGATAAGTTTGTGATAGTATTCATAGACGACATTCTAATTTACTCAAGGAGTAAAGAGGAACACGAGAAACACCTGAGACTCATCTTGGAACAACTGAAGAAGGAGCAATTGTACGCCAAATTCTCTAAGTGTGAATTTTGGATCCTAACCGTGCAATTTCTAGGTCACGTGATTGATAGTCAGGGAATTCACGTGGATCTCGAAAAGATCGAGTCCATTAAGGAATGGGCCATACCTACAACCCCAACCGAGGTTCGTCAATTTTTGGGATTTTCCGGCTATTACCGGAGATTCATCGAGCGATTCTCTAAGATAGCCAAGCCGCTAACCAAATTGACTCAGAAGAACGTGAAGTACGAATGGGGTAAAGAAGAAGAGGAAGCGTTTCAACTCCTGAAAGAAAAGTTGTGTAGTGCACCTATCCTAGCCCTACCTGAAGGAAGCGAAGACTTTGTCGTATATTGCTATGTTTCGCATAAGGGTTTGGGAGCTGTTTTAATGCAACAGGAGAAAGTGATAGCATATGCTTCAAGCCAGCTTAACACTCACGACAAAAACTACACCACTCACGACCTGGAACAAGGTGCCGTCGTGTTCGTCCTTAGAATCTGGAGGCACTATCTGTACGGCACAAAGTGTATTGTATACACAGACCATAAGAGCTTGCAACACATTTTGGATTAGGAGGAGCTGAACATGAGACAACGTCATTGGTTGGAACTAATTAGTGATTATGATTGTGATATCCGCTATCATCCCGGTAAGGCAAATGTTGTTGCAGACGCTCTTAGTCGAAAGGAGAGAATACCACCGTTATGAGTCAGATCTTTGGGAATGACTATCAGTTCACCATTACCATCTCAGATCCTCAAAGCTCAAGCCGAGGCGTTGAAGGAGGAAAACCGACCCGCCGAAAACCTCTATGGTATGGTAGAAAACAAAAACAGCTTTGTAAAGCTTCTGACGGAACATTATGCTTTGGAGACAGAAGCTGGGTACCACTCTATGGAGGGATTTGTGAGTTGATTATGCATGAGTCGCATAAATCAAAGTACTTCATACATCCCGAATCTGATAAAATGTACCAAGATCTGAAGAAACTGTGCCGGTGGCCTAACATGAAGGCCGACATCGCCTTATATGTCGGTAAGTGCTTAACATGTTCGAAGGTGAAAGCCGAGCATCAGAAACCGCCAGGGTTGTTAATATAACCTGAACTACCTGTCTGGAAATGGGAACGAATCACCATGGATTTCATTACGAAACTGCCTAGGACAGCTAGTGGTTGTGATACGATCTGGGTAATTAATGACCGACTCACTAAGTTTGCTCACTTTCTTGCTATCAGCGAAACCGACAGTATGGACAAGCTTGCCCACCTATACTTGAAGGAAATTGTCTCCCAGCATGGCGTGCCGATATCCATCATCTTTGATCGAGACAGCCGTTTCATGTCGCAATTTTGGAAGTCACTCCAGACGGCCATGGGGACCAATCTCGACATGAGTACTGCTTATCATCCCCAGACAGACGGCCAGAGTGAGAGAACTATCCAGACGCTGGAAGATATGCTTCGAGCCTGTGTCATAGATTTCGGAAAAGGCTGGGAGAGACACTTGCCGTTGGCCGAATTTTCCTACAACAATAGTTATCATGCCAGCATTAAGGCTGCACCATCTGAGGTGCGTATGGCCGAAAATGCCGATCTCCTATCTGATGGACCGAGGTTGATAACAGCCAACTCACTAGTGCCGAACTTGTCCAACAAACAACTGAGAAGATAGTTTAAATCTGGAACCGTTTGCAAGCTGCCCGTGATCGACAAAAGAGCTATGCCGACAAGAGACGTAAACCTCTCGAGTTCCAGGTTGGAGACAGAGTCATATTGAAAGTATCACCGTGGAAGGGGGTGATACATTTTGGCAAGCGTGGGAAACTCAATCCTCGCTATATTGGACCGTTTCGAATCCTGGACAAGATTGGACCGGTAGCCTACCGACTCGAGCTACCCCTAGAGTTGAACAGCATACACAATCTTTTCCATGTGAGTAACCTAAAGAAATGCCCTTCGGATGAAACCTCGATTATTCCTTTGAGAGAGATCCAGATCGACGAAAGTTTAAATTTTATCGATGAACCTGTTGAAGTTATGGACCGTGAAGTTAAGCGACTAAAGCACAGTCGTATTCTGATTGTTAAAGTTCGTTGGAACTCCCGACATGGCCCCGAGTTCATGTGGGAATGAGAAGACGAGATCAAGCGAAAGTACCCTCATCTATTTTCAACTCCAACGGATAATCTAAATTGAAATCCAGGACGAATTTCTCCTAAGGCTGGGAGGTTGTGACAACCGGTAATTTTTGGGAGCATTTTAAATACAGCGTAGAGTTTAAAAACAGATATTTAATATTTGAGAACCGTTTTGTTGTCTTTTGGGAATTTATTTTGGAATATTGGTAATGTTATTTGGATTATTGTTATGTGATATGTGAAGTTTCCCCGTAGACCTTGAGTTGATCACAACGCGATTCGGCACAAATAGTAACCTAATAATACGTTAATTAATTGATTTTGACGTTTTAAATAAATATATACGTATGAATAGTCATTTTTATTGGAAAAATGATTTTAAAAATATTGGCGTGAGTTAAAAAGTCTAGAGAAAATTTTATGACGCGTAAACGAGCCCCGGAAGCGAATCTTATAAAAGAAAGTCAAAGTTACAATAATAGTCCCCTTGTCCAAAGTTACAAAATTGGCCCCTCTAGTTTGATAGTTGACAATTTCGAATATGGAGGAGTATATAAATCCCATTATAGCAACTATGGTTTCATTTTGTGCTTTAGCTAAACCTAACCGCCCCATCCACCACCTCCCTCTCTTATCTGCCGCTGTCGGTACACCACCACCGCTCATATACGCCGCCACCACCATCAACAAACACCACCACACACGTACCCTAACACCCTATCGCGAAGAGTTTTGAATTCCACGTGCCACCGCCGTCATTTTCGTCCATATTCTTCTAGGTAAGTGCGAGGTAAAAATAGATCGGGATAAAAAGATTGGGGCTATGAACTCACCAACGATGACGTAGTAGTACAAACCGAAGAAGTGTGCACGACGTGGAAAAACCGCAAAGATCACAAATGACCTATAATAAATATAACACGACTTAGGCTCGGGGAAATATGTGACGCTTATACTTAAGTGTCTATACAGTAAATAAACTTGTAATACTCTATGGTAATTTAGTTAAGAGTTTTAAAACAAGTCGCGGTTCGAAAAGATATTTATTTAAGTTTATATGGTCTAAATTTTCAAAGCTGTTAAAATTTTCGCACAAATCGGGTCGCCATTTCTAAACCGTAAATAGTAAAATTATGAACTTTATATGCTTGGAAAGGTATGACTCTGTATATTTCAAAAATCAAGGCCTCACTCAACTGAGAACTTCATATCAAGGGTGAAATTACCAATTTACCCTTGTGTCTCTATACAATTAATTCCAGCATCCAGTTAGGCTTAGGAAAAAAGGTAGATCTTTTGTTCTATAGGTCTAATGGACACAAGTCTAGTGGGAAAAGTTTTCTACATGTCTTAGCTCAAACTTTCATGTTTTGATAAACATAAGGTTCTGGGTAAACTTTTGGAGAAATTGGCCTATCTAAACTGACATGCATTTCTGGGTAACTTTTAGTGTAGGATTTTTAATAAAATCATCATGAGGTTTTAAGATGCATGGCTTTTTGAGAAAATACCCAGAGACATAGGGCTAATTCACTATATTTTTATTTTAGCTCAAATGGTTACTGAAATAAAATGATGAGGTCGTTTTTGGGCTCTTGAAAAACTGAGCAGATTCACTTTTCAAAGTCATGATTACTAGGGCTCAAAAGCTAGGTTTTTGTGTATGAAATATAAAGACCAACCATGATAAGCTCCTATGTATCTAAATATTACTTATTTACAGAAGTATAATAAATTTTTACACAAATATTATTGGTGTTTAACATGCATGTTTTTGGTGAAATAGATCAATCATTACTAAAACTTTTACAATCTTGCATAACACATCAAGAATCAAGCTTAGGTACCTATCTAACTCTTATATTCCTATGACCACTTGAATTAAATCTCCCAAAATAATCAATACTAGAGTTATTTACTTTTACTCTAGAAAATATACAAATATCACAAGAAATGAAGGATTTAAAATCAAGAAAAGTATCAAGGAACTAACCAAGACCAAGAGCTAGACAAGGGATATAAGATTTGAAGTTTGAGTTTCAATGGAGAGTGGTGTTTTGTGCTTGGAGACTCACGAATTCAGCAGCAATAAGAGAGGGAATTTGGTGGTTTTGATCTCGGTAATTTAAAACGTGGAGTTTTAAAGACATGAAAGTTAAATAAATGTCAAAACATATTATAATTTGTAAAAAAATTGTTACATTTAGCCTAAAGTAAGTAAATTTAATGTTTCATGTATTTCCCGATCCTTCCGGAATGTCATAACGTAGTTAAAGCTTAAAATGCAAGCCGAAAACGCGTAAAACGTAAAAAGTGCACATTTCGCGTAGAAATGGAAAATTAAATTATTTCATATGAAAACAAGTATGTGGGGGAAATAAATCATATAAACAAGTAGACTGGGCATAGTCTGAGTCAAATTATGAATTTAAATGTACGTGTTACGACGTACGCGGGCAACTATCCCGGTAAAAGCTAATTTAGTTAAAATAAAATAATTAAGTAATTAAAATAGTAAAACTAATGACCTGAAATTGTGAATTGTTACAGTACCTAATCCTTAAAGGGAATCCCGGGAGTTTGAGTTAGATGTCGAACTTGTGTTAGTGAAAAGGTGTGGATATTTCTGACGCATCTGGTCTACTCTTTCCAAATTGTATTCCGGTCCTCGTCAAGAGTTCCAACGAACTTTGACATTAGGAATACGGCTCTGCTTGAGCATTCAAGAGTCAATGTGGGAAAGTTTGAATTTTTTGGTCATGACCAAACCTCGAACCCGTAGCGGCTTAATCCGTTCCTTTTGGCTCAGGGCGTCAGCTACTACGTTTGCTTTTCCCCGGTGATAACGAATTTCACAGTCGTAATCACTTAGCAGCTCTAGTCATTGACGCTGTCTTATGTTTAATTCCTTCTGATCAAAAATATGCTGAAGACTCTTGTGATTCGTAAATATAGTACACTTTGTACCGTATAAATAGTTCCCCCAATTCTTGAGTGTAAAGACTACAACTCCTAATTCTAAGTTATGGGTCGTGTAGTTTGCTTTGTAAGTCTTGAGTTATCGGGAGGCATAAGCTATAACCTTCTTCCTCTGCATCAATACAACACCTAATCCTTAATGCTAAGGGTCATACTAAATTATAAAGTCTTTGGTTCCTTCTGGCAGGGTAAAAATGTGTGCACTACAAAGCTTCTGCTTTAATGGTTGAAAAGGCTTCTTCTTCTTTATGAACAACACCAGAGTTTCGTATGGTGATGAGCTTTATCAAATAAACCCTTTATTTGAAAGTTCTTGCAGTTGATCGAATAATGTTTGCATGATACGTAAATAGTCATACCGATGAAGACGTCAAATTTTTCTAAGTTTGGTCGGTATTAAATTAGTATCGAACTGGTGGACTACTAAGTTAAGGGTGCAGCCTCATAAAACATTGTCAGTGTTAACTATTTCCAATCAGCTAAAACAAAATCATACTTAATGTCTAAAATGGTTGGTGTGATGAAGTCTGATCCGTCAGTTTGAGGTAAAGAATAAGGTTGATACTAACATGGTATGGTTGTGGTAAGAGTCTACCTAGTTTATGTACTTACTAATATGTATGCCTGTGACATGAACTTGTTGATACACACACCAAAATTTGCTTTTTAGGGATATAAATGAAAGATTGTTTTTAACATGGTTTATAGGTAACTACTCCCGACATAACATGATCTTTCCTGAATTAGACATAGGTGATCAGGCTATTTATAATTAAGGCTTGATGATGCAATGCTCGGCTTAGTCGATTAATTTTTATGGTCCTTAAAATTAATTAGTATTAATCATATTGTTTATAAAATAGTATTCCAAATAGTTGATATTGTAGCGAAACAGTTTATATGATTATGTCAAAGTAGTTTATAGGAGAATGGAAAAAATGATTTCATGATAACAGAACAGTTTATGAGGTAGTAGCAATTCAGCGTATTAGTTTACAAAATAGTGGTAGAGTAGTTTGTAAGAAAGTCACAAATTGGTTTATGGAATGGTGACAAACAACGTATAAGATAGTAGTAATTTAGGTTAGTAGTTTATAAGGTAATAGTAAAGTAATTCATATGAGAGTAGCAAATCGGTTTATAATATGGTGACATAATAGTTTAAAAGTTAATAATAACACTGTTTACAAAATGGTAGCGAAATAGAAAGTGTAACAAACGGAAATTGTTACAACATGTTGATAATAAAAGTGATAGATAGTCATGATTTAAGTAAATCCCACAACTCGAGATAAACATACACAAAATAAAATGAAGTTCATGAAGAAGTACTAGTGTTATTCCTTTATGGGATACAACTTAAGAGGTCCTAGGCTTAGGTCTTATTATGTAAGGCAAGAGAATTCATTCTCTAAACATCATCATTTCGTAACGTCTTTATTAGCTTTGGTGGGCTTTTCCTTCTTTATTCTGGTTCTTCAGTGCTGGACATTTATTCTTGTAGTGCCCTTTTACTCCACACCCAAAGCAGGTTACTACTGGTTGTAAGTTGCTTCCAGTAGTAAGGCCTTTTCCTCTGCAATCTTTAGTTTGGTGTCCCACCTTCTGGAAATTGCTGCACCTAATAGTGCAAGGGATTGTGTGATGCAGCTTGCATTGATTGCACAGTGGTTTGTTCCCAGTATAACCCCTCTTGTCACTTGGTCTAGCAGCACAAGTCCCAATCACTTCTTTCCTCTTGTTTTGTTGTTGTTCAGAATCTCCTCTATGATTACTTTCCCATTTCCTTTTGTTGTTGTTGCGGTTTTGGTAGTTGTTGTTGATACCTTGAGCAATCCTAGTTCGCACAACTTGGCACATTTCATTATGTGTCATACGGATGGCTTCATGCATAGAAGCAGGCTTGGATAAGGCGACATTCCTTCGAATTTCCAGGGAGAGCCCCTGGATATACCTTTCGAGTTTCTTGTGCTCGGGTTCTGTCATAGCAGGGTATAGCAGTGCCAGCTCGTAAAAGCGAGTGGTGTACTTGATGACATCATCTCCTTTCATAGTCAAATCCCAAATTTCTTGTTCCATTGCCCACAATTTGCTCTTCGAATAGTATTCTGCAATCATCATCTTTCTCAGTTCATCCCAAGGGGTTGAGTAGGTGGTATCGACTCCTACTGATTGAACATAGGCGTTCCACCATGTTAGGGCACGTTCCTGAAATGTGCAAGTAGCTGACTTAACTCTGTTTTCCTTGGAGCAGTTTCCACATCGAAGTATTGATTCCACATCTTCAAACCATCTGCACATTCCCACTGCACATTCATTTCCACTGAAGGTGTAGGGCTTACAGTCCATAAAGTCCTTGTAAGAGCAACCACGGGTTAAGGGCTCCATTCTGACTGTATTTCCACTGACTTCATAGGCAGCAATCGTCTCTGCACTTTGTTGGGCTACGAGTAGTTCAATATCATCTGAACTTAAACACTGTCCTATTTCTGACATATTTCTTCAAAATCACAAGAGATAACATAATGAGAACCCGTAATTAGGATAGATCATTATTCACATAAATAAAAATTACGTCATGTATAGACAAGACCATAATACTTATGGATATAATCATGACACATAAGAACAACCATAGCAATTATAATCTGATATCATAAGATAGCATAACCATAACCTATCGTCATAGAGTTAATAACTTGTTACATAGTTGATAAGCAAAATGATATAAGCGTCAGTATTAAAGCCTGATAGGTCGTAATTCAAAAGGAAGCTACAATTGATATAAATCTAACTGAATGTCGTATGGGGCTGCTACTTTTGCCATAGCCTCGGTCATGGTGTCACTAGGTGATGATGAAGGCCCTGGTGCAGGAGGTGAGGGTGGTGCTACGGTTGTTGTTGGTGCAGCGCCTTGCTGAGCATTCACGATATTTTGGATGTTTATTGCTGTCTGGAGGTAAGAGTTAATCATATTTGAAAGGACATAGAACTCATCTAGTTCCTGAATGATTCGTTGGCGTTCTTGATGATTTTGTTGTTGTTGTGGGCTTGGTTCTATCCATAGTGAAAATTCAAGGTTCTCCAAGGTAGAAAGGAAAGGTTGAGTTTGGTCTACTGTCTGGGCAAAGTACTCAATGGGATCAAAGAAAGACAATGGTGGTGGATTGGTTGGTCTAGGTGGTAGATCTTACAAAGATTCTAAGTAAGGATGTGGCGATGTAGGAGGAGCAGTGAGGAGCTCCAGAAATTCTGAGGTGGCAGACCTATGGGGTGGAGGCATATCCTCGGTCTTCAAGTCCGGGGATAAAATAGCAAATGGAGCAGTGGCATCAATAGTGTTTGGCGAGGTTAAGGTGAGGAGGACAGGGGTAGCCATAAGGCTCTTAAAAGGTAGGCATATGCGGTCAGTAAATACATAACATATAAAAAGAAAACCATTTATATAAATAACTATGCCCAGGGAAAATAAGTCATAAATGCTTGTAAAACGTCTAAGGCGATAGGGGAAGTCTCAGTGTCAAAAATAGTTATAGTTTAGGTAATGAATGCAACCTAATTCTCTATAACTTAAGCTCTTATGCCAATCTGTAACACCCCCAAATTTGGATAAGCAGCGGAATAGAAATTTGCGAAGTTACTTAATTTTTTCACAGTCCAAGTCATAGAAAACGAACTCTAAAATGAGACATTTTCAAAAAGCAACACCATTCGATAATATTAAGGAAAATTCAGAGTTTTACAGCATAATATGGTCCTAAATATCAATACATAAACATAAAGAGTTCAAAAGTTTATCGAATGGTTTAGTAAAAGCAAGTCTTCATTTATGAAAAAGACTCGTATATGCTTCCCACCTGCTATCGCCTTAAGGACCTGAGATAAAACATGCTAAAAATTTCAACACAAAGGTTGAGTGAAATCCGTAGAGTTTGATTAAATAAACAGTTGATCACAATATAATTTAGTTGTAAAGAGTCGACCTTGCAACGAATACAAAGTCTTAACAGTTATTATTTCCCTAAGCTCATGACACCAAACTTTAACGCACCAATGGATATTCTAAAAGAATATAAATATGCCCTTTGTCAACAGGTAATAGCTAATTTACCTAAAATTTACAAATACAGTACACATTGTAGCCGGGACTCAGCATACCAATATGGGGGATGTCAGTCCCAAATAGATCTATTTACAGCATTCGTGTTTACACGCATGTAATTAACGGTTCACGATTAAAGGGACTTTCAGGCTATAGGGAAACACTTAGGCAATAATAATATCAGGCAAGCATACAGTTTCAAAAGATTGTGATCGTAAGTAAATATAGCATGTATCTCCCCCACAGAGTTTGTAAAACAATTATAGTAAAATTGGAGCTAGGAACTCACCAACGATGACGTAGTAGTACAAACCGAAGAAGTGTGCACGACGTGGAAAAACCACAAAGATCACAAATGACCTATAATAAATATAACACGACTTAGGCTCGGGGAAATATGTGACGCTTATACTTAAGTGTTTATACAGTAAATAAACTTGTAATACTCTATGGTAATTTAGTTAAGAGTTTTAAAACAAGTCGCGGTTCGAAAAGATATTTATTTAAGTTTATATGGTCTAAAATTTCAAAGCTGTTAAAATTTTAGTAAAATTTCCGCACAAATCGGGCCGCCATTTCTAAACCGTAAATAGTAAAATTATTAATTTTATATTCTTGGAAAGTTATGACTCTGTATATTTCAAAAATCAAGGCCTCGCTCAATTGAGAACTTTATATCAAGGGTGAAATTACCAATTTACCCTTGTGTCTCTATGCAGTTAATTCCAGCATCCAGTTAAGCTTAGGAAAAAACGTAGATCTTTTGTTCTACAGGTCTAATGGACACAAGTCCAGTGGGAAAAGTTTTCTACATGTCTTAGCTCAAACTTTCATGTTTTGATAAACATAAGATTCTGGGTAAACTTTTAGAGAAAATGGCCTATCTAAACTAACATGCATTTCTGGGTAACTTTTAGTGTAGGAGTTTTAATAAAATCATCATGAGGTTTTAAGATGCATGGCTTTTTTAGAAAATACCCTGAGACATAGGGCTAATTCACTATATTTTTCTTTTAGCTCAAATGGTTACTGAAATAAAATGGTGAGGTCATTTTTGGGCTCTTGAAAAACTGAGCAGATTCACTTTTCAAAATCATGATTACTAGGGCTCAAAAGCTAGGTTTTTGTGTATGAAATATAAAACCAACCATGATAAGCTCCTATGTATCTAAATATTACTTATTTATAGAAGTATAATAAATTTTTACACAAATATTATTGGTGTTTAACATGCATGTTTTTGGTGAAATAGATCAATCATTACTAAAACTTTTACAATCTTGCATAACAATCAAGAATCAAGCTTAGGTACCTATCTAACTCTTATATTCCTATGACCACTTGAATTAAATCTCCCAAAATAATCAATACTAGAGTTATTTACTTTTACTCTAGGAAATATACAAATATTAAAAGAAATGAAGGATTTAAAATCAAGAAAAGTATCAAGGAACTGACCAAGACCAAGAGCTAGACAAGGGATATAAGATTTGAAGTTTGAGTTTCAATGCATAGTGGTGTTTTGTGCTTGGAGACTTATGAATTCAGCAGCAATAAGAGAGGGAATTTGGTGTTTTTGCATGCGTTGTAATGGAGGAAATGGTTTAGGATTAATAGTTTTATTTGTTAGCTACATGGAAGGGTTTGCACAACACTTGTCCTCTTAATGGACAAGTGTGCTGTGGTGAGGTATGGCATTAAAAACAAAGGGGGAAAAGAAGGTTAGAGGTAATTTTTGATATAATGTGTACATTGTAGGTTATAAAGAGTTGTTTTGATCCCGGTAATTTAAAACGTGGAGTTTTAAAGACATGAAAGTTAAATAAATGTCAAAACATATTATAATTTGTAAAAATAGTTAAATTTAGCCTAAAGTGAGTAAATTTAATGTTTCATGTATTTCCCGAGCCTTCCGGAGTGTCATAACGTAGTTAAAGCTTAAAACGCGAGCCGAAAACGCGTAAAACGTAAAAAGTGCACACTTCGCGTAGAAATGGAAAATTAAATTATTCCATATGAAAACAAGTATGTGGGGGAAATAAATCATATAAACAAGTAGACTGGGCATAGTCTGAGTCAAATTATGAATTTAAATGTACGCGTTACGACGTACGCGGGCAACTATCCCGTTAAAAGCTAATTTACTTAAAATAAAATAATTAAGTAATTAAAATAGTAAAAATAATTACCTGAAATTGTGAATTGTTACATGAGAGAACATGGTAATTGTTTTGAATGGACCAATGTTATTTTATGATTTTGCTATGTTTGCTATGTTAGTTGGCTAAGGTTATTGTTTTATGTAATCGCTCCTGTGCAGGGTTATTGTTATGTGTGATTGCTCCTGTGCGGGGTTGTTATTACTATATGGTGCACCTATAGGGATTTATGTTTGTGGTTGACACACTTTTGTGTGGGAATGATATGTTGGTTAAGTGCCTTAGTCTAGTATAGCAAACTTATGCGTTTTTTGGTCCATTGTTATGTTATGTTTTGTGTCTAAACCTATGAACTCACTAGCATTAGCTGACCTTTTAGCATATTTTCTCAGGTAATTAATGATGATTGTGTTGGAGAAGGTTTGTTTGGAATCTTGGCAAGCGGCATGGTTATTGGATCAGTTTAGACTCTGATAAACTATTGGGACCTATCTTTTTGTTTTATTTTGGGCTTACTTGCGTACTTTTTGGATAAATGTAGAATTTAAATTTTGGATTTAAATATTTTATTTAAATGGATTATGCTATTCCATTTTCTTGTACTTGTGTTGTGTACCAATCCCCGTAGCACCCCAAAGCTTTGATAAGTCTTCCGTTGAACCAAATTTTGGAGGTGTTACAACTTACACATGTGAGCATGACACATATTCAAATTAGAGCACATAGTTTCACATATAAACACTTTAAGAGTGGAAAGCAAGACCGAAATCTTCAAGGTGAGATGTAATAGATATGCAATTACTTTTAAGTGCATGTGTGGCTAGACTTAATTTGTAACATCTACACAAAATCCCACCCTGATATGAATGCAACTTTGAGTGCATTATGCTGAAAAGTTTTGTGCATTATTTGCACCAACAATGTGAGTATGATCATATATAATCCTAAGGTGAGGAGACTAATCAAAAGTATAGATTGTATACTATGTTTTCTAATGTAATCCTATCCAAAACATGAGAAAGTATATTAAGTGTATACGCAAGGCAATCACACTCAATACCTTAATAATTCCAATTATATGAATGACCTAAACACAAGTTACCACCTAGTAACAAGTAATGGCATAAGGGGATTCCTAAGTGAGTAAATAACACCGTGTATTACCCTCCCCTAGATTAATACAACCTTGCAAATAAAATACCTTTATGATGTAAGGATGACCTCAAAAACTACAACATTTCCTACTTTTTCGGAATCTAATTAATTCTAACCCCTTTCATGCCTTTTACTTAATTCCTAAGCAAATAAATTAAGCTTTAAGAGCTTAATATCATCTAAATCAAGTACAATTTAATTTGCCTAGATTATCCTAAATCTAGAAAAACATGAAGATGTGCACCATTCACATTTCCTTCAATGACCTCATTTTAAAATTTATTTTTCCTAACTTTTGAAGATGCATGCATAAGGAATGATAATAATTGGATAATGTAAAAATTCAAATTATGCAATTAAGCACCTTATGTCTAATTAAAAATAATATGTTGGAGTTGTGAGCTCACGATATGCTATCTTTAATAGTTATGTAAGCAATTAGCATGTTAGCAACAAGCATGAAATCATGGCAAGTATGCATGTAAGCAAATAGCATTGAAACGTATTTCTCATGTAAACACATTTCTCATATAACTACTAAGCATATGGCATTTAGCAAATAACATTGTAGGTAAGCATATAAGCAAATAGTATTAAAACATATTTTTCATGCAAGCATACTTTTCATATCATTGATTAATAACATTAACAAGTATGTAACCACATAGTATTTAGCCTATCCTCAATTAATCATTACGACAGGTGAGCATAACATCTAACTTATTCATAAAAAGTATTAATCGCTAAGCATACCATTTCAATCATAAGTAGCAAAAGTTACATAATCACATACAAGCAATCACTAGTAGCCATATAATCATTTATCACAAAAATCAATCGTGTATGTCATCCAACTATCTATATGAAGTCAAGGATGATGTTCTTAAAATTTTGGTAAGTTAATGCTTGTGATATTTCCTTTTAGATGTTTGATGGAATTATTGTTGGTTTGTTATTTCTCTTGATTTGAAACAACTTGCTTTTGTTTTAAGTTCCGGAAATCTCAATTATTTGTTGGTGTTTTGGTTGAAATTGGATGATCAAGTTACTCATGCTAGTTCCCATAATTTTTGCATGCATGCACCATGATTTGTTAAGCCAAGCATGATATCATCAATTATAGTTAAATGAGTATAGTTCCTTGATCATCATTTTGGAGTTTAAATAATTCTATTTTTCACACCATAGGACCTACATCTCATCATGCATGAATCAAGTGCAAGTATTTCATGCAAGTCATCCCAAGAATGTAGTTGTTTGTGTATAGAAATCAAGTGTATATTTTATTATTGAATACATCAACTAGTTCCTATAAACCATCAAACATTGTATAGGAAGTCAATATACAATACATGATATCTCTGGTTAATAGTTCATTGTGTAGTGTGTCGACATTAATAATCCTTATTTGTTACTTGAATTAACAAAATAAGTTTCTAAGTTTTCGGATGAAACACTTAGTTTATTAAGTCTATTCATTGGGTATTTTAGTTTGTTATGCAATACCATACCAAATTTAGGAAAATTCTCTTAAACTAGGTGACTAGTCTATATGCTTGCATAAACTCTTTTCTTTTCTTTTCTACCCTAAAACATGTAGCATGCAATTTTTACATAAATTGAACAAGTAGAGGTAGATATAAACTCTTCAACACAAGTATGAGTTATGATCCAAAATTTTATCTAGTCTTGGTAATTTAACACAAATGACTTTCAAAGCTAACAAGTGTAGCAGGATGTTTTGTATCAAACTTTCTTGTTCATAACACATAGTATAGACATGTAGAATCTAAGATAGTATCAACCATCGTTTGAATAATGCATTGATAGATATCTTTCCTCTCGGAAAACCCTTATTTGTATTTCCTTCCATGCCTTCACATAAGTCCTAGTAACATAAGCACATAGGCTCTAAGAGCATTCAAAAGGACCTTGCAAATGACCAACTAAATTATTAAATAATTTACCTTAAACGATTGTTCTCCTAAGGTGCATGTCAACCATGTACACCCAAAACTAAACACAAGCAATTTGGAGTTTTGAAAATGTCATGCTAAAATCCTAATCTTGTTTAGTTAGTGACCTAAGTGTTCTCCTATTCAAGTTAGCAATGACTTATCCTATGGGATGATTTCTAACCTTTTTGACACTCTTAAGATATCCTTTTTCCGAGACATTAGTTTCTAATGTCGGTGACATATTATGATCTTGAACTACTTGTTCTTTGATCAAATCATCTTCTACCAAAGGAGATGATATATGCTCGGACAAATTCTCATTAAAGGTTACATTGAGAGATTCCTTAATCCTCATTGTTTCCTTGTTAAGCACTATGTACGCTTTACTAGTTTGAGAATATCCTAAGAAAAACACCATCGTAAGACCTTGGGTTGAACTTGGTGAGATATACCTCGGTGTTAAATATGAAGACTTAGATTATGATGTGTTCAAGTTATGAAAGTTGTAACCACATAAATATATTTCCTAAACACATAGCATGCATGTTTAGTCTCACTTTATGTTAATCGCCTTTAATTTTCTAAGTTCTCCTAAATTTCAAGTTATGACAAAAATAAGCTACCTAGCATCAAACAAGTTCACATAGCATTTTTGACAACTAACATATAAAGCACTTAAAGATTCATAAGCATAAAGGAAAAATCAGCTTGATTTTAATGGATGATTTTCATTTCATGACCACGAGATAAAGATCCACCATTGATGCTTAGACTACCGATGACCTTTCCTCAAAGGTTACTTATGTACACCAAAACAATCTTCTACTACGATCATGTGTTTGGAGCAACCACTTTCAACAATCTAATAGGTCGGTTCAAGCTTATACCTAACAAACATATAACTCAAAAACTAGGTCCCCAATGTTTGTTGGGTCCATTGTGGTTAGTATAAAACATTCCCAAGTTGAACATCCTTGGGTCTTGAAGTAAGACACTAAGTGTTTCAAGACCATACCTTGAGAACATAGACCAATGATTATTTTGAAAATTACTTTGGTGTTGAAAACTTGGTCTAATGTTTTGGTAAATGTTCGGTCTAAAATATCTTTGGTTTGGGTAAGAGTTGTCTCTCCTTTGAGATGAGTTATATGATTGATGATGTGAAGACCTCCGGTTGTTGTATGAACTTTTTCTCTTTTGAAATGAAGGTCGTTTGTGTAGGTTAGGTTTGTTTTGAAATGGACGTCTTTG
Source organism: Artemisia tridentata subsp. tridentata (assembly GCA_021014915.2). Lineage (NCBI taxonomy): Eukaryota > Viridiplantae > Streptophyta > Magnoliopsida > Asterales > Asteraceae > Artemisia > Artemisia tridentata. The sequence continues at coordinate 169,737,999 of CP139508.1, forward strand.
GTTGTATGAAGTTGAAGGTCTCAAGTTAGGTGTTGGTAGAAGTGGTCTTTGGTCGACTCGTTGGAGTAGTTTTATGAGTTTTTGAAAATCCAAGACCTTCCTTATCTTGGGACAATTTTTGTTGACTCAACCTATTATCTAAAGTGACACTACTCTTTTTGAATTTTGAAAAGCATAGAGCTTCATCTTGAAGGTTAGACAAGTTGCTTTTCAAAGAGTCAACCTCATGTGTAAGTTTTTCACAACTTAAGCAAGATTCAACCACCTCTTTGGTTTTTGCAACTTTTATTGCCTCAATTTCAAGTTCAAGCTCCTTTGCTCTATTAGCAAGTTTATTTGTTTCTTGTTGCAAAATACGTTTTTCTCTAAGTAAAGCTTAAATTTCTTTAATACAATATGTATTTATTTCTATGAATTCAAAATAATCATTTTGTAAATCATTAATATTTAAAGCTTTATTTGAGTGAGAAGGGTTTAGATGTACCAATTGAGATCTGAATGCCATGAGACATGATTCGTTCCTTTCTTCATGATCACCTTCATCACTATCGCTCTACGTGACTTCACAAAACATCTTCGGATCTTTCTCGTAGGAGTATCCATAATCACTTGTGTTACCCCCCCCCCCTCCCAATGACATAAGGTTCTCTTGAGCAACGGATCTAATACTCAACTTTTCCAAAAATTGATTTTAGGGTTTCAAATTTTTGAAAAAAGAAGTTTTCACTTTAAAACGCCTTCACGGGAAGGTTTTTAACGCTTGAAAACTTGAGTATCCTGCTCTAATACCAATTGTAAAACCGTAGAGAGGGGCTGAATACGGTCTTTTTGGCTTCTTCAAAGTTTATTGACTTCAAGCCTCAAAGATCACCAAGTGGTTTTACAACAATAATCACAACCACAATTATAACCAAAGTATATAAAGCATGTAAAAAGACACCATGATATATACTGGTTCGGGATGGCGGTTTTATACCATCCGTATGTCCAGTTGCGAATCCACGACATGATACTATTCATTAAGTATAATCCTTTCGGTGGACTACAAACCGTTACAACTTCACTCCACCGATATTCACTCCGATCGGCGCTCACTAAGAAGAGCTACTCCCCAACGGTATTCCGCCCATGGAAACCACCCAAAAAAATCTCGTGATTCGACTGCCCACAAACACTACAATGACTTCTCACCGAAAGTATCAAACCCCAACTCGATCTCCAATGATCTAGGCTTGGTCACCATGACACATGGCTTCCCTTACAACCAAATCGAATGATAGAATGTTTGAATGTTTAATCAAGTCCTAACCTAACCTAGAGACTCGATTCTAGTAGAAAGGGTATAGATAAGAAGACCCTCGACACAATCACAAGAGTGGATTAGGTTCTTGTGATTCCTCCCTTGCAAGAGATGTGTTCTTTCAAAGATGATAAGTGATAGATTAAGAACACAAGATGTAGACTTAGATAGTAGAGAGAAAAGAAATTTGAGAGAAAGAATGTTTGGCAAGAGGTGAGGAATATAAGAGCAAAGGGTGAGTATTTATAGGCCAAAATCCCAAAGTGGGAAAAAAATAATCTGAGACTAGCGCGCTGGCCTCGTGCTGGAGTGCCAGCAGCGCGCCAGACCCAGTTCTGGTGTGCTGGCCGGCGTGCTGGAGTGCCAGCAGCGTGCTAGAATTCCTGAAATATTTTTCTTGGGATTTTGGTCTTTTAAGTACCCAACCCTGCTAAACCACAAATTATACTTCACACATTAGACCTTTCCATTATTCATCCTCATAATGTCAACCAACTCAAATAGCTATTTGATAAAATTATTTGTGAAGAGTTTAAAAGAGTGTTTGGGGTGTTTATCCAATTAGCAAAGAGAGAAAGAGAGAAGATATAATTGGTGATGTGCCCGGTTCGGTGCAAGTTTTAAATTTATAAGGGGTGAATTACCGAATCTAATGACAACACATACGAGCAAGTATACTCGTCCGTTGTAGCAAGATTTTGATGGTAAGTCGGGATCGTTCACAGGGATTTGTGTAGTGAATCGAATTGTAAGTTAAAAGCAACTTTCTCAAACAAGTAGTAATGATATTATGAAAATTCAAATGATTAAAAACTACACTTGCTTAGACTAGTGTACTACAATTGACTAATATGATTGTGATAACTTTGGATAACATGTTGGTTGTGATAATTAGTTTTGACACTAATCTATTGTTTCTACAAATTAAACCTTCGTCAAGATCTTGGTTTATAAAAACAAGCATTACGTTTAACCAATCAATTCAAGATCAATTCAAGGTTCATGAGTTGATGTTCCTCAAACACAAAAACAATCTTTTGTTCTAGCAAACAAGCTTAGGAAATGGTCAATACAAAAGGTAACCGATTATAGACAAAAGGTCACAATTGAAAGTAAACTATTAATCTCTCGACCTTTAAATTGGTTTACAATCAATTCGTTTTGATAGAAAAAAGCATTTTCATTACAACCACAATCAATTTCCTTTGTTTAATCAAGAATAGTGGAATACAACAATCATTCATAGACAAATGATTATAACTAGTGGAATAACAATAGTTCTTTTGACCCTTAAGATTACTAGCACTAGTTAAACTTGATTACCCAAATGTCACTATGAAACTTAATCACAATTGGTTCTTAGAATCGACTTGAAATTGAATTAAAACATGTTATCACAATCATATGCCAATCAATAAATAATACACATCATCTAAGCAAGTGCACAAAGGCACTAGCCGCTCATAGCAAACATAAATGCAAACTCAATACTTTGAACATTAGAAACCATGATTGAAAGTCTTACAATGATTGGAAATAAGATTACAAGTGAAAGACAATGATTCCACAAGCAATGGAAATGGTGTAATCGACTTTCTCCCTTCTCCTGGACCTATGGACGAATTTCTTGAGTATTTTCTATGAATGGTTCTCTCCTCTAGCAAGCAAACACTCTCTCTCTCTTTAGATTGATTGGTATATATAAAATAACCAACAAATGGTTCAATAAATTGCTCTAACCAAGGGTCTAAGTGCATAAATGCTTCTCTTGCTCTCCAAGTAGTATTGAATGGTTAGAATACTGAAAAGAAGGACCTAGAACCGGATTTATAAAGTCACAATCCTTAATAAAGAAGTCTTGGGTCAACAGCGACTTCCAACCGATCGGATAGAATGGTCTACCGATCGGTTGGTCTTCTCGGTAAATCCAAAATCTCCCCATCCGATTCGGTTGCGGGCGGCGACCGATCGGATGGCTACTGCTGGTGGACCTTTTTCTTGGACTTTTCCGTATGACTTGTTTCTCGGTCGTAGCTCTTGATTCTTTGATCTTTCTCTTCATCCTTAAGCTTATTAACTTGACTACTTGGACTTTAACTCATTGAAATACCTTACGGTGCAGAACTTGACACAAGATTCACATGCAATCATAAATATTTCCTTTTTCCTCATTTTTACATCTTTTCCATCCATTTTCCTGTCTTTGGCTACAAATGCTTTGCAAACACACTTTGGTACGATTTAGTAACAAAAGCATATAAATATAACCACAAAACATATATAAAACTACCAATAACGCTACTAAAAACATGTTAGATTTAGGCGTTATCAAATCCCCCACACTTAAACTTTGCTTGCCCTCAAGCAAATCTAGAAATAAAAACAATTATCCACATGGTATACACAAATGATTAGGAAAATGTGATGCAAATCTATCAAGCACGAGTACAAGCTAGATTCATCGTTTTAAGCTTTTAGGGATGAATCATCGAGATGTTTGACAATACCCAAATGATTTTCTTGCATGATACACATTACTAAACACCTCACGAAAGGAAAATGAAATATAATTCACTCAAACACTCATTTGTATGATTGGTGGAGTATATAAGAGGAATGACACTCATTTGCTCAGTCATGATCTAAATATTACCATAGGCTTGTACAAGAAACAAAACTACACCGAAATGGTGTGAGCGCCAAGTATACATATCAAAGAGGGCTTTTATTCGGGTTTATGGTTTAAGGGTAATAATAGACTAATGCGCCACTATCTCATGCAAAACATAATAGCTCGCTAACAACGAATTCTTGCATTTCCAAATAACGGATGGTCACTAGATTGTACCTTGGTTCGCTAACGACGTTACTTGCATAACGGATGGTCGCCAAAATACGCCCTAGATCGCTAACAACGTTAGTCAATTCCTCAAGAAATCGGATGGTCACTACATGTCCATACACTTAATAATTTCACAAAGTCAAAAAGGGTAGGATAAGGCATGGAATATATTTATGAAATTGGTTAAAAATAAAAACAAAATTAGTCAAAGTCTACGAACCAAATGTTACTAGCTATTTCAAACCACTATCATGCCATTTTGCGAAAAACTCCATACTTCCTTTATTCATACTTGATTCACTTAGCTCATTGGCTTATTCTTGTCACCTTATAGTTGCGATGACTCTTCTTCTTTTTCTCTCTCTCTTTTTTTTTTTTTTTTTTTTTTTTTTTACTTGTCATCTTATAGTTGCGATGACTCTACTTGGATAACAACTTTCGGAGCTTACACTTTCTTTGAATTTTCATGATTTCCACATAACATCCATCTTGCCAAATAGCTAGCAACCAACCAAGACTTGACTATGGATAAGGCTAGGCTAAAAAGGTGTAAAATCCTTTTGGAATTTTTCTGGATTGTATCAAAAGAAAAGATAGGCTCGGCGGGTGTAACTAGGGGTATCTAGCATTAAAGACAAATGCTAACAAATGGGTCCATATGAGTGGTTAACTAGCCAATGTAGCTAGCTAATATAGCATTATATGAAAATGGAAGGCCATTTGGGATAAATCCTAAGGTTGCCTCTTATCACGCATATACACTTATATCACAAATGAAATGTGATCTCACAACGGTCTCGTAATGATTTACATGTACAAGTTCTAGAATAAATAAAATCACCGGCACACTCATAGCAAAAGATCTAAGCATAAAAGATGTATGCTACATACAGAACAGGCTCAAATCCTCACACTTTAGTGGAAAGTGCTATAATCTGTGCTAGCTAATGTTATCGATCCCAGAATGGATTGCAATATTAATCGGGACACATCTTGAATTTTCAAAATTACAGATTTCACCAGTGGATAAATCCAGTTATTCTAGAATATGATCTTTAAAATGACAAAAGACTAGATTACAAGGGCAAACAAAATTTAAAATTCAGCTCAAAACTACAATCTATTCTTATTTTCCTATTCACCCCCCCCCCCTCATACTTAAGTTAAGCATTGTCCTCAATGTGATAAACGACAAAGAATGAAATAGGGAAATAAGAGAATAAACCGTATTTTCTGCTCACGAGGAGTCTTGATCCTAGCGTCCAAGCTTCGAAATCATTACCTGCAGTAATCTAAAAACAAAAGAGACACAAATACGAAATATTTCTTCGCTTTATTCAAAAGACAGTGATACACCCCCACACTTAAGTTCAACTAAGCAATTTAGAAAAACTTTGGGGTTTAATCACTAGAAAATAAAAAATAAAAAAAATAGCAAACACACGGGTTGCCTCCCGAGAAGCGCTTATTTTATTAACGAGTCATCAGCCGGACTCGAACTTCTCTTCTTCATGTTGGTTCACTTGCTGACTTCTTCTTTGGAAATTTTGGAACGTACAGCACATTTCCAATCACTATTCCTTCTCCAGTTTCATCTATGTATTCCAACTTAACTTTCTCCCACGGTCTTGGTAGAACATCATAGATATAACCAGAATCTTCGGCCCACGGAGTGTTTTTCTTGAAATCGGCCGGGAAGGGTGACATAAATGTTATAGCTTCATATTCTGATTCAGGCGGAATCTCTTGAATAGAAACTTCATTCATCTGCTCCTTGTCATAGTATAACTTAATTCGGTGCCCATTAACAATGAAACTTCCACCATGTTTGTCATGCAATTCAACATATCCTGATGGAAATCCATGTTTCACTGTATACGGTCCGAACCATTTCGGTTTCAGCTTGGGAGCTTTGAACTTATACTTCATGTTAAAAAGCAGAACTTTGTCTCCAGCTTTGAATTCTTTTCTGATTCTTAGCTTTCTGTCATGATAAGCTTTTGTTCTTGCTTTGTAAAGTTTGGAGTTCTCATAAGCTTGCAGTCTAAGCTCATCGAGTTCATGCAATTGCAAAAATCTCTTTTCTCCAGCTACTTTGAGGTCTGGGTTACAGTTTCTTAATGCCCAGTAAGCGCGATGTTCGATTTCGAACGGCAAATGACAAGTTTTTCCATACAACAATTTGTATGGTGTTGTACCAATTGGTGTTTTGTAAGCCGTGCGAAATGCCCACAGAGCATCATCTAGTTTTCTCGACCAAACGGCGGGATTGTCTTTAACCGTTTTTTCGAGTATCCTTTTTAAGGCTCTGTTGGTATTTTCGACTTGACCACTGGTCTGTGGGTGATAAGCTGTAGCGAAACGATGATGAACTCCGTATCGCTTCATAATTTTCTCCATTTGTTTGTTACAGAAATGGGTTCCACGATCACTTATCAAAGCTTTAGGAATTCCATAACGAGCGAAAAGCTTTTTGAGAAAATTAACAACTACTCGTGCATCATTTGTGGGTAGAGCTTCCGCTTCAGCCCATTTGGAAACGTAATCAATAGCAACGAGAATGTATTCGTATTTGTGTGATTTAGGAAACGGTCCCATGAAATCAATTCCCCAAATATCGAATAATTCACAGACTTGAATGCTCTTTTGTGGCATTTCATCTCTTCGAGAAAGACTACCGGATTTTTGGCAAGCATCAAAGACTTTTTTAGCGGTGGTAGAAGGACCATAATGTCCCCCAGTTGGGCCATGATGACATTCATCGAGAATTCTTCTCGTTTCAGAACCATAAACACATCTTCTAATCATCCCATCGGGACACATTTTGAAAAGATAGGGTTCTTCCCAATAATAATGTTTAAGATCCGAAAAGAATTTACTTCGTTGGGCATGAGTTAATCCTTTCTTTAGAATTCCTCCAACGAGATAATTTGCATAATCGGCAAACCATGGAATTTCGTTCTCATCATCTGTATCAACAGTCATGAGTGTTTCATCCGGAAAATAATCGTCAATCTCATCTTCTTTTAACTCTTCCAGATTTGGATTTTCTAAACGAGATAGATGATCAGCGGCTAGATTTTCTGCTCCTTTCTTATCTTTGATTTCGATATCGAATTCTTGGAGTAGTAAAATCCATCGGATGAGACGCGGTTTGGCATCTTGCTTCGTAAACAGATATTTTAACGTTGAATGATCGGTGAACACGATTGTTTTCGAAAGTACGAGGTATGATCTGAATTTATCGAAAGCGAAAACAATGGCTAACAATTCTTTCTCTGTAACTGTGTAATTCTGTTGAGCATTGTTGAGTGTTTTGCTGGCAAAATATATAGGACGAAAATGTTTCTCTTCTCGTTGTCCTAATACGGCTCCAACAGCAAAATCGCTTGCATCGCACATAAGCTCGAATGGTAGTGACCAATCAGGGGAAACCAAAATGGGTGCACTAGTCAGTTGTGTTTTCAATGCTTCGAATGATTTCATGCAATCTGCATTAAAATCGAAAACAGAATCTTTTTCAAGAAGTTTCGTCATTGGACGAGATATTTTGGAAAAATCCTTAATGAAACGACGGTAAAAACCTGCATGTCCTAGGAAACTTCTAACGGCTTTAACGTTAGTTGGGGGTGGTAATTTGGTAATGACATCGATCTTTGCTTTGTCAACCTCCATTCCTGCGCTGGAAATTTTGTGTCCTAACACAATTCCTTCAGTTACCATGAAATGACACTTATCCCAGTTGAGAACAAGATGTGCAGCTTTACATCTTTCAAGCATTCTATCGAGGTTAGAAAGGCAAGCTTCGAATGAGCTTCCGAAAACTGAAAAGTCATCCATGAAAACTTCCATAGACGTTTCAAGCATATCTTGGAATATAGCAATCATACATCTTTGAAAAGTCGCGGGAGCATTACATAATCCAAAAGGCATACGCCTGTAAGCGTAAGTTCCAAAGGGACATGTGAATGTAGTCTTTTCTTGATCAGCCAGATCAATAGGAATTTGAAAATATCCTGAAAAACCATCAAGAAAACAAAAATATGTGTTTCCTGCTAATCTCTCAAGCATTTGATCCATGAAAGGCAAAGGAAAAAGATCTTTTCTGGTGGCTTTGTTTAATTTTCTGTAATCAATACATACTCGCCATCCTGTGACAGTTCTAGTAGGAACTAATTCGCTTCGTTCGTTGGTCACAACAGTCATTCCTTCTTTTTTCGGAACACAGTGAACAGGACTCACCCAAGGACTATCCTCGATGGGGTAAATTATACCGGCATCAAGAAGTTTGATGATTTCTTTTTTAACAACTTCTTTCATGTTGGGGTTGAGTCGACGTTGTCTTTCTACAACTGGTTTGGCATATTCTTCGAAATTGATTTTGTGTTTGCAAAAATCAGGACTGATTCCTGGGATGTCAGAAGTTTTCCACGCAAAAGCTTCTTTATGCTTTTTAAGAACTGAAATCAGACATTCTTTCTCATAATCATTGAGCAACGAAGATATGACTACTGGAAGGAATGAATTGTCTTCCAAGTAAGCATACTCAAGATTTTCGGGAAGTGGGTTCAACTCAAGATCAGTCGGTGGTTCTTGAAGTGATGTTTTGATCCTCATTTGATCATTAAAACTGATTTCCTCAAAATCTTCTTCTATTATCTCTCCTTCTTCAACTTCTTCTTCTTCTTCATCAATCTTTACTTCCATAAAATCAGCGAATTCTTTATCAAAAGTTGTTTAACTAATCTTCTCTAAAATAGTCATGAATGGATCAGAATCTTCAAGTAATGCATCCAATTCTTCCTCAGTGACTTCATCGATTATATCAATGTTTAAGCAAGTGTCATCACTGGAATGTGGATATTGCATTGCTTTATCGATTAAAAAGGTGATTCTATCTTCTCCAACTCCAAGATTGAGTTCTTTTCCTTTTACTTTGATGATCGCATCAGCGGTGTTTAGAAAAGGTCTTCCTAAAATAAGGGGTACTCTACTATCTTCCTCCATTTCTAAAATCACAAAATCCACGGGAAAAATGAATTTACCTACTTGGACAAGCATATTCTCAGCAATACCAACAGGATATTGGTAAGTATGATTAGCTAGTCGGATACTCATCCTTGTGGGTTTCAAGGTGTTGATTGAAAGTTTTGTATACAGCGAATAGGGCATCAAATTGATACTCGCACCTAAGTCGGCTAAAGCATCGCATGTGATGTTGTTTCCTAATATGCATGGAATCAGAAAACTTCCGGGATCTCTGAGTTTTTGTGGAATTTTGTTTTGAACAATAGCTGAACATTCTTCATTGAGAAAGGTAGCGGATATTTGCTCCAACTTGTTCTTGTTGTTAAGAAGTTCTTTCAAAAATTTCCCGTAATTGGGCATTCCGGCTAAAACATCAATGAGAGGTACATTGAGTCTAACTTCTTTGATTATTTCAACAAACTTCTTATAACGCTCCTCCATTCTTTCTTTCTTTCTTAAGGCTCTGAGGATATGGAATTTTTGGAGTGTATGCCTTAACTGGTGGTTTGGGTTTGGGTTTGGGTGGTGTTTTTGGTGTATTTTCCTTCTTGGATTCTTCATCTTCATCCTCACTATCATAATTGATAGTTGTGGTGTTGTTTGGGTTGGGTGGTGGATCATAAGACAGGCCACTTCTTGTGAATACAGCATTGATATGCTCATTTCTGGTTGGTGGTGGACGATAAGTCTTATCATTCGATGATGATGATGGTTTTGGGTTGGTTTGGGTGTTACTAGGCAACGAACCTGATGGTCGGGAAGAAATTTGATCAGAGAGTCTACCGAATTTGTTTTCAAGATCTTGGATAGACGCTTGATGATTTTTCTGACCTTGCTCAACTTTGGTATTGAGATTGAAAAATTGATTCTTGACGAACTCGTTGGTTGATTTTTGAGCTGTGATGAATTCTCTCATCATTTTTTCAAAATCTGTTTCTTCAGGTTTCTTGTCGGCATTTTGTGAAGTTTGGTTCTCTACTTTTGGTTGGGACTCATGGTTGTTATCCCTTTGTCGGCGATCTTGCCAACTAGCAGAGTTTTGTCCGTAATAATTTCCACGATATCCTCCTCCACGGTATCCTCCTTGGATGTAATTAGCTTCTCCTTCTTTTGGTTGATCCATAGGTTGATCATCGCATTCTGATGATGGGTAGTTACCTCCACAGTTGTTACAACCATCTCGCATTTCTTTCATCTCTCCTCTAAGATCTTTGTATTGCGAATCGATTTTGGAAACCAAGGTTTCCATTTTCTCCATGAGTTTAGATGAATCAGAACTTTCGGCAAAGGCAACGGTTTTTCTTAAGGGTTTTGTCTTGGCATCTTTTGACCAGTCGAGTTTGAGAAGAACTCGGTCTTCAAGCAATTGGTATGCCTGGTTAGGAGTCTTATAAAGAAAAATTCCTCCAGCATCAAGAATTCCTTGAGATGTTTCATCAAGTCCATGGTAAAAGATTTGGATAATGGTTCCTCGTCCTAAACCATGTCCATGACAACTTCGAAGTAAATCCTTCATACGAAGCCAGGCTTCGACAAGTGATTCGTTAGGATTTTTTGTGAAAGCATGAATTTTTCCCATGAGTCGATCAAACATTGCAGGTGGAAAGAATCGGCTTACAAAAGCTTGCCTCATCTCCTCCCAAGTAGTGATGATTCCTGGTGTTAATTCGTTATACCACACTTTTGCATCTCCAGCAAGTGATGACGGGAAAAGTTTGAGTCTAATGGCATCCACATTTGTATCACCGTATCGGAACATGCCACAAATTTCAATGAATTCGGCAACGTATTTGTGAGGATCGGCCCTCGAACAGCCATCGAATTGACGGTCTTTGATCATAGAAAGATGGTGACCTTTCACGGTGAAATTGTCACCTAAGTTGACAGCAACAATAGCAGCTTCAGGAGTGGGTGCTACGGCTCGGTTTGCTTCCAACATGGGTCTATCGTCAGCCATGGGAAAAGGTTGATCAGTGAATGGGTTATAAACGACTTTGGCTTCAAAAAGGTTATCAAAAGTTGGGTTTGGTACTCTTGGCACACGATTGGCTAATGGAACAAAGGGTGTTCTTCTTCTTCTTCTAGATCTTGTTCGAATCAAACTTTTGGGATCGAAAAGTGGTGGAATTGGTTCTACTCCAGTTGATCGAGTGTTCATACAATTCCCCAGCGAATCGAGGCAATGTCTAAACAAACGAACAAAGAATGAAAACAATTTGAAAAGATCAGAATCGTCCAACCGATCGGATAGAACACTCTACCGATCGGATAGATCTCTCGGTAAATTTGGTTTGAAGGATCCGGTCAGATGGAAGTGTCCGCCGATCGGATGGTTCTCTCGGTAAATGAAAATTTTGGAAAACCGATCGGATAGATGAACAACCGATCGGATGGGCAGCTCGGTAAGACTTTTTTTTTTTTTTTTTTTTACGAAAACTAACTATATGAGAAATGGACTAAAACTTACAGAAACACGATCAAAATCCCCAGCAACGGTGCCAAAAACTTGATGTGCCCGGTTCGGTGCAAGTTTTAAATTTATAAGGGGTGAATTACCGAATCTAATGACAACACATACGAGCAAGTATACTCGTCCGTTGTAGCAAGATTTTGATGGTAAGTCGGGATCGTTCGCAGGGATTTGTGTAGTGAATCGAATTGTAAGTTAAAAGCAACTTTCTCAAACAAGTAGTAATGATATTATGAAAATTCAAATGATTAAAAACTACACTTGCTTAGACTAGTGTACTACAATTGACTAATATGATTGTGATAACTTTGGATAACATGTTGGTTGTGATAATTAGTTTTGACACTAATCTATTGTTTCTACAAATTAAACCTTCGTCAAGATCTTAGTTTATAAAAACAAGCATTACGTTTAACCAATCAATTCAAGATCAATTCAAGGTTCATGAGTTGATGTTCCTCAAACACAAAAACAATCTTTTGTTCTAGCAAACAAGCTTAGGAAATGGTCAATACAAAAGGTAACCAATTATAGACAAAAGGTCACAATTGAAAGTAAACTATTAATCTCTCGACCTTTAAATTGGTTTACAATCAATCCGTTTTGATAGACAAAAGCATTTTCATTACAACCACAATCAAGTTCCTTTGTTTAATCAAGAATAGTGGAAGACAACACTCATTCATAGACAAATGATTATAACTAGTGGAATAATAATAGTTCTTTCGACCTTTAAGATTACTAGCACTAGTTAAACTTGATTACCCAAATGTCACTATGAAACTTAATCACAATTGGTTCTTAGAATCGACTTGTAATTGAATTAAAACATGTTATCACAATCATATGCCAATCAATAAATAATACACATCATCTAAGCAAGTGCACAAAGGTACTAGCCGCTCATAGCAAACATAAATGCAAACTCAATACTTTGAACATTAGAAACCATGATTGAAAGTCTTACAATGATTGGAAATAAGATTACAAGTGAAAGACAATGATTCCACAAGCAATGGAAATGGTGTAATCGACTTTCTCCCTTCTCCTGGACCTATGGACGAATTTCTTGAGTATTTTCTATGAATGGTTCTCTCCTCTAGCAAGCAAGCACTCTCTCTCTCTCTCTTTAGATTGATTGGTATATAAAATAACCAACAAATGGTTCAATAAATTGCTCTAACCAAGGGTCTAAGTGCATAAATGCTTCTCTTGCTCTCCAAGTAGTATTGAATGATTAGAATACTGAAAAGAAGGACCTAGAACCGGATTTATAAAGTCACAATCCTTAATAAAGAAGTCTTGGGTCAACAGCGACTTCCAACCGATCGGATAGAATGGTCTACCGATCGGTTGGTCTTCTCGGTAAATCCAAAATCTCCCCATCCGATTCGGTTGCGGGCGGTGACCGATCGGATGGCTACTGTTGGTGGACCTTTTTCTTGGACTTTTCCGTATGACTTGTTTCTCGGTCGTAGCTCTTGATTCTTTGATCTTTCTCTTCATCCTTAAGCTTATTAACTCGACTACTTGGACTTTAACTCATTGAAATACCTTACGGTGCAGAACTTGACACAAGATTCACATGCAATCATAAATATTTCCTTTTTCCTCATTTTTACATCTTTTCCATCCATTTTCCTGTCTTTGGCTACAAATGCTTTGCAAACACACTTTGGTCGTATTTAGTAACAAAAGCATATAAATATAACCACAAAACATATATAAAACTACCAATAACGCTACTAAAAACATGTTAGATTTAGGCGTTATCAATTGGATAATGGTATAATAGGTATTCCTCACTTGGCATAGATAGAAGAGAAGAATATGCCAATGAATCTTCCTTTGCTTTGAAAGGAAGTGTGGATGTTAAGAGAAGAGGGAGAGGGAAGATTTGAATTTCAAATTTAAAATATGTGGGAGAGGGAAGAGTATGTGAGAAGCTTGGTTAGAAATTGACCATGGTTATGTTCTGAGTTGGCATGGTTAATCAAAGAGAATATTCCATAGAATATGCCAAACTTGTGGAGAGAGTTTGGATGCTAAAGGAGGGTTAGAAAGTAACCATGGTTGAGTAAGAATGAGTTGGCATGGGTTAGGGTGAAGAGAATATGCCAAAGTACAAAGAATATTCCAAAGGAATATTCTTTTGCTTGTAAAACACCGAAACTAATATAATCCGGAATGACAAAAATACCCTTGAATTTAAAATTTTGAGAACATATAAAAACTATAAAAGTTTTGTTAATCCACTTAACCTAAGTTCCAATTTAACTAAAAACCTTACATTACAACATATGTGGTACCAAAAAAAAAAAAAGAACATAAGGAGGTCCAAATGCATGATTGTGATTTATAGATATTTGGCAAGCCCATAATGTGATTTATTCTTCCCTAAAATACACTAAACCAAAATCTCGGTCTTCACTTATCACATAATACCGATTCTTCAAACAACCCTAATTCCTCCATCAAAAAAAAAAAAAAAAAAAAAAAAAAAAACCTTCGGCTGTTTTTTTTTTTTTTTTTTTTTGTGTGCTGCTGCTACGATCCAAAGAACCACCAAAGAAGCCTTGAATCTTGTTTTAATTCGTGTCTCAATCATCACAAGGTAACCCTATAATCCTAATGTTAATCCATACTAATTTGTGAATAAAAAAACTAATCTAAATCATGTGTTCTTCCCTTCTATTTGCTGCTGCCAATCGACCCAAGGAAGGAGGAGGAGAAAAGACCCAATTCGTGTGGTATTTTGATCTTGTGTTCGTGTTCTTCGTGGTCTACAAGGGTATCATGTTGTCTTTGCTCAATCCTTGTTCTTGTTTTTTTTGTTCTAGCCGAAATTATGGTGCAAAAGATGTCACATAAAATCATAAAAAGAAAACCCTAAAATCTATGATATGCAATTCGATCCTGGTGTGTGTGATGGTTTTAATTCGTTTTGATTACGTTAAGACCCATGATATTTGACCTAAATATGTTATGGACTCACCTAAAATCGTTGGTGTCAAGAACTAATGAATAGAATGACTAAAACCCTAAATTACACATATTTCTGTGATGACTGCTTCTGAGCTGGAAAATTGTTCGATTATAACCGACTGTAACTAAATGATGGGATCGAGTTTTTGGGTGTTTTAAGAGTCTAAAACTAAGTTCAATGAAATGGCTACCTGGAAAAATTTAGTTTGTAATTTTTAGAGGCCTGGAAGGTTACTTTTTGATTTTTAGAAAATTATGTGTCTGATCGGATTTGTGAGTCTGGAAAATTAGTCCGTGTTTATGATTTTTAATTTTCAAACCTTGTCGATTTAGAAGGTTTACTTTGAACTTGGTAATCTTTAGGATGTCTATTACTTCCTGGAATTTTTTTAGATTTTTTTGAATTTTTCTTAAAAGGTTTTTAATTAATAACTTTTCGTATAGTAAAATTAATCAGAAATCTGGACGAGTTGGTTTAAGTGAATTTTAATCCATAGCTATGCTACTTAATAAAATCTGGAAAATTTCTATAAAATACTTAAGACATTGAGGAACCTGTGTGAATTTTTATAGATTTTATTTCGAAGTATTAATATGATTTATGAATTATTTGAAACGTATTAAAATCGTATGTATATAAGACTGCTACGGGTTTAAAAGGAAATTAAAAGGTGTTTGTGTTTATTTTATAAACTAAAGGGTTTAAATGGTTAATTGCTAAAACTAATGGACCTAACTTGTGAACACCTGTAACTTTATAGTAATTACACTTTACACCCTAAAGTTATGAGAATTTCATATTAAACCCTAAACTTGATGATTACCTAATAAACCCTAAATCATGGAAAAATACTTTATGAACCCTAGATTTTTGTAAAAGACATTGTGAACCCTAAACTATGAATACGATCATCTGTAATACTTTGAATGGACAAACGGGAATGTTATAACTTAACGTTACTAAATATAGAAACCTACTATCTTTGGGAAGTTACCTAAAATAGAAAGACAACTAAAATGAAGCATTATGATTATATGAAACTTATAAGTACCATTATGATTATTTGTAGATCGGGTGAAGAGGGAGTGATCTCCTGCTTGATTTGCTTTTCGTTTCATTCTTTTGCTTGCGTGTTTGTTAAGGTACGGATATTCTGTCTTACTCTAAGACACTTTGCTTCGTACATATATGATTTCCCTTTTCACTAGGGATATTTCTTAGGATCCGATGACTGATATGATTCCCTTTTGTTTGATTCTTGGCTCTCATTGTATGACTGCCAATCCTATATGATTCATTCTGACATTTAATTTAAATGTCTCTGCTATGATATGATTATTTGTTTGCCATGCTTTGTTGAGATACACTTTCGTTTCTCTTACTATGCTTTGATTATGATTATGTATGCTATGATAGATCCGTGCCTGAGCTTAACTAGTTCTGGATGTACCAGGACCATGTCTAGGATGGCACCCAAGGCATGACACTCCCGTAGAGGTGTGATAGATCTACGGCGTTCCCCCTTATGTGTATGTATTATTTGTGATCACTATTGGCCATTTATGCGTGTGTGTGACCAGTCTAGTACTGGCATACATACTTTTGATGGGAGCGTATGGATGCATCCTAGGATTTATGTGTATGTATGATTATGGTGACCAGGTGGTGTGTGCCTTACACTCCTTCTCACACTTTTGGTACTTAGAGGTCTCCCCTCTTCGTGCACTTTTATGATATGATATGATATGATTTGACGGATTTTTGTATGGAGTTCTTATGGCACATCCTTATATGACATTTTCTTTATTTCCATTTCGTTCTTATATTCAGTTCTTATTCAGTTCTCATGCATTCTTATCTTTTGATATGCTTTGATTCGTATGACTTATGATTATGCTTTCGTATCTTTCTTTCCTTCGTTGCTTATGCTTATTTACCCTTATGATTTGTTATTCGTATATATCCGTTCACTGGGCTTTTTAAGCTCAGCCGTATGTTTTTCTTTCTTATGCGGCAGGTAATAAGCAGGGCGACGGGCATGGGAATGAGAGAGTAGATTATTGAGAGACCCATTTTGTTTATCATTTGTAGTCCATTGTTTCGGACATTTCATTATTTCCGCACTTCGAATATTATTTTACTTTGGTTTTGTATGGTTAACCCATTATGCGTTGGGATTATCTTTGATACTAGACTTGATGTTCAAGGCCTAGTTATTTATTAAAGACTTCCGCTTGCGTTTATGTATGCTTTGTATGACACCATAATGTGATATCTTGACCTTGGCGGGTCGGGGTGTTACAGTTATGGTATCAGAGCGACTGGGTTTGACCTGTAGAACCTTAGAAATGACCTGTTGAGGAATATTGGGTAGACCTATGGCTTTTCGTTTGCGCGCGATCTCTTTCTTTCCATTTTGACCTTACGCTTGTTTTGTCTTTTGATTCGTTTATGACTTTTAGATGGTGAACACCACGTCATGATGTGAGGTTGACGCATCCGTGCAGCGTGCTCTTAATGCGTGGCTTCCGTTTGACCAATCGTATCATTGAGGAGATCAGGAGGAGCACTAGTAGGGTAGTGGTTGGTTACTGGTGGTAGTGTGAGGTGCTAGTGGTAGTGGTGGTGCTAGTGGTAGCGGTGGTACGGTAACGGCGATAACGGTAATGGTGGTAACGGTAATGGTGGTAATAACGGTGGTGGTGGTGGTGGTGCTCCACAGCATCGATACATGTATGGTTGGAGCGTTTGGTAAGCAGAACCGCGTTCGATTAGTGTGCTACTTCTCCTGTTGAGGCGGAGAACTGGATTTCTCACATTGAGAAAATCTTTGAGGTGCTTGGGTGTGATGACGTGTTTAAGGCACGTTTGGCTAGTTACAAGTTTGAGGGGGATGCCCTCAGTTGGTGGAAGGCGTATCGGACTGCTAAGGGAGGTGAAACGTATGTGGCTGGGTTATCTTGGGCTGAGTTTCGGGAGATATTCTTTCTCCATATTTCCTCAATCGAGAGACTGAAGTTGAGCGGGACTCCATCAGATTATCAGTTGATAGGAGACGAGTGGGAATATATGAAGCGGTTTGTTAGGCTAGCGGGTTTCTTGGGTGAGAAGGCAGGGCCTCCGGAGGAGCAGGCTTTACACTTTAAGTGGGGGTTACGTGATGAGTTGTTGGATGGTATTCTCAACACTAATTTTGCTGATGTGGCACAAGTTGCCAACGCGGTTCGTAACAAGGAGTTGATGCAGCAGAGGTCTAGGCGTGGGGTAAAAAGGCCTCTGGATGGTGATCAGCAGCAGGTCCAGGGTAGTAATAATAGGAATGTTTCGAGGGGAAATGAGTTTCGGAGTACCGATAGGCGGGGTAACAACAATGGTGGGCAGAATCAGCGGTCAGGTCATGACCAGCAGTATAGAGGTCAGCAGAGTCGGGGCAGTCAGCAGAGTCAGGGCTATCAGCAGGGTAATCGGGGTTCTGGTTCTTCTTCGGCTGGTCAGGGGAATGTGGAACGGCTTCCACCTCCTCCCGTTTGTGTTGAGTGTGGGAAAACCCATCCGGGTCGTACTTGTTATACGGCTTCTGGTGCGTGTTTTAATTGTGGTGAGGTTGGACATCGGGCTAGGGATTGTCCGAAGGCGAATGGTAACAACCGTGGTAATGGAAGTGGTGGACAACAGGCCTCTAAAGGTCGGGTATTTGCACTTACCAGAGATCAGGCTGCGGGTTCTTCTGGCACTGTTTCGGGTATGCTCTATTTATTTGATCGTTCAGTCCTTGGTTTATTTGATACGGGAGCTACTCATTCCGTTATATCTGTTACGTTTGCTAAATCCATTAAAACAATCGCAACACCATTAAAATATGCTTTATCCATATCAACCCCAATGAAAACTTCCGTAGTCATTACGCATGAATACGTGGATTGTCCTCTTCGCTTTGATGATAAGATTCGCCTTGCGAATCTTCTTCCTCTCGATATGTATGATTTCGATGTGATTTTGGGTATGGATTGGTTGTCGGAGCATCGAGCTACGATTGACTGCCATACTAGGCGTGTGATATTTGGCGATCTTTGTAATCCGGAATTTGTTTACCAAGGCTGTCGGCTTGGTAAACCTATTAAGATCATATCCGCTATGAAAGCTCGTTCTTTGTTAACTCATGGTTGCGAGGGTTTTCTGGCTTCGATTAAGGATTCATCTTTGGAGGTTCCTAGTATTGAGAGCCTTCCTGTTGTTCGTGAATTCCCTGATGTGTTTCCTGATGAGCTTCCAGGCATGCCGCCTGAGCGTGAAGTTGAATTTTCGATCGATTTGATTCCGGGTGCTGAACCCATCTCTAAGGCTCCATATCGTATGGCTCCTATTGAACTGAAGGAATTGAAAGAGCAGTTGCAAGAATTGCTTGAATCTGGTTCCATCCGTCCTAGTGTTTCGCCGTGGGGTGCTCCGGTTTTATTCGTTAAGAAGAAGGACGGTAGTATGAGATTATGTATTGACTACCGTGAACTCAACCGCATTACTATTCGAAATCGTTATCCGCTTCCCCGCATCGATGATTTGTTTGATCAGCTCCAGGGAGCTAAATTCTTTTCTAAGATCGATTTGAGGTCGGGTTATCATCAGCTACGTGTGAAGGAGCAGGATGTTCCTAAGACCGCGTTTCGTACGAGATATGGCCACTACGAGTTCTTAGTCATGCCTTTTGGGTTGACGAATGCTCCAGCGGTTTTCATGGACTTGATGAATCGGGTTTTCCACGAGTACTTGGATAAGTTTGTGATCGTGTTTATTGATGACATTTTGGTGTACTCTAAGACCAAGGAGGAGCATGAGAGTCATCTTCGTGTTGTTTTGGAGACTTTGAGGCAAAAGAAGTTATATGCCAAGTTTTCCAAGTGCGAGTTTTGGTTAAGTCAAGTTGCATTCTTAGGTCATGTCGTTTCCGCAGATGGTATCAAAATGGATCCGGAAAAGGTTGAGGCTATCACTAAGTGGCCAAGACCGACCAATGTGACTGAGATCAGGAGTTTTCTGGGTTTGGCTGGCTATTATCGGAGGTTTGTTGAGGGTTTTTCTCGTTTGTCCCTACCTTTAACTCAGCTTATGCGCAAGGGAGAGAAGTTTTTATGGACCGACAAGAGAGAAGCTAGTTTTGAGGAGTTGAAGAAGAGGCTTGTTTCTGCGCCGATTCTTACTCTACCATCGGGTTCAGGTGGTTATCAGATTTATAGTGATGCTTCAAAGAAAGGTTTGGGTTGTGTCTTGATGCAGCATGGGAAAGTGATTGCATATGCTTCTAGGCAGTTGAAACCATATGAGGCGAACTATCCCACTCATGATCTGGAGTTAGCTGCTGTTGTCTTTGCTCTAAAAATCTGGAGGCATTATCTTTATGGTGAGAGCTGTGATATATTCACCGACCATAAGAGCTTGAAGTACATCTTTACCCAGAAAGAGTTGAACATGCGACAGAGGCGTTGGTTGGAGTTGTTGAAGGATTATGACACCAATATTCAGTATCACCCTGGGAAAGCCAATGTTGTGGCTGATGCTTTGAGTCGTAAGTCGGGAATGATTGCTAGTCTTGACTTTGAGCCGAAGATTCTGAATGACTTAGAGCTTATGGAGGTTGAATTGTGTGTTCGGGGTCGTGATGGTTTTTGGGCTAGCTTGAAGGTGGAGCCTGATTTGATGTTGAGGATTAAGGAAGCACAGAAAGATGATGGTGACTTATGGGCTATTGTGCAGAATATTGAGGATGGTAAGCAGTCAGATTTTCTTGTGGATGCAGATGGTATTGTTTGGTTTGGTGATCGTCTATGTGTTCCAGATGATTCTACTCTTCGTGACGCTGTGCTTTCTGAGGCACATAGTTCTCCGTTTTCTATTCATCCGGGTTCGACTAAGATGTATCATGATCTGAAGCAACATTTTTGGTGGAATGGGATGAAGCAGGATGTGGCTTTGCATGTGGCTAGATGTATGACTTGTCAGCAAGTTAAGATTGAACATCAGCGTGCAAGTGGTCTTTTGCAACCTCTTGATATTCCTACGTGGAAATGGGATGAGATATCTATGGACTTCGTTACCGGTTTACCTCGTACTCTTCGGAAGCATGACGCGATTTGGGTTGTTGTTGATCGTCTGACCAAATCTGCGCATTTTCTCCCCATTCGTATTGATTTTTCTGTGGGTCGTTTGGCTCAGATCTTCCAGCAGGAAATTGTTCGATTGCATGGTATGCCGTCTTCTATTGTGTCCGATCATGATCCTCGTTTTACGTCTCGTTTCTAGAAAGGGTTACATAAAGTTTGGGGCGCACGGCTTAAATTCAGTACGACATTTCATCCTCAGACCGATGGGCAGTCAGAGCGGACGATTCAGACATTGGAGGATATGTTGAGGTCTTGTGCTTTAGAGTGGACAGGCCACTGGGATGATTACTTGTGTTTAGTGGAGTTTGCCTACAATAATAGTTGGCACGCGAGTATTCGGATGGCTCCGTTTGAGATGTTATATGGGCGTAAGTGTAGGGCGCCGGTTTGTTGGAATGAGGTCGGAGAACGACTCATTGAGGGACCTGAAATGATTAGGATTACTAATGAGAAAGTGGTTGTAGCCAGAGAGAAGTTGAAGGAAGCTCGTGCTAGGCAGAAGAGCTATGCTGATCGTCATCGTCGTGATGTTATGTTTAATTCTGGTGATCGTGTTTTCTTGAAGGTTTCGCCTTTTTGAGGTGTTAAGCGTTTCGGTATGAAAGGGAAGCTTAGTCCGCGCTATATTGGTCCATTTGAGATTCTTGATCGCGTTGGTGAGGTATCTTATCGTTTGGCGCTACCTCCCCAGTTATCGCACGTGCATAACGTATTTCATGTGTCACTTCTTCGTGGGTATAATTATCATCCGCTTCACGTTGTGTCTTGCCCGTTCGATCAGATTCGGGAAGACCTTTCTTATAGTGAAGAACCTGAGGCTATTTTGGAGCGTCAGGAAAGAGTCATGAGAACTAAAACCATTCCGTTCGTAAAGATTCTTTGGAAGAACCATCCTGAGAGCGAGGCTACTTGGGAAACCGAAGAGTCGATACGATCCGATTATCCGAATTTCTCTTTTTGACTTGGTACGTATTCATTTCGTTGTTGCTTTCGATTTCGCATTTTCATTTCGACTTCGCATTTCAATTTTCGAGGACGAAAATTTTTTTTAGAGGGGAAGAGTTGTAAAACCCCGAAACTAATATAATCCGGAATGACAAAAATACCCTCGAATTTAAAATTTTGAGAACATATAAAAACTATACAAGTATTGTTAATCCACTTAACCTAAGTTCCAATTTAACTAAAAACCTTACATTACAACATATGTGGTACAAAAAAAAAAAAAAAGAAAAGAACATACTAAGCTATATGTGTGCCGCCCCCCCCCCCCCCCCCCTTTGCCCATAAGGAGGTCCAAATGCATGATTGCTAGATATTTGGCAAGCCCATAATGTGATTTATTCTTCCCTAAAATACACTAAACCAAAATCTCGGTCTTCACTTATCCCATAATACCGATTCTTTAAACAACCCTAATTCCTCCATCAAAAAAAAAAAAAAAAAAAAAAAAAAAAAAACCTTTGGCTGTTTTTTTTTTTTTTTTTTTTTTTTTGTGTGTGCTGCTGCTACGATCCAAAGAACCACCAAAGAAGCCTTGAATCTTGTTTTAATTCGTGTCTCAATCATCACAAGGTAACCCTATAATCCTAATGTTAATCCATACTAATTTGTGAATAAAAAAACTAATCTAAATCATGTGTTCTTCCCTTCTATTTGCTGCTGCCAATCGACCCAAGGAAGGAGGAGGAGAAAAGACCCAATTCGTGTGGTGTTTTGATCTTGTGTTCGTGTTCTTTGTGGTCCACAAGGGTATCGTGTTGTCTTTGCTCAATCCTTGTTCTTGTTTTTTTTGTTCTAGCCGAAATTACGGTGCAAAAGATGTCACATAAAATCATAAAAAGAAAACCCTAAAATCTATGATATGCAATTCGATCCTGGTGTGTGTGATGGTTTTAATTCGTTTTGATTACGTTAAGACCCATGATATTTGACCTAAATATGTTATGGACTCACCTAAAATCGTTGGTGTCAAGAACTAATGAATAGAATGACTAAAACCCTAAATTACACATATTTCTGTGATGACTGCTTCTGAGCTGGAAAATTGTTCGACTTTAACCGGCTGTAACTAAATGATGGGATCGAGTTTTTGGGTGTTTTAAGAGTCTAAAACTAAGTTCAATGAAATGGCTACCTGGGAAAATTTAGTTTGTAATTTTTAGAGGCCTGGAAGGTTACTTTTTGATTTTTAGAAAATTATGTGTCTGATCGGATTTGTGAGTCTGGAAAATTAGTCCGGGTTTATGATTTTTAATTTTCAAACCTTGTCGATTTAGAAGGTGTCCTTTGAACTGGGTAATCTTTAGGATGTCTATTACTTCCTGGAATTTTTTTAGATTTTTGTGAATTTTTCTTAAAAGGTTTTTAATTAATAACTTTTCGTATAGTAAAATTAATCAGAAATCTGGACGAGTTGGTTTAAGTGAATTTTAATCCATAGCTATGCTACTTAATAAAATCTGGAAAATTTCTCTAAAATACTTAAGACATTGAGGAACCTGTGTGAATGTTTATAGATTTTATTTCGAAGTATTAATATGATTTATGAATTAATTGAAACGTATTAAAATCGTATGTATATAAGACTGCTACGGGTTTAAAAGGAAATTAAAAGGTGTTTGTGTTTATTTTATAAACTAAAGGGTTTAAATGGTTAATTGCTAAAACTAATGGACCTAACTTGTGAACACCTGTAACTTTATAGTAATTACACTTTACACCCTAAAGTTATGAGAATTTCATATTAAACCCTAAACTTGATGATTACCTAATAAACCCTAAATCATGGAAAAATACTTTATGAACCCTAGATTTTTGTAAAAGACATTGTGAACCCTAAACTATGAATACGATCATCTGTAATACTTTGAATGGACAAACGGGAATGTTATAACTTAACGTTACTAAATATAGAAACCTACTATCTTTGGGAAGTTACCTAAAATAGAAAGACAACTAAAATGAAGCATTATGATTATATGAAACTTATAAGTACCATTATGATTATTTGTAGATCGGGTGAAGAGGGAGTGATCTCCTGCTTGATTTGCTTTTTGTTTCATTCTTTTGCTTGCGTGTTTGTTAAGGTACGGATATTCTGTCTTACTCTAAGACACTTTGCTTCGTACATATATGCTTTCCCTTTTCACTAGGGATATTTCTTATGATCCGATGACTGCTATGATTCCCTTTTGTTTGATTCTTGGCTCTCATTGTATGACTGCTAATCCTATATGATTCATTCTGACATTTAATTTAAATGTCTCTGCTATGATATGATTATTTGTTTGCCATGCTTTGTTGAGATACACTTTCGTTTCTCTTACTATGCTTTGATTATGATTATGTATGCTATGATAGATCCGTGCCTGAGCTTAACTAGTTCTGGAGGTACCAGGACCATGTCTAGGATGGCACCCTAGGCATGACACTCCCGTAGAGGTGTGATAGATCTACAGCGTTCCCCCTTATGTGTATGTATTATTTGTGATCACTATTGGCCATTTATGCGTGTGTGTGACCAGTCTAGTACTGGCATACATACTTTTGATGGGAGCGTATGGATGCATCCTAGGATTTATGTGTATGTATGATTATGATGACCAGGTGGTGTGTGCCTTACACTCCTTCTCACACTTTTGGTACTTAGAGGTCTCCCCTCTTCGTGCACTTTTATGATATGATATGATATGATTTGACGGATTTTTGTATGGAGTTCTTATGGCACATCCTTATATGACATTTTCTTTATTTCCATTTCGTTCTTATATTCAGTTCTTATTCAGTTCTCATGCACTCTTATCTTTTGATATGCTTTGATTCGTATGACTTATGATTATGCTTTCGTATCTTTCTTTCCTTCGTTGCTTATGCTTATTTACCCTTATGATTTGTTATTCGTATATATCCGTTCACTGGGCTTTTTAAGCTTAGCCGCATGTTTTTCTTTCTTATGCGGCAGGTAATAAGCAGGGCGACGGGCATGGGAATGAGAGAGTAGATTATTGAGAGACCCATTTTGTTTATCATTTGTAGTCCATTGTTTCGGACATTTCATTATTTCCGCACTTCGAATATTATTTTACTTTGGTTTTGTATGGTTAACCCATTATGCGTTGGGATTATCTTTGATGCTGGACTTGATGTTCAAGGCCTAGTTATTTATTGAAGACTTCCGCTTGCGTTTATGTATGCTTTGTATGACACCATAATGTGATATCTTGACCTTGGCGGGTCGGGGTGTTGTGGAGACAGTTTGGATGCTAAAGGAGGGTTAGAAAGTAACCATGGTTGAGTAAGAATGAGTTGGCATGGGTTAGGGTGAAGAGAATATGCCAAAGTACAAAGAATATTCCAAAGGAATATTCTTTTGCTTGGAGAAGAAGTGTGTATAGGAAGAGTCAGATGTGAGTGAGTTGGCATTGATGTGATGGAAAGTAGCCTTAGATTTCAAATTCAAATTTCAAATTTGAATGTTATGGATATGGATAAAGGTGAGTTGGTTATGAGTTGGAATGAGTTGGATATGAGAAGGATGGATGTGATGGTGATGTGATAGAAAGGAGCCTAACATATGAAATTCAAAATTTAAATTTTGAATGTTAGGAAATGTTTAAGTGTGTGAGGGAAGAATGGTAAATGTGTGTGTGTTTTGAATTTCAAACTAAAATGTGTGAGTGAAGTGTATAGAAGAAGGATTGAGTGTGTGTGTGTGTGTATGTGTGTGTGTGTGTGTGTGAGGGTGTAATTTGAAATTCAAATAAGAGTGTGTGAGAGTGTAGAGAAAGTGTGGGTGAGAATATGGTAATGTGTTTAAATAAGGTTGGTTGGAAAGGAATATGGGTAAAGAGAATATTTAGTGATATTTTAGGAATGTGAGGAACAAGAAGTACACAAAGGTACATTGTTTATGGGAATATAAGAGGGTGTTGGGAATGTGAGTTGTAATGTGGGAGGATAAGGTTGGGGAGGATTAATAATGGTTTAAGGTTTATTTGTTTAAGAAAGTTAATCAATGGATTGATTAATAGTTTAATCACATTGTCATTTAAGAAAGAAAAGAGTTTTAAAATGATGACTATGGAATGTGTTCGGGAAAGTACAAAGAATAATCAACTTTCAAATAATTTAACGTCAAGTACTCACAATATCATAATTTTTGATTAACCACCACTTGACGTAATCAATAATCATCTTGATGCAAACAAGCTAAGTATTTTGCATCAAAGTAAAGCATATCCCGTAACGGGAAAAGATGTGTTTACGTAAAGAGACCTTTGACTTTGTTTGACCAATAAGGGAGTAAACCCGTTACGTGATTAGAGAAGACGTAAACACGGATTATGGTCATATGAATACTTTCGCTTGATGTTACGTGAAAAAGTATGAGTCTCCTAGGTTTGGAAAATCCTTGGCTAGAGGCATTTAATAAAATACTTGAGTTGGCGTTTTGTCGAAAATGTGAGGTTGTGATTTTAAGTCCCTCTAAGTCTAAAACCTATTTCGAGTGTTCCTAATGAAGCACTTATCATATTCATACCTGTATTGAAAGATCCAAATTTGTCGGGTAAGGGGAAAGCCGACTTTCAAAAACCGTGATGAACCAAGACAGAAGCCTGGTGTGCTGCTCGCGCGTCGGAGCACCAGCAGCGCGCCATACTCAGCTCTTAGGTCGTTTGGTTTTTGGCTAACGTTTGTGTATGTGTTGCGAAGGTTTATTTGTCATCATTAAAACATAAAGAAGACCTAATAAATGTTGCCCCAACAGATGTATTTTGGGACAACCTCATTTGCGAAGGTTCACATTGAGAAATGTTCGTAATATCATTAAGAACATTTGTATTTTGAATTGAGAAATTACAATTATTTCTCAAAGAATCAGATGAACTATTCATATTACCATTTAGATGTATATTGGGGTTGACAATTTCTAGTGAATTACTCATATTTAACTGCAAGTAGATAAAATATGGCAATGGTCAATAAAATACACATTGGAAAAAAGAAGGGAATCAAAAACTAAATACCTATTAGCTAAGATGTCAATAAATATTCAACCTAATAGCTAAGATATTAATAAATACTCAACCTAGTTCCTAATAGCTAACAAATCAATAAATACAATAAACAATATAGCTATGCATGGGCAATTTTGTCAAACTTTATAAACACATTTTCTAGACACTCACTTTCAGCATAAGAATGAATCAATTTACACACATTATTTTTTCATGCACGTGATATAAATTTCCGAACAACACAAATAAATTTTGGTTTATTTCTTTGCATTTTACTTTCTTCGCCTAAAACATAAAAAGAACAGAATGTGTATATATATATATTCCTTATGCAATATCATAATTATTAAAATAACAAATAAAATACAACCAAATACCAAAGATAACAAAAGTCAAATATTCTTAATACAGAAGATACCTAAACTCATTTAATGATAATAAACAATGACAACAATAATGAACTACAAACCTTTACAGGATGACGAATAATCAGCACAGTATACTTGAGAAAAAAAATACCAAGCCACCAATAATACCTGAAACGACACAACAGAAATATCAAACTTAGCATGTATTAAATACTTGAATGATCAAATATATATAAGAATGATATACATCATACAATGAGTAAAGTGAAAGTTAAAAATGATTACTTACTAATGGAAACACATAAACTGAGCTTATGCGTCGAATGGATACATTAGAAAAGTACACAATAATATTATATGAAACTATATAGATCTAGTGTGACAAGAAAGAAAAGTAAGGAGATATGATTACGAAGCTGAACAGAGTATATAATATTTGTAACTGACTTATGACTATTAAATGAAAATACAAAATATATACTTAGTGGGGAGGTTGAAAGCTAACAACGGTTACAAACACATATGTGTAACTACACCCGCTAAAAATTCAAATATTTTTACAAACTTTTAGTTTTTATTTATTTTCAAAACAGCTTTATGCGAAAAAATGCATCAGTGTACAAATGTGTCATTAGCATCATATTAACCTTCATCAGCAACTGGTACCCAAGATAAAAAATTTATAGTATAATTATAAACTTCCAAAGGCACTTTTTGGAAAGGGCATAATAGACAAATTTAATTCGAGTTTATTATTGAAAGACATTCAATATAATAATGAAATATGCATTTTGCTTTGTGTATAATGGATGGCCTTGTATATTGATGAATTTAAGCTTTATTATTGCATAAGCTTTGTGCATATGCATTCCATTTGCAGTTTAGTTTGTCCACAAAATTTGATAATAAATAAGACATTATACAATATTTTAAAATTATACTAAATTTAATAAGGACAATTATGATGTTATTTGAATAAATGTCAGCAACATAATAAGTTACTATTATATAAAAAAAAAGTATATATCTAAAATAAAAAATTGCATCATGACAAATATATATAGGACAAAGAAATACTAAAATAAGATTACATAAAGATAAAATATAGATTACATAAATACTAAAATAACATTGAAATAATAACATAAATTGAAAATTAAATTAAACATAAGATTACATAAAGATAAAATATAGACAAAGTTCATAACAGAAACAATTGCAACAACTAAAATAAAAACAGCCCAAAACAAATAAAACATAATAAAAATACGTTCAGCATGAGTTA
This sequence comes from Artemisia tridentata subsp. tridentata, assembly GCA_021014915.2. NCBI lineage: Eukaryota > Viridiplantae > Streptophyta > Magnoliopsida > Asterales > Asteraceae > Artemisia > Artemisia tridentata. Next base: position 169,766,453 of record CP139508.1, read on the forward strand.
AACATAAACTTTATTCGTCTTCATCTTCAATTGCTTCATCCAAAACTCCATAAAACTTTCCATGAACTGGAGAGTTGTAGGTATTTTTTGATTGTTTAATCTGAGGCATATCCCCAGAAAAAGGATCATCAGAATCATCATCAAATATAACAATGAATTCCTTTACACCAACAATTTCAACATCAGAGTCATATAACACATGATTTTCTTTCACATCTCCAGCTTGTTCATCCTTGACATCTCCAGCTTGTTCATCCTTGACATCGTAGAGAACATTCACAGAATCAACAGCAGGTTCAGCAACAACAACAGCTTTTAGAGCAACACATGCAAACTTGACATCTTCATCAGTCACAAAAACCTTTTGATCACCATCTGTAACCGCCTTATAAATGTCATATTCATAACCAAACATGTTCCCCATAACCTGGCCCAAATTAACGTAATTCTGAATCTTTGTAACATTGGATTTTCTAGCAGAATTTAGGATAAATTCATCAATCTGAAAATAGAACACAAAAACAATAAGTTACTTTTTACAAAAGAAAAAAAGATAGTACTGATTGATAAAATCAAAATAAAATAACTTTAAGAATATAACCTCCTTCTCCAAAACAGTTTTTTCAAGATCAGGATTAACAACCAAGTTAGGATCTGGAATTGTTAAAGATTCAATGTCCTTATCAGCTTTTGATTGAACAGTCTTTGACTGCTCATGTACTCCATCTCATCCTGGTTTAAAAAAAAGGAAATCCAATGATCAGATGATAAACAATGAACAAACATAGTAAAACATACAATATATCATACACGTCCATAGAAGTCAATGACGCTATCAAAAGAAGGCAAACTGTTATTAGAATTCTGGTGGCCTGCCATTGCAAAAGAGCAAATTTGAAGTATATGAGAAACGTTAAAAACTTATTTAGAAGATAAATGTTTTAAGAAAAATGACTATGGTGTAAGATGAATGATCAATTTATAAGATGTATGCTGAAATAACCGCAATATGCAGTTACGAAAGATAATTGTACCCGCTATTTTAAATAATTCAAAAAAACACAATCTTCCTGATCTTTCGCAAATATATAAACTGTAATCACCATATTAGAACTCCCAAATAATATAACTGACAAAGGACCAGCCACCATAATAAGGATTGATTCCCATCAGCATCGTTAGAATACATACAATTAAATAAAAAAAAATAAAAAGAGTAAAAAATACAACCTTAAAGAATTACAACATAAAAAGCGTTTAGGATCCTAGTTAGAGAGCTATGAGACATTGGTTAGACCACTTGATATATCAGGTATTGCAAATAATAGTAGATATGAATGACATATCAAGTTGTCTAACCAATCTCATAGCTCACTTGAACATGATATCCAGGTGAAAAGTACGTAAGAAAACATGGATTTATTAGATATATTTATATAAAAAAAATACCACAATTATAGGACGACTCAACCTTTTCATCCATTATAACCGCAACAAACTTCCGGTTTTTTATAACGAATTCAAACACAGACAATCTTCTTTATATTTCTCAAACACTTAAACTGTAACCGCCATTTTCGAGATCCCAAATAATACAAATGCCAAAGGAATTGCAACAATAATAAGGAAAATATTCAATCCCATCAGAAATAAATATAATTTTAACAATGGGTTTGATGTTGAATGCTCTAAATGTTGTAGCTTATAGTTTAAACTATAAGGTACATCATCTAGAGGGTTCAGCATAGCAATCAGCAACATCATAAAAAAATTTAATATTAAGAATTGGGTTTCATGCTGAAATAGTAATCAAACATACGTTTCTAACACAGGTGATAATATTTATTCAAATAATGAAACCGTTCCGGATGATGAAACGATTTAAATAGTTAGTTTGCATATGGACGAACAGCATAATCATCAACATTTACAGTTTGTATAAGAAAAACTACTTCAATCATTTCAGCATCTGAAACGGTTACATTCTTTTAAGAAATATCAACAACTTGGTCATGATAAACACGAATCTTATCATTAAGATCAGCACATAGACAAACATTTAAATTATATTAATTCAGAACAACATAATTCACTTAAAACTACATTTAAATACAAATATTAAACATTACGTATCTATATAAAGTACAAACTTCAGCATCATGTTAAATTACAAAATAAATTAGAAAGATAAAATTAACATTAGAATCTGAACTTACACGGTTACATAAAGTCATAAAGAAAACAATACTTAGATAAACATTTGAAATAATAAACATTAAAAATAAAATAGATAACATTTTTACTCATCTTCGTCTTCAAAAGCTTCATCCAAAACAAATTCAAGTGCTATGGGACTGATTGGGTGCTTTTTTGGACGCTTAATGAAGGGGATGTTAGCAGAAAATCGTTCATCATGAAAAACTTTTCCATTAGAGTTTTTAACACCGATAATCTGAACATCATCATCGTCGCTCATACTGGTGTCATCAATTAGCAATTTCTCAACAGATGAACGGTCTTTCTGAACAGCATCAGAATCATTACTAATTGTAGATTCTTTAACATAAACTACATCAACCATTTCATCATCTAAAATAGTCACCTTCTTAGAAGTACACTGAACATCAACATCAGAAACGCACATATTATGAATACCTTCAGCATCAACATTCAAACGAACCTAAAATAAAAGGAAAAAAAAAACATTGTATACTTAATTAAAACAAATTTGTACATTAGTACTGATGAACTCAAATAAGTACATTTTATCATTATCATTTATCCTATTTATTTGACTTGTTTTATTATATTATATATGAGAATTGATACGTTAATGTTTACTTTTGTAATTCTCAGGTAAAAATAAGTATTATGTGAAACTTGGTGATTTTGGACTAATTATGGAGCAAAACAAGCAAGATGTTAAGAGTCTACTGAAATGTACAAGATCAAGATCATTCTGCTCCAGATACGCCACATCCTACTCCTAACATACGGCGTGTCACTATCAAGATTTCACAAGCTACGATCCAAGATAGCAAAGGACGTGCGCCGCATACAAGAATGGAGTTACGCCGCATCTTAAGGCGGTGTATGAATATTCCTGAATATATTAATCTTGGACCCCACGCGAAGTTAAGTCGATGCGCCGCATCTACTTATCCTATGCGCCGCATCTAACCCTCATACAGAAACTATAAATACCCCAAGACCAGACGAATTTTGAGAGCCTAGTTTTTACAAGAAGACCGAAGACCACAAAACCCTAAGGCCGAATTCAGACGGATTAGCATCACAAGACACACCCTAAACGAAGATACAAGAGCTGTAAGAAGGTCCTGCATGTATTCAATTCATTAAGTAGTTTTGTTTTATTGTATTAGTACACTTTAATTCATCAGGATTGATGGGCCGATTCCATGTGACTACGGAAAACCATGGGCACCCCTTAAAATTGCTTTCCCATTAATTAAAGTTTATATGTTGATGTCTTTGGTGACTTTTATTAGTGCATTGATAACCTCTGTGTCTAGCTGAGCATTGCTTGGGTCGCCATGCCCCTTCCTCGCCTATCTATTTTAGCGTATACGAAACGTGGGCATCACAAGTGCTCAATATTCTAGGATAGTGGGATAGACATAAGTAATCATTAAGGGTTTACTCGCCGATAAGATTAGAGCCAACGAGAAAGGTTTAACTCTCGATGCGTCGCATCGAACTATACACTTCATATAAAACTAGCAATAAAACAAGTGACAAATTACTTAATTATCAGGACAGGTCTTCTTATTGTCTCAAGTATCTATCTGTGTACGTGTGTGCTAATCGCTGATTCGTGCTTATTAGTTTAGTTTATATTTAATCATAACCAAACCGTGCCAGTCTCTCAGGCTGACCCCCCTTGCGTTAGATTAGGTTGTACAACTAACTTAAGATATTAAAATACTGATTAGAATAATTAGATAATATGTTCCACTCTTAGTGATCGACACTCTACTTACCATTATATTCATACTGTTAAGTGTGTGTGTTATTGATAAGTCGGCTAAATATAAATTTAAAACTTGAATAGGCATTAATACTGCTAAACCGCAACGACACGCGACACGCATCAAGTTTTTGGCGCCGTTGCCGGGGAGTGAATTGTTATTATCTGTTAATTTGATTAGTATTTTAATTTGGTTTTCTTTTTAATTTTTTGATTCTAACTGCTAACCCCGTTGTATTTTAGATAAATTGCATTCATTGTATTATTTGCATATTTTCTGTTTTTGTGTGTTATTTAATTTTTGTTTCTTTTTGTTTGATTTTGTTTTTTATTTTTCTTTTTATTTTTCTGTATTCTGCTATCGTTGTACTGAGCTGATACAAATGATACGGCGCATCTATTTTCATAGATACGGCGTATTGCGTTTAATTTTTATAAAATACAACGCGTTTAATTAATTCGATACGACACATCTTTCCCCAAGATACGGCGTATTATGTTTTTAATAAGAATTTTTTTCTAAACGATAACGCCATACGACGCATCTGCTTTTGCAGATACGGCGTATCTATTATTTTAAATTAAAAACAGTTTTCGAATTATTAAACAGATACGACGCATCGATTTTTATCGATACGGCGCATCTTCTGAATCAAAAATCTTGTATTTTGAAACGTAACGAAAATACGGCGCATTAACTTTTGTTAATACGACGCATTTAATTTTAATAAGTATAATCGATTTTTGATAATTTAAAACTGATACGGCGCATTCAAATTCTAAGCGGCGTATCTGCTTTCTGAATAAAATTCTGATTAAATTTTAACGATTATAAATTCATTAATTTCTCTTCTAGCGAACAAATCCTACTGACGATTTTACCTATGATGACAGGTTTTGCTATGGAAGACATGTCAGTGAACGGATATCTTGCTAAGGAACTCTTGCTTTCAGATTCATTCGAAGTGGAAGTTTTTGATGATGTCAACTTCAATGTGCTCATGATTGATGCCGATTTATTCTCTTGGGAGACCCCTCTTGAAGCTACTTATAAGGAATTCAAACGCTTATGCAATATTGAAGATGGGATATTCTCTTATGATTTACTAATGAGCTACACTGAAGATGAATTGTTACTCTTATGGCCCATCATTGAATCTAAAGGATTAACTTGGACTACTATCGAAGAAAAAGATGGGAAATTCCAAATTGAATACATGAACTCAGCAAATGCAGTCAACAAATCGAGCAACAAAAGCTATGAAGTCCAACCTATACAAACTTCTTATATGCCTTATTCCGAACAGTATTGGGGATTAGATAAAAGCTATCTGGATAACGAAAGTTGGTAAGGTTGATGGATATCTCTTTAGAAGAGTGGCTTGAACTTAAATACGGCAATCCCAAATTTGCTCCTATGAATGAAGTCAAACGGATTGTGACCTCATGGTTGACACGAAGTTTTAAAGGACAATTTAATGAGTTCATGGAGATAAGAAGGAACATGATTGGTAACACTAGCTTTGACGTTAACCACGATCCTAACAATGTTGATTTTTCAAATTGGTTAGCTAGTAAGTTCAATAACCATAAGAGCATGGACCGTGCTACTAAAGATGTGTTATGGGTATATTGGATGAGAGGTGAAGATGAGGAAGTAGAAAGCAACAATGGATCATCACATGACAATTCTACAATCGAGGAAGGCATTGAAGAATTATTCAGCATTGACATTGATGTGTTCAATTATGAGACACCCTTGTGCAAACAATTCAAAGAATTTAATTACCTTCTTCAAGTCGACGCTGATGTGCTAACTGGAGATCTACCAGGATTCAAAACTTATGATGATTTCAAAAACACCTGGTACTACGAATGGAATGACCAAATACCATGGGTTTGGGATAAACCATGGGAATTTGAGCATATTAATCACACTTGTACACCTTTCTGTTTCAAGGATGGAAGTAGTGAATCGCCAACCTGTGATTATAAGAATGATGGAACCTGTAATGGGGGAAGTATAATTGGAATGAAACGGGTTGGAAACAATGTATACTTTGAAGACGACGATTGGTATGAAAAAGTTGAAGACTGCCCACGTAAAGCAGAGGCTTTGCAAGAAAAAGGTAGAATCAACTACTTAAAAGAACTTAAGGGAGCATCGGACACTACTTTCTGGGAATGGGTGCATGGACAATTTGATGATTACACAAAGCTTAGTCGACGCTTGCAATGGGAATTGAAAAGAGAGTGGGATGAGATTCAAGATTATTATCAATCCTTTAACGTGGTTAATTATGATCCCTCTGCTAATAACGATGAGTCGCATGGAGAATTGATTGATGAACTTGATGACTATTTGAACGAGGATCCTTATTTCAACTTTGTTGATAAAGACGAAGAAGAATTCATCAAGAGAAAGTGTCGACTACTTGGGATCCCTTATAATAAGCCACCCATGATTATTTCTGAAAAAATTAAAGTCATCAAATACTCTTTGGGACCTGATATGGAAGCTGCGACGAAGAACCGTTTCATGGAACTTAATGAACTCTACGAACTGAGAGATGAGGCCTACAGAAGTACTAAGATCTACAAAGAACTAAAAGATGGCATGACTCGAGGTTACATGGGGATAAAACGTTTACTATTGGAGGGAAAGTGCTGCTGTTTAATTCTCGATTAAAGATGTATCCAGGTAAACTTAAATCAAGGTGGACGGGTCCGTTCGTTGTCATGAAAGTGTATCCATATGGGACTCTTGAAATATGCGATAAAAATGGTTATATATTCAAGGTAAACGGGCAACGAGTAAAGAAATACTTTGATAATAAAATTGAGGATACTGAGAACGAAGTGGTGGAGTTTGAACCCGAAGTATTGGAATAAGGAGCTGAACGTGAGTCTAACTTAAAGACTCTGGAATAAAGACAAGTGCTGACCAAGAGACAACCCGAAAAATTTTTACATTCTGTTCTGTGTCGAGTCTGTCAGACCTGCAGAAGATACGGCGCATCTCCATTCTAAGATGCGACGCATCGCCTGCACTAGTCATATCTTATTTAATTTTCTGCATTTTTATTTTTGACTTTAAAACTTTCTGTCAGTATTTTAATGCGGCGCATCCCTGGTTAAGGATGCGACGCATCTTTTATCCTGATTCGTATTTATTCCAGGCTCGATACGGCGTATCTTCTTCCATAAGATACGGCGTATCGACTGACCTGAGGATTTTCATTTTAATTTTTTCAGTTTTATTTTTACTAACTACTAATGTATTATGCAAGTTTGAACCTTCTTAACTCAGGTGTGTTAAAGTCTGAATGGTATTATAGATTCCTGCAATTTCTGTGGATACATCATCTATGAAGCTTAAACGTTATCATCCACAAGAAAGTTGATTTTTGCTCTTCTACAAATGGAGGATCATACCGAGCAAATCTCAGGGGAGTTTTTCTGTTCTAATTCTTTTATTTTCCAGTTTTTAACCTTTGACACAAACAACGAGGACGTTGTTTAACTTAAGTGGGGGGATTGGAGAATTAGAACACTTACTTGTCCTAAACTTTTTTCAAAATATGCTTAAAATGCGCTTAATATATCAAAATTTAAAATTTTTAGCATGTTTTTGTTTAAAGTCTAAATTACATAGCTGCACACATAACATTATTTTCAAAAATTGTGAACTTTTCAAAATTCACAAATCTATGAGTGTGCCGGTGACTTGTAAACTTTAGAACTTGGCTTGTATACTATTCGAGACCACCATAATAAGTATTATCTTTATAATTGGAATGACTTGTCTAAATTGGTAAATTTCTAGGATTACACCCAAATAGCCTTTATATGTTATGTGATATTAACTAACTACACTGGTTAGTTAACCCTCGTATAAACCCTTTTGTTACTCTCACTTTTAGAGTAAGATACCCCTAGAAAAACACTCAGAGCTATTCCTTTCGTTTCTTACACCTTTGTTATAATGTTTCGTTACACCCTTACACCTTAGCCTACCCTGTAGATTAAAATCCGTGGTTGGTTAATTGCTTTAGGCAAAGTGTGTTTCCTTACATTACCTGTGTTCGCGTTCGTAATTCATTATCTTTGGTTGAGTCAGGAAATTGCACAATGCAATTGGTATGAAAGTAAATATTGTATATCTTTGAGTTTATTTTTCGTGTGTTTACTACTTTCGCTATTACAGTTATTTCTGAAAGTATGAAAAGTATGGAAAAAATTATCTGGAAAGAAAGTGATAGAAAAGTTGTGAAATTACACATTGATGTTTAAAAAAAAAAAAAAAAAAAAAAAAAAAAAAAAAAAAATGGAAAAAATAGAAAAGAAAAAGAAAAAGTTGGAAGTTTGTTTTAACCAACTTATGTAAAGTTTTGTATTAAGTGGTCGATATCACCACTATTTGTTGTATATTATATTTATGGATTGAATGGGAGTTGGCCGTTATGGGAACGCCAACTAAGGATTATTCTTTGATTGAGATTTTGTTGAGTATAATTCGTGTCTACCTAAAGCGTGTGTTTCAAGTGTTAAAGCGTGAGTTATTCAATGATATGAGTCTTATTCATGGGATGGTTGGGATAGTGATTAACCACACTTAGGATTTTAATTTATCTGTTTTGTTTATTTTTCATTTTACACCAATTTGTATCCCAAATATTATCCATACCCTACATCGTTCTTTATCCAAACCTTTGATTTATTGAGATTAGGGATTTGAGCAATCTTAAGTATCGTAGTCGTGGATTCGACTATGTATTTATGATTCTGTCGCCCTTTTTGATATAATATTATTGGTAAAGATTACTTGGTCCTATCTTTAGCCCATTCGAGTTAAGGATTTGAGCAATTGCAAGTATCGTGTTCGTGGATTCGATCATGTATTTGTGATTTTGTCACCTTTTCTGGGATTTGAGATCGATAGAGATTAAGAAGAATGATTAACCCTTAACCAACAAACCCTCTTTATCGCTTTAGACTTGTTATTCCTTAGCTTTAGTGGGGGAGATGCGTATACTTGCCAAGCTTATGATAGAATATTCGTCACGACTGGACAGTTAAACGATTAGATTTGCTTTTATCAAAATATTTTATTTTATTTCTAATTCGTTAAGTGTTTGGTTGCGCAATTATGACAAAACGAATACATGCTTAAATATAAAAATAAATCCTAATATATTTTAGGATACATTTTCATAAGATTTATTCTAAGGTTTACTTGGGGACAAGTAAAGTTCAAGTGGGGGGATATTTGATGAACTCAAATAAGTACATTTTATCATTATCATTTATCCTATTTATTTGACTTGTTTTATTATATTATATATGAGAATTGATACGTTAATGTTTACTTTTGTAATTCTCAGGTAAAAATAAGTATTATGTGAAACTTGGTGATTTTGGACTAATTATGGAGCAAAACAAGCAAGATGTTAAGAGTCTACTGAAATGTACAAGATCAAGATCATTCTGCTCCAGATACGCCGCATCCTACTCCTAACATACGGCGTGTCACTATCAAGATTTCACAAGCTACGATCCAAGATAGCAAAGGACATGTGCCGCATACAAGAATGGAGTTACGCCGCATCTTAAGGCGGTGTACGAATATTCCTGAATATATTAATCTTGGACCCCACGCGAAGTTAAGTCGATGCGCCGCATCTACTTATCCTATGCGCCGCATCTAACCCTCATACAGAAACTATAAATACCCCAAGACCAGACGAATTTCGAGAGCCTAGTTTTTACAAGAAGACCGAAGACCACAAAACCCTAAGGCCGAATTCAGACGGATTAGCATCACAAGACACACCCTAAACGAAGATACAAGAGCTGTAAGAAGGTCCTGCATGTATTCAATTCATTAAGTAGTTTTGTTTTATTGTATTAGTACACTTTAATTCATCAGGATTGATGGGCCGATTCCATGTGACTACGGAAAACCATGGGCACCCCTTAAAATTGCTTTCCCATTAATTAAAGTTTATATGTTGATGTCTTTGGTGACTTTTATTAGTGCATTGATAACCTCTGTGTCTAGCTGAGCATTGCTTGGGTCGCCATGCCCCTTCCTCGCCTATCTATTTTAGCGTATACGAAACGTGGGCATCACAAGTGCTCAATATTCTAGGATAGTGGGATAGACATAAGTAATCATTAAGGGTTTACTCGCCGATAAGATTAGAGCCAACGAGAAAGGTTTAACTCTCGATGCGTCGCATCGAACTATACACTTCATATAAAACTAGCAATAAAACAAGTGACAAATTACTTAATTATCAGGACAGGTCTTCTTATTGTCTCAAGTATCTATCTGTGTACGTGTGTGCTAATCGCTGATTCGTGCTTATTAGTTTAGTTTATATTTAATCATAACCAAACCGTGCCAGTCTCTCAGGCTGACCCCCTTGCGTTAGATTAGGTTGTACAGCTAACTTAAGATATTAAAATACTGATTAGAATAATTAGATAATACGTTCCACTCTTAGTGATCGACACTCTACTTACCATTATATTCATACTGACCGGGTACACTGCTCGTTAAGTGTGTGTGTTATTGATAAGTCGGCTAAATATAAATTTAAAACTTGAATAGGCATTAATACTGCTAAACCGCAACGACACGCGACACGCATCAAGTACGAAATTTATCATAAAAAACGGTTACATTTTTAGGAGCAAACTCCACATCCTCGTCATAAAAGAACTGACTACGTTCAGCATGACCAAGTTCAACCGCTTTATCTTCAGAACAGTCAGCATCTAATGTTTCAACCTACAGATAAACACAAAAATAAAATAGAATTACTTATTTTATCACAAAAATCTTATACATCAGTTAAAAATATATCTTAGAAAAAAAAGTAAAAAAATTGTCATAGTATTAACCTTATTAGCAACAACGTCAACAACATCGCTACAAAATAAGTGACTACCTTCAGCATGATTATCAACTAGTTAAAAACTTCAGTGCGTTCAGCATCAATCTGTTGATGTTCAGCATCAACAACAACAACTGATTTATCTTCGTTTCCATCAGAACCATTCAATCCAACCTACAGTTACATACAAAATTAAATATTAGATATACAATAACAACAAAATTACCCATCATTTAAAAATATCTCAACATTATAAACGTTTACCTTTTTGGAAGCAAACTGTTGGGAATTATGATGCATATCAAGAACAGACTACTTAGGTCTGGTAGTTTACTACTTAGGTCTGGTCGTTTACTGAGTTAGGTCTGTTTGTGTTTTAGGTCTGGTTATGTAATGATTAAGTCTGGTAGTTATATGTTAAGTCTGGTTGACTTATTAAGTCTGGTCTGGTCGTGAAGATAGGAAAGTTTGTTAGAGATATATTAGGAAAAGATACATTGCGTGTATGTATCTTTATAGAAGATTTGTGTATATCTTCTGTGTCATCTAGGGTTTCCTTGTGTTATAAAAGGATCCCTAAAGGTTGTTAGCAAGGGTGTGTGAGTTGTACGAATTGATAATAGTGAATATCAATATACGAAGTTAGTGATATCCCTGCTTGTGTTCTAAATTGTTCTTGTTAAGATTCCGCATTAACATTAACAATCACTTAGGGTTTCTCACTTAGATTGGTTCGGATTTATCCTAACCATCTGCTAGGTATTCAAAACTACTTAGTGATCCATATACAATTTGTGGACCAACAAGTGGTATCAGAGCGAGGGAGAGACTCTGAATTCGTAGAACACTAAAACCTAATTCTCACTCAAATCACCCTTCACAATGTCTGAACTCGATAAGCCTGAAACTTTCTCAATCCATAACAGTGAGGATGAGCAATCAAACCATGAAGATGAAGGAAAAACCGAAACCAGTAACTCTCAAACACAACAACAACCCATCCCTTCCACAACCACAATCTCAAACATAAAACTTCCACTACTGAAGAGAGAAGAATATGATATATGGGCCATGGAGATGGAACATTATCTGGAATACATTGATAGTGATGTATGGAAAGTGATCCAGAAGGGAAATTCTAAGAAGAGAATTTCACAAGGGAATGATGGGCAACTCAGAATAATGCCACCAGTATCTGCTGAGGAGATTAGGGCTGTGGAGAAGGAAAAGAAGGCCAGAACCTTGCTTCTTATGGCTATTCCTAAGGAGCATCTACAAAGGTTTCATGGCATTCTTGATGCTAAGGAGATGTGGGAAGCTATCAAGAAACGATTTGGAGGTAATGCTAACTCCAAGAAGATGCAAAAGGCTGTTCTTAAACAGCAATTTGAAACATTTAGTGTTTCAAAGACTGAAGGTTTGGAGAAGGGCTATGACAGATTTCAACATCTGTTAACACAATTGGAAGTTCATGGTGCAGCAGTCTCGAATGAGGATGCAAATCACAAATTCCTTAGATCTTTACCATCAGAATGGGGCAATGTATCTGTGGCAATGAGGATTAAGGAGGAAGTAGACTCTATGACACCTGATGACCTTTACAATAATCTCAGGATGTTTGAAAGGGACATCAGTAACAACACTCAGGGTTCAACCAGTTCCTCAAATGTTGCTTTTGTATCTCAAAACAAAAGCAGTACTTACAAGGTTAGATCTGGTGTTAGGTCTGGTAACTATGAAACTCCTTCAAGTGAAAGGTCTGCTTCAAGTTTCACTGATGAGGTCATACATTCTTTCTTTGCCAATCAAACGGAAGATGAAAGCTTTATTAGTGAAGACCTTGAACAAATTAATGATGCTGAAGTTGAGGAGATGGATATAAAATGGCACATTGCCATGGTTGCTTTAAGGGTCAAACGATTTCAGAAGCAATATGGTAGGACTATCAACTTCAACAACAAATCACCAGTGGGATACACAAAGAGGACTGTTGAATGCTACAACTGTCACAAGCATGGGCATTTTTCAAGAGATTGTCCAGAGAAGAAGTCTGCTGATGAGAAAAGAATTGAAGATGGAAAGATGGAAAAGAATCAGATGAGTCTGCTGACAATGGAAGCTGGAGGAGTCAATTGGGGTGAGCATCCAAGAGTAAATGAGGAGTCTGATCATGCTCTCATGGCCATTGGTAATGAGGTATCATTATGCTCTAAATTATGTACTGACTCATATAATCATGTTAAGGCTTTATGTGATGAGCAGCAAGAACAAATAGGTGATCTAGAAGTAAATTTATTAGCACATAAAAATGCTGTGAAAACTTTAGAGGCACAAAAGGTCACCCTTCAAAACCAACATGCTGCTTTAAATGAAAAACTATACTTTCAAGCTAATAAGATATATGAACAAGATGAGAAGCTTAAAAGGTATAGACAGTTAGGGCTTAAAATTCAGAAGGAAAGGGATGAGCTGAGAAAAAGGGTAGATCAATGGAACAATTCAAATAAAAACCTGTTTAAGTGTTGGGATTCTCAAATTAAGTCAAATAAAAAATGTGGCTTAGGATATGAGGAAAATGAGAATAGGGATATATTTAAGAATAGAGAAGAGGACTATGCTGATAAACCTTTGTACAATAGGTTTGTTAAGACTGGTGATTTTAAGGGAGTACCACCACCTTTGAGTGATGACTATACTCCTCTTGAAAAAGAAGAGTTGGATGATTCACTCTTTGTGTATGGTAAGAAAGGTCCTCAAGTGTCTGAATCAACTACCTCAGAGGACAAATCTAGTAGATATTCTTCTTGTCAATCCAATGACTCTGAAGGATCTATTGATAATTCCTCTGATCACTCTAAATCTGAGTCAAACAATGAGGAAAAAGAGAATCCTGAACCTAAGGTTGTTAAGAAGTGTGAACCTGTTGTTCCTAAACCTATAGTGACTGAACAAAAGGCTGAAACAGTTAAACCTAGTTGTGTCAATCACATAAAATCTCCTAGGGAATCTGTTAAATTGAATGAGTCACCTAGAAACAATAGTGTTCACAGAGAAAGTAGGAGTAGTTACAATTATGCTCCTAAAAGATGTTTTGTGTGTGGAAGTTTAAGTCATTTAATAAGAGATTGTGACTTCCATGAAAAGAGAATGAAAAGAGAGGCTGAGCAAAAGAGAATTAATGCTAATAAGGTTAATGGTTCAAATAAACCAGTTTGGAACAATGCTAGTAGAGTTAATCATGCTAACCAGTTTGTTCCCAGACCTGTTCAATTAAATAACACTACCAGACCTAACTCCTTTGTTAGTTCTGGTAGACCAAATTTTGGGTCTGGCTACAGAAACTTTAATGTGAATAGGCAAAATCCTAATTTTATGAGGCCTACAGTGAGACCTAATGTGAATACTGGTTATGTTAACTCTGTGAGACCTAATGTGAACTCTGGTTTTGTAAGACCCAAGAAACCTTTACAAAAACCTCAGGTGAATAAAAATTTTCAAAGAAATAATTTTTATAAAGCTCATTCACCTGTGAGAAGACAAGTTGGAAAGCAAACAGCAAAACCTTTAAAGGGAAAAGGGGGTTCTGCTGTTAAGACCTCAGCATGTATGTCTTGGGATTCAAACAAAAATAAATCCATGTATAAATCCCAAAACATCAGTGGATCAGGTTCAGTTAAGAAATTCAAGCATATTGATCCACAAGGCGGACCCAAGCCTACTCAGGCCTGGGTTCCTAAGAGAAACTAATTTCTCTTCTTTTTGTGCAGGATCATCCACTTTGCTATATGGAAGATAGAGGAATACTTGACAGTGGATGCTCTGGGCACATGACTGGTAACAAGAACTATCTTAATGATTTTCATGAATTCGAGGGAGGTTCTGTTACTTTTGGAGGAAGCAAGGGACAGATAACTGGTAAAGGAAGAATCATTGTGGGCAACATAGAATTTGACAATGTATCTTTTGTGAAAGAACTTGGGCAGTTCAACCTTTTCTCAATATCACAGATTTGTGATACTCAGCATAAGGTGCTTTTTACTGAAACTGATTGTCTTGTGTTGACTCCGGACTTTAAAATGCCTGAAGAACATCAAATTCTTCTTAAAGTTCCCAGACAACACAAAATGTACAGTTTTGATATGAAAGCATCTAATTCTGCAAAAGGTGCTACCTGTTTAATTGCAAAAGCTACATTGGATGAATCTAAGTTGTGGCACAGAAGGTTAGGCCATGTGAATTTCAAAAATATGAATAAACTTGTGAAGAATAACCTTGTGAGAGGTTTGCCTTCAAAATTGTTTAAAAATGATCATACCTGTGTGGCTTGCAACAAGGGAAAACAACATAGGGCATCCTGTAAGGTTAAATTAGAAAGATTAATAACTGAACCTTTGCATACCTTACATATGGATCTTTTTGGCCCTACATCTGTCCATAGTATAAATTTTGCATGCTATTGCCTTGTCATTACAGATGATTGTACTAGATATTGTTGGGTGTTCTTTATGTCTAGGAAGGATGAAGCTACCCCTTTGATTCAAAATTTCATTAGACAGATTGAAAACCTTATTGATAAACGAGTCAAAATCATTAGGAGTGATAATGGCACTGAATTTAAAAACAAGAGCATGCTAGATTTCTGTGGTAATAAAGGAATTAAACAACAATTCAGTAATGCAAGAACTCCTCAGCAAAATGGAGTTGCAGAGAGAATGAACAGGACACTTATTGAGGCAGCTAGGACTATGCTCGCAGATTCACTTTTACCTACTACATTTTGGGCTGAAGCAGTCAGCAATGCCTGCTACATCTTTAATAGGGTTAGAGTGACCAAGCCTCAAAATAGAACTCCTTATGAGCTTATGTTTGGCCACAAACCAGTTGTTAGCCATATAAGACCTTTTGGGTGTCATGTTACCATTCTTGATACTTTAAGTGTTCTTGGAAAATTTGAAGGAAAGTCTGATGAAGGGTTTTTACTTGGGTATGCATTAAACAGTAAAGCCTTTAGGGTTTACAATCTAGTATCCAAGAAAGTAGAAGAAAATCTGCATGTAAACTTTCTTGAGGAAAAACCCAATGTCAAGGGAATTGGTCATAGATGGATGTTTGATATTGATTATTTGACTGATTCTATGAATTATGTTCCTGTCTCCAAGGAGAATCAAATTAACCCTATTGCAGGTACGCAAGAAGTTACTAACATTGCAGGTACCAAAGATTCTTCAAATTCAGGGAACATTGATGACATGGCTGAGCTCGTTGTGATTCCATCCACAGAGAACAAGTCTGATGCTGCTGAAGCAGTGATCAAGGATTCTTCACTTCAGAAAACAGACTCTGAAGTTAAGTCTGGCAAAGTCAAATCACCTAGTATGAGCAGTACTTCACTTTTTAAGTCTGGTAGTGATGTTCTACCAGACCCTTCCTCAAATGCTGAATGTGCTGATTCTGAGATGCCAGAACTTGAAGTATTTCCTAATCCTAATGAAGGTGTTTTTAATGGGGCTTCCTATGATGAAGGAGGTATTATTACTGATTTCAACAACTTACCCACTGAAGTGGAAGTAAGTCCAACCCCCACTCTCAGGATTCACACCATTCATCCCAAGAGCCAAATAATTGGTAACCCCATGTCTGCTGTTCAAACAAGAAGTAGAGTGCAACATCAGTCTGCTTCTCTTGCACTCATTAGCCTGATCAAGCAACAACAAAGGGTCAACCATAAAGACCAGCAACATTGCTTATTTGCTTGCTTTCTTTCTCAAAGTGAACCCACTACAGTTTCTGAAGCTTTAGGGGAGGAAAGTTGGGTAGAAGCCATGCAAGAAGAGTTGTTGCAGTTCAAGCTACAGAAAGTATGGGTTCTTGTATACCTACCTAATGGAGCTAAAGTTATTGGTACTAAATGGGTCTTCAGGAATAAAAGGGATGAAAGAGGGGTGGTTGTAAGGAACAAAGCAAGGTTGGTAGCTCAAGGATACAAACAGGAGGAGGGCATAGATTATGATGAGGTTTTTGCTCCTGTAGCAAGGATTGAAGCTATCAGGTTATTCTTGGCTTATGCATCATATATGGGATTCAAGGTATATCAAATGGATGTCAAAAGTGCTTTCCTTTATGGCACTATTGATGAAGATGTGTATGTACATCAACCTCCTGGCTTTGAGGATCCTGCTAACCCCAATCAAGTGTATAAGGTTATTAAAGCTCTATATGGTCTTCATCAGGCTCCTAGAGCTTGGTATGAAACTCTTTCACAGTTTCTTGAAGAACATGGATACATCAGGGGTGTAATTGACAAAACATTGTTTATCAAGAGAGATCAGAAGGATATTATTCTTGTCCAAATTTATGTGGATGATATCATTTTTGGATCCACAAGAAAGTCTTGGTGTGATGAATTTGAAGGATTAATGAAGAGCAGGTTTGAAATGAGTTCAATGGGAGAACTTACATTTTTCTTGGGATTGCAAGTTAAGCAAAAGGATGATGGACTTTTTATTTCTCAAGACAAGTATGTTGCAGAAATTTTGAAAAAGTTTGAATTCTCAAGTGTGAAGGCAGCAGTCACTCCCATGGAGAACAAAGTACCTTTAACAAAGGATGAAGATGCTGCTGATGTGAATGTGCATCTTTACAGATCCATGATAGGTTCTCTCATGTATCTTACTGCTTCTAGACCTGATATTATGTATGCAGTTTGTATTTGTTCACGTTTTCAGGTTCAACCAAAGACTTCACATCTTCATGCTGTGAAGAGAATCTTTAGGTACTTAAAGGGAAAACCTAATTTGGGCCTTTGGTATCCTAGGGAGTCAGCTTTTGACCTGACAGCTTATTCAGACAGTGACTATGCTGGTGCAAGTCTGGATAGGAAATCAACAACAGGAGGTTGTCAGTTCCTTGGAAGGAGGTTAATATCTTGGCAATGCAAGAAGCAGACGATTGTGGCTAATTCAACTACTGAGGCTGAGTATGTAGCAGCTGCTCATTGCTGTGGACAAGTTTTGTGGATTCAGAATCAGATGCTGGACTATGGTTTGAATTTTATGAATACTGTTATCCACATAGATAATAAGAGTACTATCTGTATTGTTAAGAATCCAGTATATCACTCTAAAACTAAGCATATAGAAATAAGGCATCATTTCATTAGGGATTGCTTTGAAAAGAAGTTGATTAGAGTGGAGAAAATACATACAGATTTTAATGTTGCTGACCTGTTAACTAAGGCATTTGATGGTCCTAGATTCAATTATCTGGTAGTTAACATTGGTATGATGAACCCCTAGTTTGAATTAAGGGGAGGTTTGGCCTAAGGGGAGGTCAAACTGTGAAGTATGTAAAGTATGAATACTTACCAGTATTTAGGTTAATTTTTAAAGTCTTGTAGTTCTGATAAAAAAAAAAAAAAAAAAAAAAAAAAAAAAAAAAAAAAAAAAAAAAAAAAAAAAAAAATTTTTTTTTGGTTTGTTTTATCTATATCTTTTATTTCTTTTATAGGCAATGCTGGTTTAAGTATATTTTCACAAGTTGTTGAGTGAGACTATTGGAACTTCTCACTTGGTGGAGGTGCTTTGCACTAACACATCAAAAGGTTATCAGTCCACCTTGTCTCATCAACACAAGGACTGGCTAATCCTGAGCAAACGGCTAACAGGTAAAGATTGCTCAAATCCGTTTATGGCTGACAATTTGCCAAAAATTGTATGGTATTCAACTCACCATATCTAAGATAAGTGAAGAGTTGGCTAGCCCACAAGGTTATGGCTTGTGGTAAAGGCTGTGGAAAACCATAAATGGTAATCAATTCACCATGATGAGGTGCTTTTCCATCAAAGAATTGACTAGTCCAGAAGCAAACGGCTTTTGGTAAAGACTTAACAAATCCGTTGATAAGCTGATGATTTGCTTAAAATCATATGGTTATCAGTGTACCATGGTCTTGCACACCAAAACATTTGACTACTCCAGTAGTAATGGCTATTGGTAAAGAGACATCAAATCCATTAAATTTCAATGATTCACCTCTCACAGGTGTTAACACACCTGGAAGTGATGAGAATAGCTATGAAACTTAATATGAATTGATGTACATATAGTCATTGTTGCTGTCAAGTCTGTATCAGAAGGGCTTATCAAAGATTCAAGCTGCTAGAAAGGAACAAGACCTAAATATATTTCAAAGTGTTCAAGACTCAATCCTCAGAAAGCTAAATCAGAAGAACTTGAAGTTCATGAAGCATGAAGATCAAGTTAGGGGAGGATTGTTGGGAATTATGATGCATATCAAGAACAGACTACTTAGGTCTGGTAGTTTACTACTTAGGTCTGGTCGTTTACTGAGTTAGGTCTGTTTGTGTTTTAGGTCTGGTTATGTAATGATTAAGTCTGGTAGTTATATGTTAAGTCTGGTTGACTTATTAAGTCTGGTCTGGTCGTGAAGATAGGAAAGTTTGTTAGAGATATATTAGGAAAAGATACATTGCGTGTATGTATCTTTATAGAAGATTTGTGTATATCTTCTGTGTCATCTAGGGTTTCCTTGTGTTATAAAAGGATCCCTAAAGGTTGTTAGCAAGGGTGTGTGAGTTGTACGAATTGATAATAGTGAATATCAATATACGAAGTTAGTGATATCCCTGCTTGTGTTCTAAATTGTTCTTGTTAAGATTCCGCATTAACATTAACAATCACTTAGGGTTTCTCACTTAGATTGGTTCGGATTTATCCTAACCATCTGCTAGGTATTCAAAACTACTTAGTGATCCATATACAATTTGTGGACCAACATTTACCTTTTTGGAAGCAAACTGAACTTCAACATCAGCATCAAAACTCTTCTCAAGCCGTTCAGCATTAACACCAGCCATTGAATTCTTTAAATTGAATTCATTATCATTACATTCAACCTATAGTTAAACATTACATATTTAAAAATAAAAAAATTAAACATAAGAGGGAGGTATAAACTACATAATTCTTTACATGAACCTCATGCATGTCATCAGCAGAAGTTTTTTTTTTACTGAAAAGAAATATTCCCACCATTCCACATAATCAAAGCTTTTGATACATCAGCAACAACAGAATCAACATCCTTAACAACACCAACCTGCAAATAATATAAAATATATAGAAGTATATATTATAGGGAAACTGTAACACTTTAATTAACTAAATCAGATTTCAATAAATAAATAACAGAAAAATAAATACAGACATAAAGGGGTAGAAGCAGAAGACAGAAACTATTCAACGATAATAAATGAAAGAAGTAAAGGTCGTGGCACGAGGTTCATGTTTAACACGATTCCCTGAAAATAGATTCGTCGTCTGTTTCCCAGGGTACAACGGCCAAAGCTGATGTACAGCCGAACATGACAAACTTGCCTGAAAGATCACGGAAAACCTTGCGTGTTTCTGATCAAAAGACTGCTAGAAATCGATGGTTATTGAGCTGTGTTTTTCTATATCAAAAACTGGATGAGCAGAATTTATTTTATAGCCTAAACCTGTCTTGGTCACCAAGAAAAAATATTAGCTAAAAAATAAACGATTTGCAAATCTGTTAAGACAATAAACATGATTTGATATCTTTTATTCACACAAAATATTCTGTAAGTTTAAATCTATTCCAAAATTAGATTTACATAAATCTAGAAAATGGAAACTCGAATCTGGCAGCAAAAAGATTCGCACGTAGGCGAAGTTTCGGAGCTGCATTCGTGTCCGCAGGTCGTGCGGGCTCGCATAAGGTCAGAAGCTTCGAACCCATTTTAGCCCAGAAATCTGCACCCCCCTCCGCGCGCGCACGTAGGTTTTGTAGTAAAACTAACAAATTATTTCGAAGGTCAATACCAAGATCTCTATATAAACAAGCTTTCACTCCTTATTTTGGGCGATGTGAGATACTCTCCCTTTTTCCATTTTTTGTGTTTCAAGTGCCTCACTTTGAGACACAATATCTCATTCATATCAACTCCATTTTTTACACATTTTAGCTCGTTGCGAAGCTCTCGTCAAGGAGAATGCAAAGCTACCAAGAAATATAAACATATATATATATATATATATATATATATATATATATATATATATATATATATATATATATATATATATATATATATAGGGAGACTTTCTTGCGAGAACCATCTTATCTGCGAGAACTGACAGAACCACCAAAAACATACATGCACGCCTTTTAAAATAAAATAAAAATACATGCAAATCATCAATAATCGTAAGTATCCATCTATGTTCTTCAATATCATCATGAACTCATCCTCTTTTTTCACAAAAACCTTACACACAGCCGCAATATTGTCATTGCACGCCTTATAAGAACATACATGCACACCTTCAAAGAAAAATTTTGTATTTCCAATATCTTATCAAATTCTTTAGAACAACCATGTTTTTTTTTAAACATAGATGTTGTTTTTAGAACATATGTATAAAAATACAATTATATAGTCTCCTAGATCTGAGTAGATGTGATGTCCTTAAACTCAGCCTCTATTTACGTAGACGACATTACATTTCACACAAGACTCTCACTGACATTGTCAATTCCTCATAGTCGTATTCGTTATGGTCATAAATACTAGCCTGGTTCTGCAAGAGCTCTTAGGAATTACGCCCCCCCCCCCCCCATAATTCCTTTTTAAAGCGACCCCACTTCTCTCTCACATAGGTGATTTCATCTTGAATCATTAAAAACATATGTTTTATGATTTCATCTTGAATCATTATGCTTTGTGATTTCATCATGAATCATTAAAGCCATATGTTTAACCTCTCAACAAGTCACATTTGTTATAGGAATGGACTAGGAAGTTACAATATTTAGTAACTCCCCCACATTGACATGACTTCCCCCACATTTCTATGATTAGGTTTTCCTATTGAACCCAGATCTTGGGATCTCCAGTTAACTGGGTTAGGTTTTCCTTCATAGAAACTCATTCCTTCAAAGGCTTTAGTCCCATTCCTTTAGACGACTTACTAACTAACTCTCTACTTAAGCCTTTCGTAAGCGAATCCGCAATGTTATCCTTTGACTTCACATAGTCAATTGAGATAACTCCTGTTGAAATTAGTTGTCGCACCGAATTATGTCGACGACGGATATGTCTAGACTTTCCATTATACATTATGCTATGAGCTCTGCCAATTGCCGATTGACTATCACAAATTATACTAATGGTCGTTACCGGTTTAGTCCATCTTGGTATGTCTTCTACGAATTGACGTAGCCATTCCGCCTCTTCTCTGCATTTATCTAACGCGATAAATTCTGATTCCATCGTGGACCGAGCTATAATTGTTTGCTTGGAAGACTTCCAAGATATAGCTCCCCCTCCTAGTGTAAACACATATCCACTAGTCGATCGGGAATCCTTTATGTTAGATATCCAGTTTGCATCACTGTATCCTTCGATAACAGCTGGAAATCTACTATAATGCAGCCCATAATCGCGACTGTATCTCAAATAATGTAGAACCCTAGTCATAGCTTCCCAATGTGCATAACTTGGATTACTAGTATACCTACTTAGCCTGCTAACAGCATATGCTAAGTCAGGTCGGGTACCTATCATCAAGTACATTAACATGCTAATAACTCTTGAATACTCCAATTGGGCAACACCTACGCCTCTATTTTTAGATACATGCTTACTAGTGTCAATTGGAGTTCTAGCTTGGCCGGAATCCCCCGCATTGTGAGTACCAAGAATTTTGTCCACGTAATGTGCTTGACTTAACACAAGTCCATTCTGAGTTCGTATGATCTTTATTCCAAGGATCTTATCCACCTAACTCATATCTTTCATGTCAAACTTTGATTTCAACATGTCTTTAGTAGATTTGATCATCTTGTCGTTACTACCAATGATAAGCATATCATCAACATACAAACACAAGATTACATATCCACTATTTGTGTATTTTACATAAACACACTTTTCGCATTCATTAATTTTGAATCCACTCTCTAGCATGGCGTGGTCAAATTTTTTATGCCATTGTTTAGGAGCTTGCTTTAAGCCATATAATGACTTAACAAGCCTACAAATTTTGTTCTCTTGTCCAGGAGCCATAAAACCCTCAGGTTGGTTCATGTAGATTTCTTCTTCTAAATCTCCGTTTAGAAATGCCGTTTTCACATCCATTTGGTGAACTTTCAAATTTCTTAAAGCGGCAATAGCAAGTATCATCCTAATCGAGGTTATTCGCGTAATAGGCGAATATGTATCAAAGTAATCAAGACCTTCTCGTTGTCTAAATCCTTTGATTACTAATCTTGCTTTGTACTTGTCAATGGTTCCATCGGCTTTCATCTTCTTCTTGAAGATCCATTTATAGCCTAGTGGTTTACAACCAGGAGGTAAATCCACGAGCTCTCAAGTATAATTTTGTAAAATAGAATCTATTTCACTTTTAATGGCTTCTTTCCATTGAGGCCCTTCCGAGGAAGTTACTGCTTGTCAATAAGAAGTGGGTTCATTTTCTAGCATAAAAGAAACAAAATCGGGCCCAAACAATTTCTCCGTTCTTGCCCTTTTGCTTCTTCTAGGTTCAACCTCTTCTTCCTCGATTTGATCTTGTCTCTCATCTTGGAGATCATTATCATCTTGTTGTCTCTTATCTTGGACAACTTCTTCATCTATTCTAGATGAACTTCCAGTTTCCTTCGTTAAACAAGGAAATATATTTTCAAATAAGGAAGCATTCCTTGATTCCATTAGTGTACCCTTTTGTATATCCGGATTTTCCGAATCATGTACAATGAAATGATAAGCACTGCTATTCTTAGCATATCCAATGAATATACAATCCACAGATTTAGGTCCAATCTTTTGGGCCTTGGGTGTCGGTATAGCTACCTTTGCTAGACACCCCCACAATCATAAGTACTAATATGATGGTTTTCTTCCCATCCATAGTTCATAAGGGGTCTCTTCTTTTTCCTTACGAGGTATCTTATTTAAAAGATAAGCAGCCGTTAGAATGGCTTCCCCTCACATGTCCTGGCTTAAACCAGACTTATCAACATGGCATTAACCATTTCCTTCAAGGTACGGTTCTTCCTTTCAGAAATACCGTTCTGCTGAGATGAATAAGGAGCAGTGAATTCGTGTCTAATTCCATGTTTAGCACATAAATCAGTAAATGGACACACATATTCACCTCCTCTATCACTTCGTACTACCTTTATTTTCTTATTAAGTTGATTCTCAACTTTGTTTTTGTATAGAACAAACTTTTCTATAGCTTCATCTTTACTTTTTAATAAGTAAACGTAGAAATACTTTGTACAATCATCAATAAACATGATTAAGTACTTATTGCCACCTTTTGTGGGTAGTTATTTCAAATCACATATGTCAGTGTGTATCATATCAAGTGGTTCGGTTTTTCGTTCAACCGATTTGAAAGATGATCTTGTAAGTTTGGCTTCAACACAAGTTTCACATTTATATTATGAGTCAATATGGAAATTAGGTATGCAATTAAATTTAATCAAATGACGCACTGAATTAAAATTTACATGTCCAAGACAGCCATGCCACATATTAGAAGACTCAATCAAGTAAGCAAAAGAATTCATTTTATTGATATCATTCTTAACAACCATTACATTGAGCTTAAACATACCATTCAGGGCATATCCTCTACCAACATACATTTGATTCTTAGAAAGAACAAACTTATCAGACTCAAAAATAAGACGAAAACTAAACTTGTTTAATAGCCAACTAGACACAAGATTCTTGCGAATCTCTGGAACATACAAGACATTAGTCAACTTGAGCTCTTTCTCGGATGTCATCTTCAAGATTACATCTCCTTCTCCCTTGATATCAGCAATTGCAGAGTTGCCCATGTACAGCTTCTCTCCATTGTTAACCGCTCTGAAAGAGTGAAACATACTCTTATCAGCACACACATGACGGGTAGCCCTAGTATCAACCCATCATTCCTTGTTGTTGGAACCTACCAGGTTTACTTCAGAGATCAATGCAATGACGTCAGACACCATAGCAATCATGTCCACATCGTCATTCATAATATTTTCCTGGTGTGGAGTCACCCGCTTCGGCATCTTACAATTAGCAGCACGGTGACCTGGTTGGTCACAATTGTAGTACACCCTTTGGAACTTCTGTTTCATAATTCCTGCTTTAGGAGCACGGTACTCAGACTTCCCTTTTATCTTCTTGTCATTCTTTCCTTTGCCCTTGCCTTTCCCCTTGACATGAGACCTTGAAGATGACAAAGCATGCTCAACCATATTTTCCTTGGCAAAATCAGGCGTATAAGTGTTTTTCTGAGCCAGCTTGTTGTCCTCTTCAATACGAAGACGAACAACCAAGTCTTCAACACTCATCTCCTTTCGCTTATGCTTCAAGTAGTTCTTAAATTCTACCCAGCTTGGAGGTAACTTTTCAATAATAGCAACAACTTGAAAAGTTTCACTCAAAGTCATTCCCTCAGCATGAATGTCGTGTAGCAAAACCTGCAGATCTTGAACCTCACTCATCACATTCTTCAAATTATCCATCTTGTAATCCAAAAAATGAGCTACCACGAACTTCTTTGTACCAACATCCTTAGTTTTGTACTTGCATTCCAATAACTCCCATAATTCTTTGGCAGTATTGATCTTGCAGTACACATTGTACAAAGAGTCCATCACACCATTCAGAACATAGTTGTGACACAAAAAGTCTGAATGTTTACATGCTTCCATGGCTTGAACAGCCTGTTGATTAGCGGGTTGACCTTCTTTAGGAGGTTCCACGTGAGGTGCATTCACTTTCAAGAACCGCGCAAGGTTCAAAGTAGTGAGATAGAAGAACATCTTCTGTTACCACCTCTTAAAATTATGCCCATCGAATTTCTCTGATTTCTCAGCATGATTAGCAACTGTTGATCCCAAACACAGACCGATTCCTTAAGCTTATAAGGTTAAGTTACCTTGGATAAATCCAAAACAACTTTGTTTGAAACTTTGTGTATGTTAAAGAGTATGCAGAATCTACACTATAACACTTAGAAGATTATCAACAATGTTAATGAAACAGTAAACTTTGTATGAACACAATATAACCAAAACGATTCAATATTATTAGAATAATAATACGAGTACTCTTACTTAGTACTAGGGTTTACAACCTTGAATCAAAATGTAAAACTATATAACTCATTACTAACACAATGTCCTAGAACCTCCTTTTATAGGCTAAGGAGTCCTAGTCGGCTTACAATAACTTTTTACACAAGATAAATATCTTTTCTATATTTATCTATTACTAAACTTTCGTTACAAGATATTCTATAAACATAAACCGACTCTAATACTCCAGCAGTAGTAACAAACACTCAGCAGTACTAACACTTTACTCTAGCAGCATTAAGTCTTCAGCAGTAGTAACTTAGAACTAGCAGCACTAAGTTTCATTCTGGCAGCAGTAACCACATAGAGTATTTTCCTTGAAGTATGTCAACAGTCATAATATACTCTAGCATTCTTAACTTCCATAAGCAGCTTTAACTATCACAACCAGCAGCAGTAATGACTTAGAACTATTTCGTTTATAAACCATGAGCAATCTTAATTATTCAAGCAGCAGTAACTCAAAAAGCCTTTAAATCCCAACAATCCTCCCCTAAACTTGATATTTTTCCTTAAAATCATCAACTTTATTTTAAAGCTTAATCACCACTAAGAGGATGCTTCCAAACACTCTATTTTCTCTTTTTCTCTTTAGGCTCAAGAATCCTCTCCATTTTCTTCAGAAGTTGATAAGTCATTTCATCCCACTTATCAATTTTAAGCCTAACTTTATTTGGATCCAGCAGTTGAACAACTACAGATGGGTTGAAAGGATAATATTTGTCTTTGTCTGCCAACATGTATATTTGAACACCACCTACTAATACAAGATGAACCCCACAAAAATTATAAAGTCTCCAGAGTGTCACACGAACATTTTCTCTATATTGTTGTCCCCAGACTTCATCAAAACGATTTGGTTCAAAAATATTCTTAAGATGCTCTGCAAGAACTCTATCCATGATGTCTTCTGGCCTTGTATATCCATACTTAGCTTTAACTAGCTTCCATAGAGTTTCTATATCATCTCTGTAAAAGTTTCTAAGCATCAATGTAAAAGATATAAACTTTTGAGACTTTCCACCAGCTCTCAAAATTTCATACCAAGCATTCTTTCCTGAATATCCAGTTTTCCATCCAACAATAGTGTGTTTTGTTGCCAAAGGTTCAACTTCAATGGCTTCTCCCTTCTTATCTTTGTTAATTTCCACAAATTGTTGTAACTGAACTTTTTCATTCTCAATCTCTTCTTGCTCTGTCTGCTCTTGCTCTGGCTCTTGTGTCTGCTCTATTTGCTCATTAATTTTCTGCTTTTTTCTGCTTTCAGATTCTAACTAATCACTTGCTCTTTTAGAACTAGAGCTTACATGTTCCTTCACCACCTCTATCTCCATTCGCACAAAGCTACTTATCTCCTTTTTCGCTTGATCATAAAGTTCTTGAATCTTGCCATCATCAAAATGAGTTAGAACATTCAATTTCCAACCTTTCATGTTCTTTAGATAATTGCACATGAACTTTCTTCTTTGAGCTTTGGTGGGTGGTTTATTCATCTTTGCTTTTAATCTTTGTGCATCATAAATTCTTCTTTTCTCTTCAAAGAACTCTTTTAGCAATCTGGCCCTTTCATCAATTAAATACTGTGCTTGCTCTTCAGCTTGATGTTTTTGAGCAAGCTCCCAATCAGTATCACATTGGGCTCTTTCATCATCCCATTCAGTAATTAATGCTAACTTTTGAGCTTCTTTCTCAGCTGCAACTCTTCTTTTCTCTTCAGCAATTTTGTTCTCTTCAGTAAATTCAGCAGCTAAGACTCTTGCAACCTCTGCATCATGTTTCATTTGAGCTACTTTTGACATTTGCTTCACAGGTTCTTCAACAAGAACTTCTTTCCCTTTGCCTTTTTCAGTATACTTTCGTTGTTGAAATTCTTTAGTTATTGTTGTAGATGTTGGTTCTTTGATCACAACTCCTTTAACTGGTGGTTTTGATGTCTTCAATTCAATCATGGCTTGAGCTAGACTGGTTTCATCATCCAGAATTTGAGTATTAACACCAGCAGTTGTTGCAGCATTAGCAGTATTAACTTTTTCAGACTCAGCAGCTGAAACTATCTCACTAGCAGTATTAATCCCATCATCAGCAGCACTCATGTCTTCAACATTCTTAACATGTTCACTAACATTAGTAACTCCATTAACAGCATCAACCACAACCTTAGCTACTTTAACCACTTTTTCAACACCAACTTCTTCAATAACAACCTTAGCAGCACTATCCAAAATGACTTCATATCCTTCTTGATCTGCTACAATAAAATCATCGCCAGCATTAACAAAAACATCATCAACCTGCTCCTCTGTGTTAGTATCCTCCCCTGAATTCCTCCCCTGTTTGGGAGCATCCTCTTTAAGCACATTCTCAAAAGAAGATTCAAACCTTTGAGTAGTCCCCACCTTATGCAATCTTGTGAACTTTTGAGTCCTAGACCTCTCCTTCGTTCCAAAAATCTAACCCTTCTCTTCAAATTTGTTATTTCAGTACCTTGAGAAGTTATAAGCTGTTTGAGGTCAAGAACTGCTTTTGACAATTTTGTACATAAATCCGTCAATTCAATAACTTTTTGTTCCAGTCTACCCTTATTACTTTGGCTTGTGTTACCTAGCCCGAGAGGTGAATCACTGGGAATATTAAGCTCAGCCTCAACCCTAGGTTGAGCATCTAAGCCCCCCATATTATCCATTTGACTGGGTCCTTCACCTGAATCAGTTCCATGGGAACTAGACTCATTAGAAGTTGTCTTGGTTTGGGTCTTAAGGATGTTACCACTGTCCTGTACAGTTGCTAAGCTAGACACAGTAGTGGCAGCCCTTGCCAACATGTCATCCTCCTCCTCCATGATAGCCTCATCTTCAACATTATGAGTAGAACCACTAGCCTGAGGTAGCTCAGTGTTCTTTTGATGAATCCTACGTTTGTATGTCTTTTGAGGTTTTAAGGTAGAGGTCAAAAGAGTGGGTGTGTGATGGGTTTCAGCTGGGATTGCTGAACCTTCACCTTGTGTTTGTTGACCTAGTTGCAACATTGTTGGAAACAATGGTGTAACTTTGCCTGAAAAATCTTTTCCATCCCTCTTCATGTTAGCAAAAACCTTTTTAGTAAGAGAGGTGGGATAATTATTTTTATGACTTTTCTTGTTAACAAACTGATTGTCCAAAAAGAGTTGTAAAAACCTTGGATAGATGAAATATTTGTTTGAAGAACTATCCAAGTTCTTAACCATACTATCAAATATTAATTTAGAAAAAATTAAACTTTTGATTATCAGCCAAACAAATTATGGCAGATGCCAAATTGCTGTTGAATTCATTCCAACCAGTGGTCTTTGGACTAAGACACACTAAGATAGTATGGATTAAGAATTTCCACTGAGGAGAAAAGTTACCTTTAAAAAATTTTAAAGCATCAGTTTTCCTCTCATACCCCATCTGTGAAAGTTTTTCAAAAATTGTAGAATTTGGAAGATTCTCAATTCCTTCAACATCTCCTAGATGAAGATCTCTTCTAATAGATGCCTCAGTAATGAGTATATTCTGCCCATCTACAAGAGCATGAATTTGTACTTCCCCATTATGAGTTTTAACCTTAGCAGACGACCAAAACTGGATAATGTTGGAAACATATATAGTAGGTTTTACTGTTAAAGCAAACCTTATAGGACTTGCATTAAGAAAATCAATGATTTCAGTAAACTCTACAGACTCTTTAGGTTTTTCCAAAAATGCAACATTATTATGTGGTTCAGTAAAAGTTAAGTGCGACATGGTGATTTGATTTGGGGGGTTTTCGATTTGATGATAAAAACTGAATTAGGGTTTGGTTTTAAGTGAATTATGTTCACATGAAACTGATTATGTAATTCAATTTGGGGATTTAAACCCTTAAGAGAAAAGTTACACAACTATACCCTGCACTCGCAAACCTAGCAGTATAAACCTAGCAGCATTAAGTTTAGCCTAGCAGCATTAACTTATGCCTAGCAACACTAACTCTTAACCAAAAATTGTCCCAGCAGTATTAACCCAAATTCTTTTAAAAACAATATTGCACTCAATCATTTTGAAGGGATTAAGTGTAAAGGAAGACACTTAACCAAATTCCGGTTGCATTTAACCTCTGGTTGTGTGAGAACCAATGTTTTCAGTATAAATATTGCCTGTGATAAGATAGACTCATTAAAAGAGCTTTCTTGACAGGGTTTCCAGCTTGTTGCAGTTGTTACCTCTAACACAAATGTATTAGATTCACTTTTGCTCACTGTTCTCAATACCAGATGTCCTTGAACTAACACACTATCTTAAAGATAGAATGGTAAAGAGTGAGTTAGCTCAGTTACTATCTGACTAACTGAAAACCATAAATTCATGTTCAAAATACCATAAGTTGATTTCAAGAAAGAGATTTTAAGGAAACTCCCAAATCTTTTCTATCATGAATCAGTTGAACCAACATTAAGCAACATTAGTACAGCAAACAATCCACTCCTTTTCTCACACAGCACCAATTCCAATCATATTGCTTTGCTTATCCTGCAAATGTTAGTCTAAAACCAAGAAAAACACAATCCAAAGCATTTTCTATATAACAGTATCAATTTTGACTAACAGTTCTAACTTAGCAGTACTAAGTTTTGTACTAGCAGTACAAACTCAACTGTCTAGCAGTATTAACATCTAACAGTACTAATCCTTTACAAAACTTTACAATGACACTTAGAGATTAAAACTTTATGGATTTAGCATTCCAATACTTGCTACCAAGTACTGAAACCTTCCAACATCAAAAGCTTTGGTTAAGAGATCTGCAAAATTATTATCTGTATGTATTTTAACTACTTGAATTAGCTTTTTATCATTGCAGTATCTTATAAAATGATGTCTAATCTCTATGTGTTTTGTTTTGGAATGTAAAACATGATTTTTGATAATGCATGTTGTACTGTTATTATCAATAAATATCATGGTGTTCATAAAATTATACCCATAATCCAACATTTGATTCTGAATCCAGAGTACTTGTCTATAGCAACTAGCAGCAGCTACATATTCAGCTTCAATAGTAGAATTAGCCCCCACAGTTTGCTTCTTACACTGCCATGATATCAACCTGTTTCCTAGGAATTGACAACCACCTGTTGTTGACTTCCTATCTAAACTTGCACCAGCATAGTCACTATCACTATAAGCCACCAAATCAAAAGAAGACTCTCTAGGATACCAAAGGCCCAATTTAGGTTTACCTTTTAGATACCTAAAAATCCTCTTTACAGCATGTAAGTGTGAAGCCTTAGGAGTGACTTGAAATCTGGCACATGCACATACAACAAACATAATGTCTGGTTTGGATGATGTAAGATACATCAATGATCCAATCATTGACCTGTAGAGAGTAATATCAACATAATCACCATCTGAATCTTTGAGCAAAGGTATGTTTGGATCCATAGGAGTGCTAGCTGTCTTGACATCATTATACCCAAATTTCTTTAAAATCTCAGCTACATATTTATCTTGACTGATAAATATCCCATCTTCTTTCTGCTTGACTTGCAGCCCTAAGAAGAAACTAAGTTCTCCCATGGAACTCATTTGAAACTTGTCATGCATCAGTTTCTCAAATTCAACACACATCTCCTTCTTTGTAGAGCCAAAAATAATATCAGCAACATAGACCTGTACTAGCAAAATATCCCTTTTTTGCTTCTTGATAAACAAGGTCTTATCAATCTTTCCTCTGTGAAACCCATTGTCCAATAAGTAATTGGCCAAGGTTTCATACCAGGCTCTTGGAGCTTGATGCAAACCATAAAGTACTTTCACCACCTTGTAAACTTTATCTGGATATTCAGGATCTTCAAACCCTGGTGGTTGCATAACATAAACCTCTTCATCAATTGTGCCATACAGGAAAGCACTCTTCACATCCATCTGATACACCATGAATCCCATGAGTGAAGCATAGGCCAAGAACAGTCTTATTGCCTCAATTCTTATTACAGGGGAAAAAACCTCATCATAATATATACCCTCTTCTTGAGTATGACTCTGTGCAACCAGCCTTGCTTTATTCCTAATGACAATGCCTCTCTCATCCTTCTTGTTTCTGAACAACCATTTTGTACCAATTTCCCACTTACCCTTAGGCAAATCTACTAGAACCCACACCTTTTGAAGCTTAAACTATAAAAGTTCCTCTTGCATTGCTTCTAACCAGGAAGGGTCACTTAGAGCTTTGGCAATTTTCTTGGGTTCTTCCTGAGATAGGAAACAAGCAAATAAACAAGTATGAAGTTCTTCATGAGTTTTTCCTTCATAAATAGCACTGATAAAACCTTGTTCTTGCTCATTTGTTTCCATTGTCATTCTTCTTGTCCTTACACCAGACTGTATGTCACCAATCACATGATCAAGTGAGTGATCTTTGTGAATTCTTGTATTTGGAGTTGTGGGAACTAGATAAGTAGTAGTAATGTTGTTCAGATCCACTTCATCATCAAAGAAATCAACATCAGTAGTAACTGTTGGGCTAGCAGTATCATTTGACTCAACAGTACTAAAAGTTGACTCAGCAGTACTAACACCATTTGTACTGTTTTCAGGTTTCTCTTGATCATCAACTCCACTTCCTTTACTGACATCTTCAGCATCCTTTTCAGCATCATTGGAAGGTTGTGGTTCATTATTGCTAACCTCCTTTGAAGATGAATCAAACAGTGAGTCATCCTTCCACAATGGCATCATAAAGTAGTCTTGGCTTGACCCTGGCTCCATGTTTGATTGACCTGCATCAAAACTATCTTTGGTACCTGCAAAATCATTAGAGTTTGTGCCTACAACAATTGGTACATAATTCATTGATTTTGTTAGCATATCAAGATCAAACAACCACTTAGGACTTTCTCCTGCAACATTAGCCTTATTCTTCAAAAACTCCACCTGCAAGTTTTCTTCTACTTTCCTGGTTCTAATGTTGTATACCCGAAAAGCCTTGCTATTTATAGGATAACCAACAAGGAATCCATCATCTGACTTTCCATCAAACTTACCCAAATGATCTAACGTATTCAAAATAGTAACATGACATCCAAATGGTCTCATGAAATTTAAGGCATGGGATCTACCTCTAAAAAGTTCATAAGGTGTCTTGTTGAGAGACTTAACCACTAAAACCATGTTCTGCAGATAACAAGCAGTATTAACTGCTTCAGCCCAAAATGTAGTGGGTAACTTAGAGTCAGCTAACATGGTTCTAGCAGCCTCTATCAATGTCTTATTTCTTCTTTTAGCAACACCATTCTGCTGAGGAGTTCTAGATACACTAAACTCTCTCCTAATACCTTTATGGTCACAAAATTCATTCATAACTCTGTTTTTAAATTATGTTCCATTGTCACATCTGATTATTTTTACTTTCCTATCAACTAGGTTTTCTATCTCAGTGATAAAGCTCTTAAGGATTCCACTGGTCTCATCCTTAGTTCCCAAAAAGAAAACCCAAGTAAACCTGCTATAATCATCAGTAACAACAAGACAGTATTTCTTATGCATTAAACTACATACAGATGTTGGACCAAACAAGTCCATATGAAGCATGAATAATGGTTGAGTATTAGAGTAATAAATCTTGGAGCTACAAGTGGCTTTGTGTTGCTTTCCCTTCCAACAAGCAACACAAGTTTGGTCATTTTCAAAACATTTTAAAGGTAATCCTCTCACAAGATTATCCTTAACAAGTTTATTAATGTTTTTAAAGTTTATATGACCAAGCCTCCTATGCCAAAGCATTGATTCATCCAATATGGCCTTTGCAACAGAAAAGTTAGACTCTCTTTAGGAACAATCTTCTTCATATCAACACTATACATGTTTCTCTTTCTAGGAACTTTAAGTAATACCTGACTTTCATCAGCTAACTTAAAGTCTAGAGACATAACAAAACATTCAGTGTCAGTAAAAAGAACATTATTCTTTTTGTCACACATTTGTGAGACACTAAAGAGATTAAACTTAAGTTCCTGCACAAAGTACACATCATCAAAATCAAGATTACCATTTTTTATTGTACCTTTACCAGTAATTCTACCTCCTATTCCTCCTCCCCCAAAGGCAACATATCCTCCATCAAAAGCTTTGAAATCTGTGAGGTAAGACATGTTCCAGTCATGTGCCTAGAGCATCCACTATCAAAATAGCCTTGATCTTCATCTTCTTTTTGTTGTGGATGTCCCTGCACATAAAATAAAAGAAATTAGTTTCCTTTGGGGACCCAAGCCATTACTGACTTGGATCTGCCTCGTGCATCAATATAGTCATATTTCTTCATAATAACTGATGCACTATTGGGTTTGGTAGGTCTCCAAGCACAACATGCTGAGGCCTTAACAGCATTGTTCCCATTAGCCCTAACAGCATTTACTGGCCTAGCAGTACTAACTGCTGGTCTAGCAGTACTAAGTGCTGGCTTAGTAGTATTAACATTTTGATCAAATTTCCTGTTAGTTAATGCTGTTTTCTTATAAAATGGCCTTTGAACAGTTTGTTGTGCGAATTTAGAAAAACATGATGTTGGTTTAGCACTAAAAACCGTTGATTTGGGGTGAGCAGTATTAATAAGTCTAGCAGTATTAAGTGACTTTAGGACAGACTTCATCAACACAGCTCTTGGAACCATGTTTCTGTAAACACTTGGGTGAGCTTGTTTAGGAAAATAATTATGATACACCCTTTTGTAAGTATTCCCAGATGCCCTTGTATTCCCATATACCATCCTATCCCCTTGATGGTAATTGCAGTAAGCCTGCAAATGGTCAAAGCTACCACACACAAAACAGGCTTTATTGTTCATAACAAATTCACTTCCTAGTTGCTGGGACTTCTGATTATTCCAATTCTTCTGATTTCCCCTAGGACTATGTGACCTATACATCTCTGCATACTTAACTATTTTCCTAGCTGGTTTCTCTTGTTGTTTAGGAACAACAGTTTTCATTTCTACCTTTACATCTGACAATTTTTCTTCAACTAAAGATGTATCAAACGTTTCACTGACCTATTTAAAACTCTATTCACTATCACTTTTACATTCAGTCTCAGGCTTTTTGAGCTCCTCTACACTAGTATTTGACAAATCAAGTTTTGGAGTTGGAAACAACCTTGTGTGGGGAGGTAGAACATTATTGTACCCTAGACCTGTCTTAATTTTGTCAGTAAATTGACATGCTATGATCTTGTCTATACTTTTAGATGATCCTGCAAACTTCTCTACATTAACCTGAATGCTGTCTTTTTCCTTCTTAAGCTTTTCTACTTCATTCTTAAGCTCATTAATTTCAAAGTCTTTAAATGAAATATCTCTTCTCAAAACAGCTATATCATCGGTAAAAACAGCTTCATTCTTTTTATAAAAAACTAATTGTTCTTCTACAACACCTAACCCTCTTTTATAATTTGCTAGATTAAGCTCAGACTAATTAAACTCTATTCTTAAGTCATCATAATGATTTTTAAGAGTTTCATAACTTTTTAAAGCTACACAAGATTTTGAACAAGCATTATTTGTTTATACCTCAGAGTCAGAGAAAGCCATCAGTGCCATGTTAGTAGGAGCTTCCTCTTCAGCCATAAAGCTCCAGTCAAATCCAAGTCCATCAATGGCCACCATAGCTTTTGAAGAAGTTTCTTCCTCACTCACAGCCTTCCTGGTGCTGTCTTGATTCCTAGAACTTCTATTGTCCTGGTTCATTGGCCCTCTTCATTCCCTAGCAAAGTGTCCCAACTTATGACAGTTGAAACACTATACCTTTGATTTGTCATACCCAACAGTATCATTTGCATTGATAGTGATCCTCTTTCCTGTCTTCTGGTAAAACCTCTTGGCTCTCATGCTTAATAAAGCTATCTGCCACTTCAAATCCATCTCTTCTAAGTCATCTTCATTGATTTGTAGAAGGTCTTCATGAACAAGTTGAGACCCATTAGCTTGACTGGCCACAAATGCATAGACAGTATCATCACTTAAACTAGCAGTACTAACTTTAGGGCTAGCAGTACTAACTTTAGGGTTAGCAGTACTAACTCCACAAGCAGTACTAACATCATTTGTACTACTAGGGCTGGGAGATGACATAAATGCCATGTTTGAAGAGCTTGAATTTGAGCTTTTAGTCCTCTTCACCTCTTGTTCTACAATCTTGAAGTTATTGTAGAGATCATCAAAACTCATAGTGTCTAGATCAGGCTTGTTTCTCCAGACTACTACATGAGTATTCCACTCCAAAGGTAGACTTCTCAAGAATTTCAGATTGAGATCTTCTTGTGAAATCTCTACTCCCAAGACAGCCAGTTGGCTCACAATCTTCTGAAGCCTGT
Source organism: Artemisia tridentata subsp. tridentata (assembly GCA_021014915.2). Taxonomy (NCBI): domain Eukaryota; kingdom Viridiplantae; phylum Streptophyta; class Magnoliopsida; order Asterales; family Asteraceae; genus Artemisia; species Artemisia tridentata. The sequence continues at coordinate 169,802,900 of CP139508.1, forward strand.
TGAAGATAGAATCAAGAGATTCAGTGCTTGTAGCACTAAAATTCTCATACATCTGTTTAAGAAGAGTCTTTTGTGTCTTCTTAGTTGCTTTATTGCCTCCAAACCTTGTTGTTATAGCCTCAAACAAGGTCTTTGCATCCTTGTGCTTACTAAAAGTCAATAGTTGCTCATTTAGAAGAGCCATCAGCAACATACTTCTAGCCTTCAAATCATTCTTCTTCTGAAGCTTCTATTCTGCAGTAACAGGACCTGATGTTGTTTCAGTTTTTTCAGCACCTCCACTTGTTGTTGCTTTAGGTGTAGGTTTGAATGAATTTCCATTTTCTATGATGTCCCATAGAGCATAGTCCTGCACTTGAAAGTATTGCTCAATTCTGAGCCTCTACATCTCATAGTCACCCTGCTTGAGGATGGGCAACTTAGCAGCAGTATTTGTCTAAGTAGTTTCGAGTTTCATTGCTTTAATAGAGTTCTTCTGGTATGTTTCTTCTAGATCAAAGTTTCAGAACCTAAGCTCTGATACCACTTGTTGATCCCAAACACAGACCGATTCCTTAAGCTTGTAAGGTTAAGTTACCTTGGATAAATCCAAAACAACTTTGTTTGAAACTTTGTGTATGTTAAAGAGTATGCGAAATCTACTCTATAATACTTAGAAGATTATCAACAATGTTAATGAAACAGTAAACTTTGTATGAACACAATATAACCAAAACGATTCAATATTATTAGAATAATAATACGAGTACTCTTACTTAGTACTAGGGTTTACAACCTTGAATCAAAACGTAAAACTATATAACTCATTACTAACACAATGCCCTAGAACCTCATTTTATAGGCTAAGGAGTTCTAGTCGGCTTACAATAACTTTTTACACAAGATAAATATCTTTTCTATATTTATCTATTACTAAACTTTCGTTACAAGATATTCTATAAACATAAACCGACTCTAATACTCCATAAGTAGTAACAAACACTCAGCAGTACTAACACTTTACTCTGGCAGCATTAAGTCTTTAGCAGTAGTAACTTAGAACTAGCAGCACTAAGTTTCCTTCTAGCAGCAGTAACTACTTAGAGTATTTTCTTTGAAGTATGTCAGCAGTCATAATATACTCTAGCAGTCTTAACTTCCATAAGCAGCTTTAACTATCACAACCAACAGCAGTAATGACTTAGAACAATTTCCTTTATAAACCATGAGCAGTCTTAATCATTCAAGCAGCAGTAACTCAAGAAGCCTTTAAATCCCAATAGCAACCGTGTTGGTAACTGCACACCAGATACATTCACAGTAGTATTCACAGGACTAGCATCAATTGTCATCCTGAAAGATCAAATCAACGCAAACAGTTAAGAAAACTGTTATAAAATCAGTATCTAAGAAATTCTATCTTGATTTCTTAAAACATGTACCGAATCTGCTTCAAAGAACTCAATCTTGGTTTCAATGAATGTACATAAAATTAAACCAAATAAATAATCAAAATAAATATATTAGTTTAAAAGAAACACAATCTTGGTTTCAATATAAACTGATAAAATTAACTGCTTATAATCATTTTAGATCGGTACACCAAATCTGTTAATTAAAATCCTGTTTCTTAAACTGGTTTTCCAAAGAAACTCAATCCTGGTTTCGACAGAAAACAGTTTGTGCAAAAATCTGTTAATTAAAATTAATCCGATTTAACGAAAAGCGTTTTTAATTCTGTTACACATAATCTGTTTTAAGATTGTAGGGAAACTGTAACACTTTTATTAGATTTCAATAAATAAATAATAGAATGTAAATAACAGAAAATTAAATACAGACAGAAAGGGGTAGAAGTAGAAGACAGACACTATTCAACGATAATTAAATGAAAGCAATAAAGGTCGTGGCACGAGGCTCGTGTTTAACACGATTCCCTTAAAAGAGATTCATCGTCTGTTTCTTAGGATACAACGGCCAAAGTTGATGTACAGCCGGACATGACAAACTTGCCTGAAAGATCATGGAAAACCTTGCTCGTTTCTGATCGAAGGACTGCTGGAAATCGGTGGTTATGGAGCTGTGTTTTTCTGTATCGAAAACTGAATGAGCATAATTTATTTTATAGCCTAAACCTGTCTTGGTCAGCAAGACAAAATATTAGCTAAAAAATAAACGATTTGAAAATCTGTTAAGACAATAAACACGATTTGATATCTTTTATTCACACAAAATACTCTGTAAAATTTAATCAGTAAGTTTAAATCTATTCCAAAATTAGAATTACAGAAAATCTGGAAAATGGAAACTCGAATCTGGCAGCAAAAAGATTCGCACGTAGGCGAAGTTTCGGAGCTGCATTCATGTCCGCAGGTCGCGAGGGCTCGCATGAGTTCAGAAGCTTCGAACCCATTTTGGCCCAGAAATCTGCACCCCCCCCCCTGCGCGCGCGCACGTAGGTGTTGTAGTAAAACCAACAAATTATTTTGAAGGTCAATACCAAGATCTCTATATAAACAAGCTTTCACTTCTTGTTTTGGGCGATGTGGATACTCTCCCTTTCCCACTTTTTGTGTTTCAAGTGCCTCACTTTGATACACGATATCTCATTCATATCAACTCCATTTTTGACACATTTTAGCTCGTTGCAAAATTTTCATCAAGGATAGCGCAAAGCTACCAAGCAATATAAATATATATAACATATACATATATTAAATAGTTTCCAAAATTTGCAAAAAATCATTTTGCAAAGACCATTTTTCCAACATATATAATATAAAAAAAATTATTGTTGGAAATAATATTATATCAACAATTGTAGCAACATCAATTACATTCTGATCTTTCTTATGAACAATAAACTCATCATGTTTGCAAGCATTAACGTAATTAAAAGAAGGTTTGGAAACAACTTTGTCATCACTCAAATATGAATCCTGAAAAGAAACAAAATACATCATTAAAACAATAGAAACAATTATAGCTTGGAATAAGAAACGAAACAAAGAAATAATATTGCTCGAACACACGTACACAATCAACAACCATGTAAGACGAACCAAAAGACTTATTGCTTGCCATTGGAATGAGAGAAACTTAGACGTGGGAAAAATAAAATTTTTAGGAATGAGTATTTGGCTTTATAATTAAGTGGGTATTTATAACCAAAAATCAAACCGTCAATCATAATTTGAAAAATAACTGCACTCGCTCAAATTTGAACAAAAAGTTGCAGTTACTAACCTTTGGTATGGGCGCCAAATTTAAATATACTCATCTGCATGGAACTGAAGTTTCAAATAAACAGTTGGGAGCAGTTTTTTTTCATCCAACGGTTGATATGTCATGAGATTACATCTACGACCAATATTCAAAGTTGAATTAAAGCGGTCAGGATTAAAAGTTGAGAGATCGAATGGCCTAGAAGGCTGCCAAGTGCCCCCATAAAAATAGGACGCACCGGCAACAATATTAAGGTTAATCACACAAACAATGATCTTACTAGAACTTTTTATTTTATCCTTCTCGTATAGATAGTGAGCGCAACAATTTACTTTTTTATCCGCCATTAGAGAGTTCCGAACTAATATAATTGTCGGTTATTAAATAAAGGAAACAAAGAGGTCGTTTTTGTAAACTTTGCACAACTTTTGGCGTATAAGTAGCCCCAAGTCACCTTTACGAATGAATAAACAAAAAAAACATACACAAAAACATCGATCTAAACCTTTAGGTAAAATCATTCGTATCCCAAACCTCTATTTTTTAATTAGTATACGTTTAACATCGATATGCATGCTAATATCTAAATGGGTATATTAAGATAACCGTCTTTAAGTTTTTGATATATATGTTTACGTTTGGGTTAATGGAGTAATAAAAATTTGACCTAGGGTTTGGGAAAAATATGTTAAGGGATAAATAAATATTTGTTTTCTAGTTGTTGTAAATCAACTTGTATCCTATTAGTATGGTATTAGAATTTTTGTAAGCGTATCATATCCGCTTTATATAAATTTCATATTAAGATAATTATGAGAAACCTTGCACTTCGATATTAATTTTGTTTGGTGTTCTTTATAATCATCACACTGCTGATTATATATCTGTTATTAATTTGTGTGGTGTTAATAATCAGGCTGCTGACATGGATGTAAAGGTTAGTGAATCTGCAAAAAGGAAGCGTTCTGTAAGTTTCCAACTTGTATCACCATATTTTCATCATCAGGCTACATGTACCTGCAGTACGTTAAATTATTTGGCAAACAATGCTTTTCGATACTTTACGGATTTTGATAATTATATGTTGGAATAACTTCAAGCAATAGATATAAACATAATAGGATACCCGCGCGCTATGCCGAGACAATATAGAGACGGTATACCTTTCAGTGTTTCATATTTACAATGTGAAAGATTTCTATAAGACTCTACAACGTATATTTGATGCATCCTACATCTGAAAAATTGTTTTGCTCAAAAGTTAAATTTATTATTGTATAAAAAACGGGTACCAACCAACACTCTTAATTTTTCTTTTCTGTTATACATATGCAGCAACTCCTTGAACTTGCACATGGTTCATACCGTCACTATGATCCTCCAGTGACCGTCATTGCACCCTTTACTGGTGAGGTGGTTAAGGTTCATTTTAAGGAAGGTATGAAAGTCGAAAAAGGTCAACCTATGTTTGTATTGAAAGCAATGGAAAAGTTGGCGACTGAATCAGATTCAAAGGAAACTGAAAACAAGGCCCCTATTCGAGCTGTAGCTGTTGAAGATCGTAATAAACCGTTAACTAAGATTATGCTAGAGAGGACCAGGAATTCACATAGGGGTATTTTTACTATGGAAAATGTGTTTATGGACCAGAACGCTGGAGATAACCCAATGGCAGCGCTTGATAATAAAGATGTTCAGAATAGGTACAAAAGCTTCAAGAAGTTTGATACTCTTGCGGACCATTCGGGTCATCTTTTCTCCATGCACAACTCACCAATGAATCAGGCAAGTTGTGTATTTATCAACTTGAAAATACTACTAGCTACTGCTACAACTAATGCTAATAATAATAATAATAACATTGTGATTTGTTTCAGCCAAAAAAACGTTGGGCTAAGAATATAAAGAAAGAGTGGAAGATTCTAAAGAAAAACTTGCCTGGTATGTTTCAGTTAATCACACATACTTTTTTTTTTTTTTTTTTTTTTGGTGTTCTAATTGGTTTGGTTTAGCCACAATCTTTGTGAGGGTTTATGAATCGAGGATGGATCTTTTAAGAGCTGCAATTATTGGACCAAAAGGGACTCCGTATCATGATGGTCTCTTCTTCTTTGATGTGTATTTCCCAAGAAGCTATCCTAAGAGCCCACCTGTATGCATCTTTTTTATCTCGTTGATCGATACTATATGCATAGATATAGATGATAGATATAGATATTTCTGTGAACGAATGGATGGGGTAATTTTATTTTAATTTTATTGGTTTCAGCGCGTGTGGTACCACTCTGGTGGTCTTGCTATCAACCCAAATTTGCACAAGAATGGTAGAGTTCGGTTGACCCTTCCAAAAACAACGGACAGCGGCCAAATGGAGGAGGGTGAGATGTGGGTCCCTGGCACTTCCGATATTCTCAAGCTTCTTATATCCATACAGAATCTGATTTTGATTACAAAGCCTTACTACAATTATTTGGTTAACGCAAGAACCAGCTCTATGTATAAACAACATTCTTCCTTACTCTACAACGAGAATACCTTTCTAAAATCTCTCAAAACAATGGTTTATATCATGAACAAACCACCCAAGGTAACCTTTTGATATTATTTTTGCTTCTACTTCTTTAGTGTACATATACATATATTGGTTAATTAAGGAGATGTTATATGCAGAACTTCGAGAACCTGGTGGTTGGCCATTTTCGCAATCGTGTACGTGATATCTTAATGGCATGTAAAGCTTACACGGAAGGTGTGCAAGTTGGGTGTCTTGGTGTACAAGAGGAGGATGAGAGTGGCGAGAATGAGGCCAGCACAATTGAGTTCAGGAACGATGTGGCTTCATTTATAAAGCTCCTTGTAGCTGCATTCATGAAAATTGGAGCAAAAGAAGCTGAAGAATTTCTTCCTCTATGTTGAGAAAAACACATATAATATTCTCCTAATGCATCAACACCGTTACATTATTAATGGTTGTGGGTCAAACGTTGTATTTTTATTTGATATACTAAACAAGATGCTCGCGCTTTACGACAAGTAGGATAAAAGGAGTCGTAGAATAATGTGATGTTCTAGTTACGTGTCATAGATTGTTGAATAATTCATGACAACCTACATATGTTTTTGATTGATACCAATGTTTTTAAAACTTGATCGGACCGGCCGGTTTGACCGGCATCCGGCTGGTCGGCCGGTTTAAAAAACCCCGGTTTTTATAAGTCCCGTTTACTGTAGCGAACCGTCCGGTTTTGGCCGGTTTTTCCGGTTCGACCGGTCCGGTTCAACCGGTTTTGACTTTTTTTTTTTTTTTTTTTTTTTTTTTTTTTTTTTTGGGCGGTTCGGCCGGTTCGACCGGTGACGGAAGCATAGCCGGTTCGACTAAAAAACCGGTTTTTAAAACCTAAATATGTTATTGATTGATACTCATTATAACAAGAGATGAAGTTGTTCTGAAAAAAAGGACATGAAAATTTAATATTTAAGCACTCAGAATTGTGGGATATTTTGATAGTGCCTAAATCATGCTCATTTTACAATGCAATATTCATTATATTTAGGTCATATTAGTTCTAGTTTGATGAAATTTGATGCTTATATGGGTTTCAAGGTTGTCTTGTAAGATGTGCTTGGATCTTGGATCGGAGGAAGCAGATTAAAGATAAAAGGGTTTAATACTTAAAAGTTTTATAAGATCGGAAGACCATATGACCATACACCAAAATAGCGTATGGCCATATGGTTCCTACAATGAAAGCATTGAAAGAATAGAAGACCATATGACCATATGCATAGGGTTGTAAACGAACTGAACATTAAGTGAACATTTCATGAGCCGTTCGATAAAAAGTTCGTTTTTGTTCGTTTATTTATTAAATGAACGAGCATGAACAATATTTTACGTTCGTTTAGTTAAATGAACGAACATGAAAAAAAGTCGCGTCCGTTCATTTATGTTCGTGTACGTCCGATTATGCGTCGTTAACTTTCGTTGATGTTAATTTATTTATTTGTGTTCGTATATCATTTTTTTTTAATTATATAATTTTAAAATTAGTTTGTTTAAACAATAACTACACTTATAAAACTATATATTGTGCATAATTTAATAAAGTTTATATTTTTTTTGTCTATGTTCATTTATGTTCGATCGTTTATGTTCGTTTAATGTTCGTTTAGTGTCTTAATGAACGAACGTAAACGAACATGTACAACTCATTTTCTTAATAAACGAACATGAACAAGAAAATTCATCCGTTTAAGCGTTCGAGTCCGTTTATTTGTCCAGTTAAAATTAAACGAACGAACAAGAACAAGGCTCCGTTCATGTTCGTCCGGTTCGTTTACAGCCCTACATATGCCAAATCAACATAAGATAGTGGAAGACCCATATGACGATACCATATGGTCATATGCAAAAACACATCATATGGCCATATGTCATCTACAGCAACACATATAAATGCACGAGTTTTAGAGTTCTTCATCATTCTCTTCAACATCCACAAATAAATCGTTCCATAGGTGATTCTTGGCAATCTTGGGGCTTTTAGGGGCACATGAGTAAGAGAAGAACACAATCCAAGCCATCCAAACATCTTTTCTTTTCATTGGTGAATTCTAAAATTCTAAACTTGATTACAATTTTCTTTGTTTTGATTGTTTTTGTGTTTGGCGCACTCAATATGAGTGAGTAGTTTATTGTATTTGCTTAGGCTAGATGAAACTTGTATTTGGATGATGATTTGTTGGTGTCGTTGTGCAAAACACATTTGGGGGATTTTTGATTAAATGAATGTTTTGATGTTTTTTTTATTCGTTTTAGTTGTTCTAGTGACAAAAAGGATTGTGACTATGGATGTGTTTGTCAAAATTAGTTGTAGCAGTTAGCAGTAGCAGTTAGCGGTAAGCAGTTAGCAGTAGCAGTTTATTTTATAAAATTGTTTGGTAAATTAGTTGTAGTTGTAATAATAATATGTAAAATGACGTAAAAGGGCATACATATTCAAATACAAACTCTTTAAATAAGTTGCACGGGGGTATTTAAGTAATTCTTTAATTCCATTGCTCTTAAAATGCTGTTTCAATGAGCATTTAGCATTTAGCATTTTTTTTTTTCATAAATGCTAACTGCTGATCGTTCCAAACAAGTATACAACCAATAACGCTAAATGCCAAATGCTAACTGCTTAAAAATGCTCTTTTATGCTTGCTACCAAACACACCCTATCACTCTAAAATGTGTGAGGTCTCAAGTTCAATTCCTTCTAGATGCAAACAATCTTAAGTGGTCACGCCAACCTCCTGAAATGGGAGGGCTTTACCTGGTTTGAGTCTGTGTGACGGTGGGTTCAAACCCCGTAGATTAGTCGCCAAAAGGTCGGAAATCTTGGTTATCAAAAAAAAAAAAAAAAAGACTATGAATGATTGAAGCAATCTTGTAGACCAACTTATTGTAGATTCTATTTTTATTTGATCACTTGTCTATGAGTGGTTGAAACTTTAATCCATACCAAAGAGGATTAGGGTTATTTTGGGTAAAACATTTCATTCGAATATTGCCCAAACACATAAATGACAATTTGTGAGGTTTTAATCTAAATGTCAAATTGTCAAGGATTCATTAATTGCGTTTATAAGCACAATTTGAGGTGGTGTTCATGACGACAATCATGGCACTTTTCGATAATTGTTATGTTTAGACAATGAAGACCCTCGGAGTCTAATTACGTTCTAACTTCAAAGCAAAATCACACCAATTCATGTTATCCTCCGGTCCAAGTGAATTCAAGTCTTAGTGAATACTCGTTTTAATTAGTATTGTAATTTCCATAAGTATATTTATGACAACTGACATTTTCAAGTTAACATTTATCTGTTAACTTGAACGTTTTATTCTAAACACGTGAATATTTGACATTACGTATAACCGTCAAGTTATTCCACGCGTAACGAGAAACATCTTTGAACATATTTCGTCACTAGACTAAGTTTAGTCTACCTCAAGCATATACATTATTACTCTCATGAGCATGATTTTATAATCATATGCATTCGGTTTTATAAATTTTACGTAAAATCATCCGAAACTTGCATTAAGTTTCATGCATGCATGCAATACCTAAACAAGTAAACCACCTTTTCATTGTACATTAATACATATACACTTCAAAAATTGACTTTCCTCCTCTTTTTGTCACATGAAGTCGGCCTCCTATGGGGGTGTAGTGGTGTACCAACATCATATTTACAATTTGCAAACACAACATTTCCCTAACTAGCTAGATACAAAACACTACAAAGCATGGCAAACCAATTCCTCTCTTGTCACCCTTCATGGTACACGGATCCAAGCCCCTCAAAAACCACAACCCTTGTCTCTTTCCTATTATAAATTACAAGAACTTGTGACACCAAAAACCCCTTTTGACCCTTCCTAAATGTCCACTATAAAAGAGACCCACTATGCATTCACTCAACACAAACAAACACATTCTAACACACACTATCTCAGCTGATTTAGAGCATTCAAGCAAGGTTTAAGGGTTTCCAAAGGAGTTCTAGGGTTTGTGGTATTGGAAGCTAAGGTTTGGTATTGATAATTAGGGTTTTCTAAGAGTTTTGGGTTAGTTTGTGCACTTCTTGACCTCCAAACATACCAAAATTTGTGTAAGTGTCTCATATTATTCTATTTTACACATATTTAACATATCATGCATCATTCCATATCACCTTTGTAGATTTGTAGTGTTGAAAGTTGATTTAAACTTGTTTGCGAATAAACATTAAAACTGCCCAGAAATTAGGTCAGATTACTAGCTAGTGTTAACCACTTTAAAAACACTTTTGGCAAATCTCTTTTCACCTGAGTATACTACAAGGTCTTAGGTAGATTTCCCCCAAAATTTATAAATTATGGAATTTTTTCAGTGTTTTTAAATAATTTCATAAGAAAAGTTGTCCAATAGCTATTGTTGTTTGGATCCATGTAGTGTAGCCAATATTTGGTGGACTTAAACTTGGAATCTAGAAATGTAGTTATAGTGCTTGCAAAGCTAAGACATAGACCTATGATTGAGAATTCGTTTTATTAAAATTGAGTAAGAAATGAGGAAGTTATGGCCTCACGAAGTCGGATAAAATTTTTGAGTAAAACTGATGTTCGAGACCCGTTGCATGGTTCTTTTGGGTGTCTAAAACTTAATTTCACTAAACAAAAAGGCCATGTTTTCTTGAAATAGACACATAAACCTATGTTCCAGGCTTTGAACGAGCAAAATCCAATAAGAAAACGAGTGAGTTATAGCCGTTTGAAGTCAGAAAACCCCCCGAACAGCCCACTGTTTGAACTTTGATATAAAGGAAAAAGGTTACTTTGCTTTTCTAAATATTTCTCACATGTGAAACTTAGTAAAACTTCATTACAAGTTTCTATGGGTGATAAAACTTTCAAAAACTCATATGCATATAGAGCATATCGTATTGTTCCTAAGGCGCCTTATTGAATTAGGTCGCAGTTAGGACACTTTGTTTCATTCAAGCTTGCGTACATATTTCCGTATTCACTACTTTGTTGAGTGTAGTTTCATAGACCCACTTTTAATTGTTTAATACTCGTTTTGAACTACTTTAGGGTGAGAATACATTGCTCGATTTACTTATAGACACAATTTACGTATTGCCTAAGTTAGTACTATTGTTTATGGAATATTTATTTTTCGGGGCACTAATAATAACTTTTTATTTTATCCTTCTCGTATAGATAGTGAGCGCAACAATTTACTTTTTTATCCGCCATCAGAGTGTTCCGATTTAATATATTTGTCGGTTATTAAATAAAGGAAACAAAGAGGTCGTTTTTGTAAACTTTGAACTTTTGGCGTATAAGTAGCCCCAAGTCACCTTTACGAATGAATAAACATAAACAAAAAAAACACACAAAAACATCGATCTAAACCTTTAGGTAAAATCCTTCGTATCCCAAACCTCTAATTTTAAATTAGTATGCGTTTAACATCGATCTGCATGCTAATATCTAAATGGGTCTATTAAGATAACCATCTTTTAAGTTTGTGATATAGTATATGTTTACGTTTGGGTTGATGGAGTAATAAAAATTTGACCTAGGGTTTGGGAAAAATATGTAATTAAGGGATAAATAAATATTTGTTTTCTAGTTGTTGTAAATCAACTTGTATCCTATTAGTATGGTATTAGAATTTTTGTAAGCGTATCATATCCGCTTTATATAAATTTCATATTAAGATAATTATGAGAAACCTTGCACTTCGATATTAATTTTGTTTGGTGTTCTTTATAATCATCACACTGCTGATTATATATCTGTTATTAATTTGTGTGGTGTTAATAATCAGGCTGCTGACATGGATGTAAAGGTTAGTGAATCTGCAAAAAGGAAGCGTTCTGTAAGTTTCCAACTTGTATCACCATATTTTCATCATCAGGCTACATGTACCTGCAGTACGTTAAATTATTTGGCAAACAATGCTTTTCGAATTTCTATACATTAATTTACGGATTTTGATACCTATATGTTTGAATAACTTCAAGCAATAGCAAACTATTCATAAAAAAATAATAGGATAACCGCGCGCTATGCCGAGACAATATAGTCGGTATACCTTTCAGTGTTTCGTATATACAATGTGAAAGATTTATATAAGACTCTACAGCGTATATTTGATGCATCCTACATCTGAAAAACTGTTTTGCTCAAAAGTTAGATTATTATTGAATAAAAAAAAGGTACCAACCTACACTCTTAATTTTTCTTTTCTGTTATACGTATGCAGCAACTCCTTGAACTTGCACATGCTTCATACCGTCACTATGATCCTCCAGTGACCGTCGTTGCACCCTTTACTGGTGAGGTGGTTAAGGTTCATTTTAAGGATGGTATGAAAGTCGAAAAAGGTCAACCTATGTTTGTATTGAAAGCAATGGAAAAGTTGGCGACTGAATCAGATTCAAAGGAAACTGAAAACAAGGCCCCTATTCGATCTGTAGCTGTTGAAGATCTTAATAAACCGTTGGCTAAGATTATGCTAGAGACGATCAGGAATTCACATATAGGTATTTTTACTATGGAAAATGTGTTTATGGACCAGAACGCTGGAGATAGCCCAATGGCAGCGCTTGATAATGAAGATGTTCAGAATAGGTACAAAAGCTTTAAAAAGTTTGATACTCTTGCAGACCATTCGGGTCATCTTTTCTCCATGCACAACTCACCAATGAATCAGGCAAGTTGTGTATTTATTAACTTGAAAATACTACTACTGCTACAACTAATGCTAATAATAATAATAATAACAACATTATCATCTGTTTCAGCCACAAAAACGTTGGGCAAAGAATATAAAGAAAGAGTGGAAGATTCTCAAGAAAAACTTGCCTGGTATGTTTCAGTTAATCACACATACCATTGTTCTTTTTGTTTTTTTTTTTTTTTTTTTTTGGGTCTAATTGGTTTGGTTTACAGACACAATCTTTGTGAGGGTTTATGAATCGAGGATGGATCTTTTAAGATCTGCAATTATTGGACCAAAAGGGACTCCGTATCATGATGGTCTCTTCTTCTTTGATGTGTATTTCCCAAGAAGCTATCCTAAGAGCCCACCTGTATGCATCTTTTTTTTATCAAGTTGATCGATACTATATGCATAGATATAGATAATAGATATAGATATTTCTGTGAACGAATGAATGGGGTAATTTTATTTTAAATTTATTGGTTTCAGCGCGTGTGGTATCACTCTGGTGGTCTTGCTATCAACCCAAATTTGCACAAGAATGGTAGAGTTCGGTTGACCCTTCCAAAAACAACGGAAAGCGGCCACATGGAGGAGGGTGAGATGTGGGTCCCTGGCACTTCCAATATTCTCAACCTTCTTATATCCATACAGAATCAGATTTTGATTACAAAGCCTTTCTACAATTACTTGATTAACCCAAGAAGCAGCTCTATGTATAAACAATATTCTTCCTTACTCTACAACGAGAATACCTTTTTAAAATCTCTCAAAACAATGGTTTATATCATGAACAAACCACCCAAGGTAACCTTTTGATATTATTTTTGCTTCTACTTCTTTAGTGTACATATACATATATTGGTTAATTAAGGAGATGTTATATGCAGAACTTCGAGAACCTGGTGGTTGGCCATTTTCGCAATCGTGTACGTGATATCTTAATGGCATGTAAAGCTTGCACGGAAGGTGTGCAAGTTGGGTGTCTTGGTGTACAAGAGGAGGATGAGAGTGGCGAGAATGAGGCCAGCACAATTGAGTTCAGGAACGATGTGGCTTCATGTATAAAGCTCCTTGTAGCTGCATTCATGAAAATTGGAGCAAAAGAAGCTGAAGAATTTCTTCCTCTATGTTGAGAAAAACACATATAATATTCTCCTAATGCATCAACATCGTTACATTATTAATGGTTGTGGGTCAAACTTAACGTTGTATTGTTATTTGATATACTAAACAAGATGCTCGCGCTTTACGACAAGTAGGATAAAAGGAGTCGTAGAATAATGTGATGATGTTCTAGTTACGTGTTATAGATTGTTGAATAATTCATGAGAAACAAATATGTTTTTGATTGATACTCATTATAACAAGAGATGAAGTTATTGTTCTAAAAAAAGTACATGAAAAATTAATATTTAAGCACTCACAAGTGTGGGATTTTGATGGGCGAGGATTCTCTCAAGTAAACTAGCGTATAACTTGATTGATCAAGTTAGACAATTATCATCCATTAGTTGAGATCAATATAGATCTCATATTTGCCCTAAATATAATGTCCGCGCACGCGCGGGGTTTTTTCTAATCATTTAAATAAATTATTATTTTTAATTTCGGGTTTTAATTATTATAACAGGACCTTCAAAACCATTGTACTTTGATTGAGGTATTGAATTAGGGTTATTTACGAATGTAGTGGGTTTTAATATTAATTAGATTTGGAGGAGATGTTCTTGTGTTAATGATTGTGCGTGAATGAATGATAAGAGATCGAGTTTGATTGATGGAGGAGGAATTTGAGAATGTTGGGACTTTAAATATTTAGTGGGAATGATACTGAATTTTAGGTTTCAGCCCAAATCTTTGAAAAACTTGCTCCACCGTTTTCAAGTTTTAATTTTTTATATTTTGACACATATATTTTTGTAAGTTTTTATTAAATGATTACAAATCACATTCTTTTCTTTTTTTTTTTTTTTTTTTTTTTTTTTTTTTTTTTGTAGAATATGGATAAATTTAGAAGTATTTAGGCTTTTTTTATTTAATATTTAAGAAAATAATAATAATAATAATTTGATTATTACTTAATAATGTACGATTTGATTTTTTTGAAATGTAAAAGTCACCACTAGGGGTTTTGTTTTATTATATAAAATATTTGCCATAAATATAATTAAGGGATTTGGTCGAAGAATAGCAATGTACTTTTCTAAATTTATCGATCTATATAATACGTAAACTTTTTTTAAGTTGTAGAAATGTAACAAATTTTCATAAGTGTTTCAATTTGGTACGTGATGATGATGTGTCATACCTGAAAGTCTGACACGTGACACCATTTATAACGTGACACGTCATCATCACGTACCAAATTGGAACATCTATGAAAGTTCGTTACATTTCTACAACTTAAAATAAGTTCACGTACTAGATCGTTACATTTAGAAAATTACGTTGATATTCTTCGACCAAATCTCTATAATTAACCAATCTTAGCCATTCATTTTTTATCAAAATTAATAAGAAAACTATTTTCCACTTATTTTTTTAAACAAACATATCTTGCAAACGGTAAATCTTCAAGCTACGAAAAATGCACCATCGCGACGAGAATTAAATTATCTTTCTATAGATTGCACTTCTATATACTTTCGACGATTTTTTTTTCAAAATTTCCGACTAGAAAAATCACATGTGCTTTTTCCGAATCATATGTGATTTGTAAAAATCACATGTGATTCATTTTAAAAATCACATGTGCTTTTTCCGAATCACATGTGATTTTTTTAGGCGGAAATTTTGAAAAAAAAATTAGTCGAAAGTATATAAAAGTGCATATTTATAAAAAGATAATTTAATTCTCGTCACGATAGTATAATTTATTTCGCGTAACGATTAACGGTTTGCAAGATATTTAATTTTAATTTAAAAGGTGAAAGTTTTGTTTTTTTTTTTGTTTTTATTAAAAAAATGAATAGACATAATTGGATTTATAGCAAATATAAGGCGCGATTGACCTGAAAATTTCAGTCGAGCGCCATCAACAACCGATTTCCAAATCGGTCGACTCCAATGTGGAGTCTTGTGCAGACATCGGTCGAAGGAGATGGAAAACCACAATCGGTTGTATTTCCAACCGATATAATGCACACACAAATCCAAAAAAAACTTTAATCTTGCCGTTTGAATTAAAAAAAAAAAAAAAAAAAAAAAAAAAAAAAAAAAAAACCTTTTTTAAAAAACTTGGAACTTCTTGAGCTGACACTTTCTTGAAGATTTGTATCCATGGAACTTGGAACTTCTTGAAGAAATCTTTGGAACTTGGAATGTTAGAGAAGTTCCATGGAACTTGGAAGAAAGTATCCTGCAAATTTTTTTGATACAAATCTTTAAAGATATCGTATCCATGGAACTTTTTTTGGAACTTGGAAGAAAGATTTGTATCAAAAATCTTACCATTTCAATAAACTTTGTTGAAGCAGTTTCTGTATCCATGGAACTTGGAAGAAAGTGTGAGCCCAAGGAAGTGAGCTGCTTGGAAGAAAATGTAAGCAGATGGCATGCATGGGTGAAAAAACAGATGGCATGCATGCAAAGGTTTGCATGGGTGAAAAATAAATAAATAAATAATAAATAAATTAAAATGTTTGAATTAAAAAAAAAAAAAAAAAAAAAAAAAAAAAAAAAAAAAAAAAAATCGGTCGCCACTGTGGCACTTGGGTCGAGTTTTTGACCAAGTAATTGTTATTGAAAAATTTATTTACCATACTATTGTGTGTTTAAAAATATTTACTAATGTATTGTATCTCTTTCATATTTTAACATATGACGTATTCTTTACTTTGTTTACAATTGCAAAACATAAGCCTTAACAATTTGGTCGTTCAAATCTGTTCAATTTGTAGTTGAGTTCTATTGAAGTCATGATACACCTAATTGGGTGATTATACAACTGTGTTTAATGGCTTTTGATCAGGGTCACGTATAGTAGTTCTTGAACTTCATGATGCAAATTGTAGTACTAGCTAAAATTCATAACTATGGTCGATTAGCGTTTGATTAAAATGAACAATGGATTTGTCGACACAGATGAAACTTTAGAAACGAAATTGAAGATCAAGATGAGATTGGCGACACTATAGAAAATGAACAACTAAATGTTGACAAAAATAAAATAGCCAACAACTCTCAAATACCTTCTATTTTTACTAATATTGCGGGAATACATATGATTACGGTTAACTGAATAATTAATTTATCGTGTCTTATTTCGCTTTTTGGAATATACATTGCGATTTCGTCAAAATTTGAATTGTTTTAAAATGGTTTTCTGCTTCGCTACATATTTTATATGCTTTAGTAGCTATTTGGTTATCGTCATCTCTCGAATTTATTCAATATAGAATAAAGTAATGCAGCTAGTAGAAATGCACTAAATCATATGCAAAAGAATGGTTTCTATAAACACACTGAAAGAAAAGTACTCGTACAACAAAAAGAAATTATACTTGCTTCTCATTCATATGTTTGAATATGAGACTGAAAGAAAATTATACTATATGAAATTTAAAAGTGAAAAGAAAATTAAGAATGAATACCATACAATTGTCATTACTTCTAGAAACACAATACAATGGTAAATATGTTTTGTAAAAATTTTACGTTTTCGTCCGATTTTTTTCGTTTTCGTCTGTTTTTTTACGTTTTCGTCCGATTTTTTACGTTTTCATCTGTTTTTTTACGTTTTCGTCTGTTTTTTTTACGTTTTCATCCGATTTTTTACGTTTTCGTCCGATTTTTTACGTTTTCGTCTGTTTTTTTTTACGTTTTCGTCTGTTTTTTTTACGTTTTCGTCCGGTTTTTTTCGTTTTCGTCTGTTTTTTTACGTTTTCGTCCGTTTTTTTACGTTTTCATCTGTTTTTTTACGTTTTCGTCTGTTTTTTTACGTTTTCATCCGATTTTTTACGTTTTCGTCTGTTTTTTTACGTTTTCGTCTGTTTTTTTTACGTTTTCGTCTGATTTTTTACGTTTTCACCTACCCACCTCCACCACCACCACCACCACCCACCACCTTCACCCACCACCGCCACCACCACCCACCACCACCACCACCACCCACCACCTCCACCCATCACCACCTACCACCGCCGCCACCACCACCACCACCGCCGCCGCCACCACCACCCATCGCCACCACCACCACCCACCACCCATCACCACCTACCACCGCCGCCACCACCCACCACCTTCACCCACCACCGCCACCAACATCCACCGCCACCACCACCACCACCACCCATCGCCACCACCACCCATCACCACCTACCACCGCCGCCACCACCACCACCATCGCCACCGCCGCCGCCACCACCACCATCGCCACCGCCGCCGCCACCACCACACCACCGCCGCCTTCACCCACCACCGGTGATGGTGGTGGCGGCGGTGGTAGGTGGTGATGGGTGGTGGGTGGTGGTGGTGGCGATGGGTGGTGGTGGCGGCGGCGGTGGTGGTGGCGGTGGCGACGGTGGTGGTGGTGGCGGCGGTGGTAGGTGGTGATGGGTGGAGGTGGTGGGTGGTGGTGGTGGTGGTGGGTGGTGGTGGCGGTGGTGGGTGAAGGTGGTGGGTGGTGGTGGTGGAGGTGGGTAGGTGAAAACGTAAAAAATCAGACGAAAACATAAAAAAACAGACGAAAACGTAAAAAATCGGACGAAAACGAAAAAAATTTGATGAAAACGTAAAAAAAACAGACGAAAACGTAAAAAAACAGACGAAAACGTAAAAAAATAGACGAAAACGTAAAAAATCAGATGAAAACGTAAAAAAACAGACGAAAACGTAAAAAAACAGACGAAAACGTAAAAAATCGGATGAAAACGTAAAAAATTGGATGAAAACGTAAAAAAAACAGACGAAAACGTAAAAAATTGGACGAAAACGTAAAAAATCGGATGAAAACGTAAAAAAACAGATGAAAAACGTAAAAAATCGGACGAAAACGTAAAAAAACAGACGAAAACGAAAAAAACGACGAAAACGTAAAAAAAACGACGAAAACGTAAAAAAACAGACGAAAACGTAAAAAAAACGACGAAAACGTAAAAAAACAGACGAAAACGTAAAAAAACGAAAAAACGTAAAAAAACAGATGAAAACGTAAAAAATCGGACGAAAACGTAAAAAATCGGACGAAAACGTAAAAAAACAAACGAAAACGTAAAAAATCGGACGAAAACGTAACAAAGGACTAACGATGCAAAAATTTTAACTTAAGGAGGACTAACGATGCAAATATTTTAACTCTATAGTCAATGAGGACTAACGATGCAAAAATTTTAACTGAAGGAGGACTAACGATGCAACTATTTTAACTTTTGTTAGGAGATAACGGAAAATTATTTGCATCGTTAGTCCATACTAACTGATATGACTAACGGAGGGATGTATTTGTGCCAACTTTACTAACGGAGGATGATTTGTTCCAAAAAAAAGTTTAAGGATGTAAATCGTTTTTTAGAAAAGCACAGGGATGTATTTTGGACTTTTCTCTATAAACAAAAATAGGTTCTTTTTAACTACCAATTAAATTTATTTATTCTCTTTTTTTTTAAAAGCACAATTTGGCAGCAACAGAAGAAAAGGAACAAACAACAAAACCCCGCAAGTGCAAAATTGAAAAGTCAAACTGTACTAACGGGTTCAACGTGCAAAATTGAAAAGTTAGCAACAAAAAAAAAAAAAAAAAATGGGCCAGACGAATCAAAAGTCGAGTTTTTGACCAACATATAGTTCTTACAAAACATATTTACCATTGTATTGTGTTTCTAGAAGTAATGACAATTGTATGGTATTCATTCTTAATTTTCTTTTCACTTTTAAATTTCATATAGTATAATTTTCTTTCAGTCTCATATTCAAACATATGAATGAGAAGCAAGTATAATTTATTTTTGTTGTACGAGTACTTTTCTTTCAGTGTGTTTATAGAAACCATTCTTTTGCATATGATTTACTGCATTTCTACCAGCTGCATTACTTTATTCTATATTGAATAAATTCGAGAGATGACGATAACCAAATAGCTACTAAAGCATATAAAATATGTAGCGAAGCAGAAAACCATTTTAAAACAATTCAAATTTTGACGAAATCGCAATGTATATTCCAAAAAGCGAAATAAGACACGATAAATTAATTATTCAGTTAACCGTAATCATATGTATTCCCGCAATATTAGTAAAAATAGAAGGTATTTGAGAGTTGTTGGCTATTTTATTTTTGTCAACATTTAGTTGTTCATTTTCTATAGTGTCGTCAATCTCATCTTGATCTTCAATTTCGTTTCTAAAGTTTCATCTGTGTCGACAAATCCATTGTTCATTTTAATCAAACGCTAATCGACCATAGTTATGAATTTTAGCTAGTACTACAATTTGCATCATGAAGTTCAAGAACTACTATACGTGACCCTGATCAAAAGCCATTAAACACAGTTGTATAATCACCCAATTAGGTGTATCATGACTTCAATAGAACTCAACTACAAATTGAACAGATTTGAACGACCAAATTGTTAAGGCTTATGTTTTGCAATTGTAAACAAAGTAAAGAATACTTCATATGTTAAAATATGAAAGAGATACAATACATTAGTAAATATTTTTAAACACACAATAGTATGGTAAATAAATTTTTCAATAACAATTACTTGGTCAAAAACTCATCAAAAATCACCCCAAATGTATTGCAAACAACCTACTAGATTAGTTGTTTCAAATAATGAGATTATAATTGAAATATATATATATATATATATATATATATATATATATATATATATATATATATATATATATATATATATATATATATATATAGGGAGACTTTCTTGCGAGAACCATCTTATCTGCGAGAACTGACAGAACCACCAAAAACATACATGCACGCCTTTTAAAATAAAATAAAAATACATGCAAATCATCAATAATCGTAAGTATCCACCTATGTTCTTCAATATCATCATGAACTTATCCTCTTTTTTCACAAAAACCTTACACACGGCCACAATATTGTCATTGCATGCCTTATAATACATGCACACATTCAAAGAAAAATTTTGTATTTCCAATTTCTTATCAAATTCTTTAGAACAACCATGTTTTTTTAAAAACATATATGTTGTTTTTAGAACATATATATGTGCAAAAATACAATTATTGAAGGCGTGCATGTATGTTTTTGGTGATTCTGTCAGTTCTCGCAGATAAGATGGTTCTCGCAAGAAAGTCTCACTATATATATATATATATATATATATATATATATATATATATATATATATATATATATATATATATATATATTTGTAATTAGATTTAACACATAAACTATTATAGATGCTGATTTCAACCCATTCAGTTATATATAAGGTGTTTTGGACCTTTTGGTTTATGTTTAATCTGTTAACGAGGGGTCAACATATAGATAAAAAGGAAATGGGTCAAATGTATTGAACGGGTCGATAGTCACCCAAAGTGTATTTTTCTATGCATAAAACCTCTCAGATCTTTTCAGTAAGATAGCTGCTGAGTAACATGATATTGGATAAATAGTGTACTAGTCATTTAGTCAACCCAACCCAAGTCACCCCATTTTTTGTACTACTAAAGGTTGCTCGTTTAGACGAAAACCTGTTTTGACCCATTACCCATTTTGCCACATGGAATCAACCCAGACATGCCTCTTTTGGCCTAATTCTTAACCCAGCCAACCGGCCAATTTTGCCAACCCGATTCACTTCTCAGATACTCGTCGCATTGGTGAAGGCGGTTACTCTCCATCTTGGTTGAACATGGCAACCAGGTAAGTGTGGACTTGTTGGTTTTCTAAATGGTCTTTTATTATAGCCGACAATGACCAATCAAACTCGTCCTAAAATAATTCAAATATATATGGGGTATAAATTTGAGCCACCTGTCGCAACAATGGCGACCTATGCATTCTAACCCTTGGTAGTTTTTTTCTAGAATCGAACTCATCTTTCAACTCATTATGACGCTTATCTTCTACCACCATCTCAAAATTCTTAAAGAAATGAAGAATATCCAAGTCTGATTTTAGATAAACCTTTAAGTCCTCGTTCAAACTTTCACTAAGTTGTGTGCTTCGCATTCCTAAAGTGTACACCGACTTCATATAACATTTAGCCCATTTTTCTTTCTTTTCATAAATAGCTTTCAACCAATGATTTTCTTTGATTATGTAATAATCAGACATTGTTCCCACGCTTCAAATTTTTGCTCATTTTCATATTCATACATACATCTTTTGAAATCTTTGAGAAGACTAGAATTATCCTTCATTATGTTCCCAACATTTTTTATTGCATTCTGCATTATGTGCCAAGTACACAACCCATGGTGTACATTTGGCATAATACTATGCAATGCATTTGCCATTGCTTGATCTTGATCAGTGAAAAGAGTAAATGGTTCTTTTTGGTTGTGAGCCTCTAAAAATGTTCTAAATAACCACTCAAAAGACTCGGTAGTTTCGTCATAGAGAAGCGAAACACCAAATATAGCTATCCCTCTGTGGTGATTAAAACCAATAGAGGCCGAAATTCATTGTTTGTATTAAAAGTAGTATCAAATGTTACCACGTCACCAACATAACTATAATCCATTATCATTCTTGCATCGGCCCAAAAAATGTTTGTTATTTGCTCTTCATTATCTAATTGAGTTGCATAATAAAATGACGGATTCTCTAAAGATTGTTGTTGAAAATACCTTAATAATTAAAGTCCCTGCTTCTCCATACTTCATTTCTCGTTATCGTCTTTTTCGAAGATAATTCTTTTGATCTGTTAAGGTGTAACCAACACTAGATTTTCCTCCACCGTGTCGACTCATGAGCTCATAAGATGCTTTTGCCTTGATTCCAGAATCGTCCGCCAAATCAATCTCTATTGCTTGGACATCTGATATATTTCGATGTGATGACATCATATGTAACTTATATTTATTTGTTTGTTTATCATATTTAATCCCATTTCGTGATAAACAATTTGTCCTTGTCTCGGCTCGAGGAAATTTAGTGCGAGAATCTCGTATATCTTGTTTACGAACACCCTCTTTATTGCATATGAATCTTGCCGAAGATATATGTCCATTCTTTTTGTTCTTATTAATCCATTGCTTGCGAACATCAAAACCAATATGTGCAGTTGCACCATAGTTTATCCAAAATTGCCATGCATTTTCAAATGTATCAAATTCCATTCCCATACGAGGCTCGCATAAAAAACTTTCATGCATTTTGATATTATGTTTTAGAAACGGGACTCAATTATGGCATAAATAATGATCAGATACAAAACAAAGAAAACAAGTATAATGTACTTTGTTTTTGTTAGAGTTTGTGGATATAAATTAATATTTGTATGTCCGGTTTTGAACACGAGACTTCGAGATTGCACACATTACGTATGAGTCTCAATGTATTAATAATTAATATAATGATTTATGATTAATTATTAAATCACAAATATTTATATGATCGAACAAGGAAAGTGGAGGGGGTTGAGTGTCGTTTTTTAGAACTTGAGGAGGTGTTGGACTCAAACTTGGAGAGCAAGTTTGGAGTGTATATAAACCCCTCAAAGCTCCATATGATCGACACATATACATCCCTAACCGATTATTATTAATTGTTTTTCTCAATTCACCCACTGACAAGATAGATCACTAACCGATTGACTTTTCAATCGGTTCACTATTCCAATATGCAGTAAAGGAGTTCTGACATTATATTATGCATGTGCATGTGTCTTATGATACATGTGTTTTGCATAAATATATGCATGTACTGTAGGTACGATTATATTACATGCATATTTATATGCATGGTAATTATTTACTCCTTTATCTTCTTGTTAGTGGATTCGATCATGTATTGTCAAGAACATCAAACCCTAGGTGTTGTGATGTTTTATTTGTGATACATGAACCTAGCTTTTCACATTGAGACGCTAGTAATACGTGTGTACAAGAACGGAGTACAAGCTTACTTTAGCTTGTTGTGACTTGCCCTATTCGACCTTAATAAAGTCGATCCATCCTAAACCCTTGTTAGGGTTTATATTGTTCTTGGGATCACGTGATTCCTTGTTCTTGCTAGGAATCGAAAAGGTACGCATCTATTTAAATTTAGTTAATTAATTATATGTTATTGTAGATCCTATTCCGTTGTGCTACATGCTTTGATGTTATTTGTTTATGGTTTATTAGTTTATAGTAACAATGGCATCATGAGCCGGTTTTTAACATGTAATTAATTACTCAAAACCTTAAAATTGAATCTTGTTGAATAGATACATGTAATCTTGTTTTGATTTAGGGTTTTATTTTACAAACCCTAATTTTTTCTAATTTTGGGTCGACACCCAATTTAAAGATTTAGGGTTTTAGTTTTTGTAGAAAACTTGTAGAAACTCTAGGATTGCATGAAATTTTAAGGATTAATTAATGAGTACATATGTGATGTCATTAATTAGATGCGTATGTTATTGGCTTTGAATATGTGTTACATGATTTTAAGTGCCAATATGGGGATCCATGACAAAATCTTGCATGTTTTGTCATGGAATGTTATGTGTTATAAATGCTACATGTTTTTTTTTAAAAGATAAATCTAAAATTAGGGAAGACCCTAATTAATATATTAATTAATTGGTTATGTGCAATGTGGTGTCTAATTAATTAAAACTTACGCGGCCAAGCTATTTGGCGTCTGTGGTCCATTGGGCACAATGAGCTCGAAAACCAATGGGAGTTTTATTAATTAGATACATTAAAATTCACATAGATAAATTAATAGAATTTATCAAAAGGTTTGCATGTGGCTATATGATATTGTTAATGATCATATATGTGTTATTAAGTGTTTATTTATTTTCTTTTAAAATTACTTGTTCTTTGTGTTTAATTATGATGGATTGTAACATCAAAGAGGGTAATTTTTTGAATAAAAAATAAATGAACCTAATAACTATGAAACCTTTGTAGTAAACTATTTAATTGCCAAGTCTTATGTGCCGACAGTGGTTCGCTTCGCACGGTAATTTGCTCCCAGGCGAGACTAGCAATTAATAATTTACTACATAAATGTTTTAAGCTTTAAATCTTAAAGTTTTAATTGATTGATGCGACTGTACAAAAGTGGTCGAAGCGGCGGACCTATTATTGCGCCTGTGCGTCAATATTAGACTTACCAAGTACACCATGAAAAAGTACGAAGCATCTTAAGGCAATGTTGTAAGTTTCTCAACGCCATCAATTAAATTTTGTTGATTTTAAGCTGCGAATTGGTAAATGGTTTTTGTTGAAAACATATGATACAAAGATGAATGCATGACATCTTTGTACATATATTTTGATTATACATATCAAAATTTTATACCCTTAAAATTTAAGTAATATGCCATCCAACTACAAAAATGAACACCTAAAGTTACATCCTACATCACTAGCAGCCAAAGCTAAATGTTGATGTTCAAAGGGTGGGAGTCTAAGGGTAAATTGAGTACTTTCATTGCTAGCAGCCAAAGCTGAATGTGATGAAACGATGTCAATTTACAGTTTCTTAAGTTGGTTAACTTAATTGAGCACTTTCATTGCTAGCAGCCAAAGCTGATGTGATGGAACGACGTCAAGGCATAAAGATTTGGGGATGAAACATGCTTACATTTGCAACTGAGGTTGGCATAATATGTAAGTCCCATGATTCTAGGAATTGCAATTGGATATTGGCAATTGGGATAGACACGTACCTTATTAAGTACTTTCATTGCTAGCAGCCAAAGCTGATGTAATGAAACGACGTCAATTTGGATCCTAATTTTCAATGAAAATTAAATGGTTAAATTTTATTTACCGTGGGTGTTTAATTTTCTTGAAAAGTTATTATCGAAAATACTAAAATTGAATTTTGAAAATTCTTTTAATGTATTTAATGCAAGGTTAAAACCGTAAACGTGGGATTTTCTTTTAGTAGTAAATTGATCTACACCCATAGGGGTTTTGGAAAGAGTCAATTTTTACTGAAAAGAATAAACCTAGTCTACTTTCCGTGTGAAGAGTAAGACTTAATCCTATTCCTTTTCATGAATGAGAAATGTATAATAGGATAATCAGAATTGTCTAAATTCTAAGAAATAACTCATGGCGAATTTCTTAAGAAATTGCATTAGAAGTTAGACTAATTACCGCAAATTGGTAAAAGGCAAACTAGAATGTTTGATCTAATTGTTATGCTTTAACCATTTAAAGGTGCTACATACCATGATGGGAATGGTAGACCTAACTAAGGAAGAAATTGCATACCCAATTCTTTCAAGTTAATTGCATTGATGGATATTCCATCATTCACAAAGTAGAATACATTCTTTGAAGTACCTTAGTAGTGTTACGTAAGGGATTCATCAAAGGTGTAGGGAAGTAAACAGCACGCTATCTGCTTTTACTAGTTTTGAAACATTTATAATGTTGTCAAATCCAGTGGGAGCATTGTGTTGTAATTACTAAATAATGAGTTCATGTAGTGACCTTCAATTCAGTGGGAGCTACAAGTATTGACATCTTGGTAGTAACCCATATTATCTCGAGAATCTCTTGAGATAAATACTTTCCAATTATAGACACTTGTGGTATTAAGGATAGTCGTGTACGTTTCCTTACTAGACGAGGTGATCCTATAACTACTTTTATCTATGACACAAATCATATTGATCAAAATAAGCAAACTATTGATGTGTTGTTTATCTTATACATGGTGTTGTTCCATGCACAAGTGGGAGAAATATTTAAAGTGTGCAAGCAACAACACAAATAGGAATATGATTTATAGGGTTCTCTTGACTGTAAGGTAAGAGACTTATGTTCTAATGTGTTTTAAACACATTCTAATAATAGAACACTTGGAGTTAATATCTACTTTCATTACTAGATATTAATGACGAGGTAAATTACATACTTTCATCATTGCAGCCTCAGCTAATGTGATGAAACTATGTTAATTTACAAGTTTCTAAATTAGATAATTATTAGAACAAGTGTCAAAATGATTATAAGACTACTTCAAATTAAATATTTATGTATTATTGAAAGGACATAAATAAATGAAGTAATCTTATACTACTTCATATTTAGATGTTTATGTATTCTTGGAATGATATAAATACATGAAGTAATAAATTAACTTGAAATATCATTGAAACCAAATTGTGGTGTTCATGATCACTTTAGTCATACATGTTTATATTGTAGATATGAATATTAAGTCTTTTAATTTCCATATGACTTATACTAAAGTAAGACGTTAACTTTTTATGTTTTTTAATTAAGATATGTACAAGGAGTCATTGAGTTGATTAATGACTTATAACGTAAATTGGGATTATAACAGTTTATGTCCTTTCAATAAGACATAGATATTAAGTGGCTTGGACAATAAGGCACTTATGTTATAAATTATGCAATTGGCTTGGAAAATCTATTGTACCATTAAAGTGATTTAGTTGGTAAATACGTAAGCCAAAACCGAAATATATTTATCTTACATATTGTAAGAAAGACTTAAAATATTAATCCTAATGAATACATAGTATGTATGGTATGTTCTGTTAGGAGAATCAAACTCTTGATACATTGTTTGATTTGAGATAACTATATCTTCTATTCTTCCTAAAAGATATCAAGGTTAAAAAATTGAGTAAGAATTGGATATACTCAATTAGACTCCAACCTAGAAGATTAATAAGACACCATTTAATTATGGAATGTGTTGAATCACATTAAGTCTTAAAAATTGAAGTTCAGAATTTGTTAAACTACGTGTTGGGTAGGTTAATTAACAAATTAAGATTAGAAACTGTCAATATGTATTTGTAAAAGTCCCAAAAGAGAACAAGTTTGAGTTGCTCTATATGCTGAGTATTTATAGATAATCTATAAATTGCAAAAGGCAAGTGGGAGTTTTATCTTCAAAAGATAAAAAAAAAATTACAAGATACATAATCTTCTAAATACGCTAGAAAAATCATAATGAGGATTTAATATGTTAGTGTTAAATCTCAAGATGATGGAATTCTTATTCATAGATCCGCAAGGATATCTCAAATATTTGTAGAATATGTTGAGGGTTATGAGTTACAGGATCGTGGTATGCCTGTTAATAAATTGCAAATGTTTATTTGGCAAATTACTCATACTATGAATAATTAGATGCAGTCCAAAAAGATAACTAGTTGGTTACACAGTTGATCTTAAACTCTATAGTAACACTATAGAATGGAAATGAATTTCTACAAAGGAAATGGAAATCCTAGAGATTTAAATTCTTGTGTAGAAATCATAATGGACAAATTTGTATACATATTTAATATGCGAAAAGATTATCAATCACAATTAAGCAATTAAATGTGATTGAAATTCTTTCTAAGCACATTAAATATATAAAGATTATGATTGTCATTATTAGTTTCATTTATATGAAGTTAACAATGGAATGTCAAATCTCTTTCTTGGATAATTACTTGAGCGAGGACGAAAAGTAATTGAAAGGAGTGTTTGAATTCAAATAATCTTTAGTAGTATACAAAGTGCAAATCATTTGTAAATGGATTAATGCATGCATCTAGAAGATATACTTATTTTTAGTTATTAAATCTAGTTTGATTTATAATTAAAATAAGATATTTCTTAATATTCCTGAAAGCTAGTGGGAGTGATGCATTTATTTTCTTATTTCATATATGTTACATAACATATAGGAAGTAACATTCCATTAACATTAATATGTTAAGTCTTAGTTTGGAATGAAACTTCACGTGGAAATTTAGAAAATAAAACCTTGGTGTATATGTTTATTGTTATAAACATAAGCGGTAATATAACTAATTCTAATAAACATGATAATCTATTAGTGAGGCTAGATAGATACATATCTTTGAAAAGATATGACATGAATAAAATCTAAGGTTGGCGAAAGGATTATTCATGTACATCATGTTGCTTGTTGTATCATGCTTGAATGAAAGATGATTAACAACTTTAGTATCTAATTGAAAATTATTAGATAACTAAGTGTAATGGATATGGTTTAGAATTTACATCCTCAGCCTGGATTTGCTCCAAAATTCTAAATACGAACCATATGGCAAGTTATTGCTTGATTGATATTGTGATCAAATCTTGAAGGATTTGAAGATATCAAACATTACACGATGAATGTTAAAAGTTTACGGAACTTTTAAAAGAGCATATTGTTGTTTGGATACAATGATGCTAGTAAGATTGAGATGACACTCAATACTAGTCATGGTGGGAGCTCATCCTTATTAGGAAACCATGTGTACTAGTTATGCTCAATATAAGCATAGTTGCATTATACATAAAGAATTAGAATACTTTAACTACAAGGTTTGGTAGTTTAGTTGTCATAAATTCGTGCATGAGGATGTCACGCATTTTATGAAGTATGTGGCAATATCTAGATAGATGAATGCACACATACAAGAATTTCATTATTGAAATAAGTATTCTCAAAATTCCGATAGATCAACATTAGTTGATTTATGCCTTGTCAACAAGTATGTGGAACATGACTTGTGGCATAATTCATTAATGAGAATTGTCATGCATTGATCTAGTTAGTATTTGGATAAGGGATGTTAAGCAATATTATTTTAATGAAATAAAGTGTGGATAACGTTTATTCTCATTTATAATATTGTATCCTATATTTGCATGTTTAAATCCGTGAATAACTTATGTTATTCTAAATTGTCCGTTGTCAATTAATGATATGGGAATATCATTAAATAAAGACAAATGTGAGGATTGGTAGAATGTACTGTAAGGTTGAGACACCAATATCACATGATATTCAATATTGGATAAATTGAATATAGGACTTATCCCAACCACATGATTGTACTTTAAGGATCATCGTCATTAAGTAAATCATGAATATTTATCCTCAGACTTGAGATACCAAGTGACTGCCGAGGATGTAGCTCATTTCTTGTAAGGTAGTCAAACGCTATCCGTAAAAGGTAGTTATAAGGGCTATTTTCGGAGGTGATGCAAAGTTCGAGGGTCACGCTCGTAGTCAATAAAGGATTTGTTCCTTCAAATTTGTTTTGAAGTATAATACTGCTGGGCCCCTCGTAGGATTGACAAGATGTTTGTACGGCCGTACCCAAAGTCTATCTGGAAGACGTTAAGATGTTTTGGTAATCTTGATCAATTATTCTTAAGGAGAAACAGAATTGTTAATTATGGAATGACCAAGATCCATATCCATATTAACGCGGTATTAGAAACAAAAGGATAAGTATGATGATTAAATTCATCACGTGGTTTTTTCCAGGAAAACCATACTCGGTTCGATCTGGGGGCATTGGGATCTGTTAAGCTAGACTAGCCCATGTCATTACGATATTAATGAATATCCAAGTGGGAGCTGTTAGAGTTTGTGGATATAAATTAATATTTGTATGTCCGGTTTTGAACACGAGACTTCGGGATTGCACACATTACGTATGAGTCTCAATGTATTAATAATTAATATAATGATTTATGATTAATTATTAAATCACAAATATTTATATGATCGAACAAGGAAAGTGGAGGGGGTTGAGTGTCGTTTTTCAGAACTTGAGGAGGTGTTGGACTCAAACTTGGAGAGCAAGTTTGGAGTGTATATAAACCCCTCAAAGCTCCATATGATCGACACATATACATCCCTAACCAATTATTATTAATTGTTTTTCTCAATTCACTCACTGACAAGATAGATCACTAACTGATTGACTTTTCAATCGGTTCACTATTCCAATATGCAGTAAAGGAGTTCTGACATTATATTATGCATGTGCATGTGTCTTATGATACATGTGTTTTGCATAAATATATGCATGTACTGTAGGTACGATTATATTACATGCATATTTATATGCATGGTAATTATTTACTCCTTTATCTTCTTGTTAGTGGATTCGATCATGTATTGTCAAGAACATCAAACCCTAGGTGTTGTGATGTTTTATTTGTGATACATGAACCTAGCTTTTCACATTGAGACGCTAGTAATACGTGTGTACAAGAACGGAGTACAAGCTTACTTTAGCTTGTTGTGACTTGCCCTATTCGACCTTAATAAAGTCGATCCATCCTAAACCCTTGTTAGGGTTTATATTGTTCTTGGTGATCACGTGATTCCTTGTTCTTGCTAGGAATCGAAAAGGTACGCATCTATTTAAATTTATTTAATTAATTATATGTTATTGTAGATCCTATTCCGCTGTGCTACATGCTTTGATGTTATTTGTTTATTGTTTATTAGTTTATAGTTTTATGATTCTAATATTCCAACAATTTTGAGATTAGATGTTTCTTTTAGATTAGATGTTTCTTTTACTTGATTATAAGAGTTATTATCCATGTCATTCATACTTGATTAAATGGTTGTGATGTAGGCTGTGATTTTTTCATCTACTTGGGAAAATAAGAGTTGTTCATCTACTAGGGAAAACAATGAAAAGATAAAGAAAAGGAAAAATTGGTGGAAAAAATGGAGGGAATAAAAAATTGAAGGGAAAAAATGATGTGTATAAGGTTGTTGGATTTATATCACATGACAAATTATAAATATAAACAATAAACATCAAGTACACATGCGGAAGCGTATAGGAACATATAATGCATAAATCAATTAACCAAACATAAATAGTATACGTACCTTAAGATTCTAGCCAAATAAGAATCTAATTCCAAGCAATCAACTTAAGAACCCTAATTAGGGTTTATGTGGATTATTGGAATTACCCCTTACCTTTTTGTAATTCAATCCAAGATACAATTAATAGTGTGATTGTATCACGTTCTTGTACACACGTACTATAACAAATTAAAGTTATGCTAGTAATTAAATCACAAAACTTTAAACCAAACAATTTTGTTTAATAAAAAAAAAAATTGATTATCCCTTTGTGAGGGTATAAACGATCGGCCACAAAGAGAAGGGGAGAAGAAAACAATTTAGGGTTATGTGTGTGTGCACAAGAGTCACCAAACAATGACCCTAAGGTTTGCTTATATACCAATTGAAACTTGGAGATCAAGTTTGTGTGGGTTTGGGTTTGCATCCTTGACCCACGACCGGCCATTAAACCCACAAGGGTTCCGGAAGCTTCTTGACATCCAATTTTCAATCTAGTCCTTATCTTTTATATTTAACGGTCATTAGTCATTTTTCGTTGAACACTAACTGTCGTTATACGTTTTGTGATAATTAATAAATAAATACAACATTTTATATTTAATTATTAATCTTTAATTCTCATACGTAAAGTGTGCAATCCCGTGATCTCGAGTTCAATCCTAATATACGACTACTAATTTATGTCCATAAAACTAACAGCTCCTACTTGGACATATCTTAATAACGTAATCACATCGGTTAGCGTCTAGCAACACGTCGATGCCTCTAGTACAACTCGAGTAGATCTCCTGGAAAAAACCTTTAATGATTCATCATTATTATTATCCTTTTGTTACTAATACTACGTTAAATAAAGATAAGAATTTAAGTCATTCTTTATTCAACTATTTTGTTTCTCGTTGTTTACGATTGAGCAAGATTACCAAATCTTTTGAACATATTCAAGGGAGATCTTGGGCGTGGCCACGCAAACATCTTGTCAACCCTACGAGGGGCCCAGTAGTATTAAACTCCAAAATAAATTTGAATGAACAAATTCTATCTTGACTACAAGCATAACCCACGAACTTTGCAACACTTCTGAAAACAACCCTTATGACTACCAGTTACGTATAGCGTTAAGTTGTTCCACAGAAATGCACTACATTCATGACAGTTATCTGGTATATCAAGTCTGAGGATAACTATTCATGATTTACATAATAACAACATCCATAAAGTAACATCATATAGTTTGGGATAAGTCCTATATTCAATTCATTGAATATCATGTGAATTTGGTATGTCAACGCATCAATATACTTTCAAGTATATTCTATCAAAACTCACATTTGTCTTAATTTAATGATATTCCCATATCATTAATTGACAACGGACTATTTAGAATAACTAATTTATTCACGAATTAAACATGCAAATATAGGACAACAATATTAAAAAATGAACATAAACATAACCAATACTTTATTTCATTAAATATAATAAATGTTTACAATATCCTTTATCCAAATACTAAACACAGTCATGCATGAAACTACTAGCTAATCTAAGTCCAATGCCATTGGCAAGTTCAGTAAGCTTGTCTTTAGCCAAAGCCTTAGTGAATGGATCAGCTAAGTTATCATCTGTGTGAACTTTTAAGAGATTGATCTCTCCTATGCTGACTTGTTGTCGAACATAATGATACTTCCGTAGAAAATTTCTGGTGCCCTTCATGATTCCAGATTCATTGGCAAATATGATTGCAGCAGAATTGTCACAATACATATTAATAGGCAATTCAATTGAAGGCATAACACCAAGCCCTGAAATGAATTTCCTAATCCAAACAGCCTCCATAGCAGCGTCTGAAGCAGCTATGTATTCAGCTTCTGTTGCAGACATCGCAATTGTACTCTACTTTTTGCTCCTCCATTGATAACAAAGACATAACCAGTCTGAGACTTCGCATCATCTTTGTCACACTACTAGGACATATCACAGTAACCTGTTACATCAAGTTCTGTAGCTGGATTTCCATAATACACAAGAAACATATCTTTCATATTCCTAAGATACTTTAGAATATGTTTAACAACAATCCAGTGTTTTTCACCTGGATTCTGTTGAAATTGACTGGTGATATTCTGAGCGAACGCCACATCTGGCCTTGTGCATCTCACCGCATACATAATAGATCCTACTGCCGAAGCATAAGGAACTTTACTCATGCGTGCCACCTCTGCAGGTTTTGAAGCACACAACTCGCTACATAAGTCATGCTTTACTTCCATTGGCAAATATCCTTTCATGGAATTTTGCATATTGAATCTCTTCAATATTTTGTCAATGTAAGCACTTTGACTTAAACCAATTAACTGCCTTGATCTATCTCTATAGATCTTGATTCCCAGAATGTATGCAGCTTCCCCTAAATCCTTCATAGAAAAGCACTTTCCAAGATATGCCTTAACCTTTTGCAAACTTGGAATGTCTTTTCCCATGATTAATATGTCATCAACATATAGGATAAGGAAAATTGCATCATCACTCCCACTAGCTTTGTGATATACACATGGCTCATCAAGATTCTTAGTAAATCCAAACTTTTTGATTTCTGCATCAAATCTTTTATTCTATTGCCTTGATGCTTGCTTTAATCGATAAATGGATCTTTGAAGTTTGCATACACGGTTTGGAAAATCTGGATTCACAAACCCCTCAGGTTGCGCTATATAGATGTCTTCATCTAGGCGACCATTTAAGAAGGCGGTTTTGACATCCATTTGCCAAATATCATAATCATAGTATGCTGCTATAGCTATGAGAATCCTAATAGCCCTAATGTCAGCTACAGGAAAAAAGGTCTCCTCGTAGTCAACACCATATGTTTGAGTAAAGCCTTTAGCTACCAAACGAGCCTTATAGGTGTGTACCTTGCCATCCATGTCAGTTTTCTTCTTGAAGAGCCACTTACTCCCAACTACCTTGGCATTTAGAGGAAGGTCTACTTCAATCCAGACATCATTATCTTTCATGGATTGCATTTCCCCATTCATAGCAACCTGCCATTTTTCCTTTTCAGGACTATTAATGGCAGCCCTATAATTAGCAGGTTTATTAAGATCCCCTAATATAGTTTCCTCAACGACTACGTTAAGACATAGACGTTCAGGAGCTTTCACATGTCTTGAAGACTTGCGAATGGGAACAACTTCA
The DNA here is from genome assembly GCA_021014915.2 of Artemisia tridentata subsp. tridentata. NCBI lineage: Eukaryota > Viridiplantae > Streptophyta > Magnoliopsida > Asterales > Asteraceae > Artemisia > Artemisia tridentata. The sequence goes on from CP139508.1 coordinate 169,837,351, forward strand.
ACTTCAGGTGGAGGACCCAGACTTTCAAGTTCCACAGGAAGTACGCTAGTGTTTTCAGAAGGTAATGTATCTATGTGATCATCTTCCAAATCATAAACTCTCCCACTGAATTCTTGAGATATAAGTTCCTTTTCAAGAAAGTCTCCATATCTAGCAACAATTACTTTGTTTTCAGGTGGGTAGTAAAAGTAGTAACCCATCGTTTCCTTTGGGTATCCTACAAAGATATACTTTACAGATCTCTGTTGGAGTTTATCTGCTGAGTCACGTCTGATATACGCCTCGCAACCCCAGACCTTTAAATAAGACAAGCTAGGAGCTTTTCCATGCCATATTTCATATGGTGTCTTATCAACCTTCTTAGCGGGAACCATATTTAGAATGCGAACTGCAGATTCTAAGGCATAATCACAAAAAGATAAAGGAAGAGTAGTAAGATTAAACATTGATCGTACCATGTCTAACAATGTACGATTTCTTCTCTCAGATACACCATTTTGTTGTGGAGTATATGGAGACGTGAGATTCTGGACAATTCCATTCTCAGTTAGGTAATTTTTAAACTCTTGACTAAGGTATTCGCCACCTCTATCGGATTGAAGAACTTTAATCTTATTTCCTAGTTGCAATTCTACTTCTGCTTTGAAAACCTTAAATGTTTCAAACACCTCATGTTTATGTTTAAGCAAGTAAACATAACCATATCTGCTGAAATCATCTGTAAAGGTTAAGAAGTAGCTAGAACCTTTCCTTGACACATGTCTAAGTGGTCCACACACATCAGTATATATTAAACCAAGTAGATCAGAAGCCCTTTCCATATTACTATGAAAAGGTTTCTTAGTCATCTTCCCAGATATACAAGACTCACATTTATCATATGATTCATCATTGATACTTTTCAAAAGCCCATCACGTTGTAGCTTTTCCATGCGAGTCTTGCCTATATGAGCAAGTCTACAGTGCCAAAGGTAAGAAGAATTCAAGTCTGACTTAATTCTCTTACTTATGCTATACATTGAATTATAATTATTGGATACATAATCATTCATGTCAATTTCAAACACACCATTCACAGCAATAGCATTAAAATAAAAAATACCATTTAAAGAAATAGAAATTCCATTACTATTGATAATGTGAATAAAACCCAAATCCAACAAACATGAAAAGGAAACAACACCTCTAATAATAGAAGGTGCATAATGACAATTGTTTAATGACAGTACTAAGCCCGAAGGAAAAACTAAATTAAACACTCTTATGGCTTCAACAGCTGTAGGTGCTCCATTTCCCTCGTGCAGATATTGCTCCCCATAGGCAAGCTTCCTTTCAACTCTAAATCCCTGCAGCGTATTACAAATGTGAATACCGCATCCACTATCATATACCCAGGAATTAATTTTATGATTTAGAGTAAATAATTCAATCATAAATAAGTTACCTGAAGTGCTGGCGCCCAAGTGCCCAGACTTCTTGTTCTTATTTTCTCGCAACTCTTCCAGATAGAGAGGACAATTCCTCTTCCAGTGACCAACTACATGACAGTAATGGCAACCTTGATCCTTCTTTGGATTATCCTTCTTCTTAGAAGGGTATTTCTTGGGTTGAGGTTGATAACCCATAACTTGCTTACCCTTATCAGCCTTTCCCTTACCCTTACCCTTCTTGTTCGCATTTGGCTTGTTAATTCTACCCCCTTGAATAGCAAGTACCTGGGGTGTAGAAGCCTTCGGAAATAAACCTTTCTCGTAATCAATAAGCAATGCGTATAAATCAGTAACTGTCTTCCCCACGCAGTGCATATTAAAATTATGCACAAACCCACTAAATTCCTTATTCAGGGATCTATTGATTAAGTTTATGGCAATATCCTGTTCATAGATCTTGCCAAGTGCTTGTAGTTGATCCATGTAACTTTTCATTTTCAACACATGAGCATTTACAGGTTCACCATCTGCCTGCTTACAACCGTGTAGAGATTCCATTAAATCATAGACCTCAACGACTTGTGGTTTCTCAAACATTTTTCTGAGTTCACTGAGCATGTCCATAGGGAATAAATTCTCAAAATGCTTTTGTAAAGCAGGTGTCATCGTTCCCAACATTAAACAGGCCACATCATTATGTGTCTTAAACTCAGCTTTTCACAATGCTTTTTCTTCATCAGTTGAAGTTTCAGCATTAGGTTCAGCAGAACAAGGCTTGTATAAGAATTCAACTTGATCTGTCACTCGCAGGACAATCCTGAGTGAACGATACCAATCATTGAAATTCTGTGAGCCAGTCAATTTTTCTCGTTCAAAAAATTATTTGAACGCAGAACTCATAGTAGTATTATTATTTTGAGCCATTTCTATAGATAAAGAAAGTTCAAATATTAGTATTTTCGATAATACAATTTTTCAAGAAAATAAAATTACCCAAGGATATATCCATATAACCATAGAATTTTCTTGAAAACTAAGATCCAAATTGACATAGTTCCATTACATCAGTTGATCTGCTAGTAATGAAAATATTCAACAAGGTAATTGTCGAACAATAATTGGCAAACAATTTTCCAATTCCTATATCATTATGGGATTTACATTGCCTAGACAAGTTGCAATATAAGCATGTTTTATCCCCATCTTATGCCTTGAGTCCAAGCTCTCACTTACAACTCAATTTAAGTCGTCTAATTTCAAAACTGTAAATTAACATAGTTCCATTACATCAGTTGATCTGCTAGTAATGAAAGTATGGATTTACCTTTTCATTGCAATCTAGTCCAAGCTCTCACATGACGTAAATCACAACTTTAAGTGTTCTTTTAATTAGATGGCATTAACTTAATTTTAAGGGTACTAGTTTTGATGTTAATAATCAAAATATGTACGAAGAAGTATGCATACATCTTCATATCATAAGTTTAATAAAACCTTTTTATTTACCAATTCATTAAGATCAAACTTACCAAGGTTTTCAATTAAGGTATTGGGTTCACCAATCAAAGAATTTACCTTTAATTATCGTCCACTATATCGTACTTTTGCATAAGTCCAAAGACTCAGTGTTTTGGATAATTACCACAAAGTGGCGCATGGAATTAAAGCTAATTAACCCTTAAGATGATTTTGTACATAAAATAGTCGTACTAGGCAGCTCCGATTTGACGCACAAAGTGGCGGAGAAACTAAGGTCAGCTATAAAAGACAATTAAAAACCCGTTTCTTTCGGTTTGACAATTTAGTGCCAATCCTTCTTAAACCCCTCTTATAGTTTGTCACAATTGGGTGAGCCGTTTGTACTATTGATACAAAACTCATCGTTTAATTAAAACACTTGAAAATTTAACTCATCTAAAATAATTCATTGTTTCACCATTATTTAGTCCATATTATTTTTTTATTCAAAATTACCCTTTTTGTTTATAAACATGTCTAACAAAATAAACAAAACAAGTAATAAAATAAAAAATAACATAACTAAATAAACACACATAACATAACAATTAATATGTGTAAACATGTAGTCACATGCAAATTAATTCGATAACCCTATTAAGAATCAATTCTAGGTGTATAATGTATATATACCACATAGCACGTAATTGATTACTTAATTATATTGGAGTTTTCCCCAATTCGACATATATCAATTAAATTACATGAGTATATCTTAACAATTAAATAAATAGATAATAATCTATGCCAAACATGCATGTTTTCATGGATTCTA
>CP139508.1:169841173-169921788 GCA_021014915.2 Artemisia tridentata subsp. tridentata
ATGGACTTTTAACATTGTCAACCTTATGTTTAGATCACTATTATTGTGTTAAGGAGATCATGGGTGAACTAGAACAAGATTTGAAGTGGTTTGGAAGGGGATAGAAACTAGAAAACACTCTCTTGAAACATTTAAATAAGCTACTGTACTGCTTTGTAAAATCTGGATTAATCAGTAGGTTGTAAGTAATCTTTGGCTAGAAATATAGAAAATAGACTTAAAAGCGAAAATATAACCGCTTGAATGAGTTAAAACGGGTTTATAACGAAAAAGATACGCTATTTTCAAATTAAATGACGAAAACAATCATTTTCTGAGAAACCTGAAAAATACATTCTGTCCAGATTTTTGAGAGGTGAAAAACTGAGGTTAAATGACGTTTAGACTAGCCGAGACCTTGAAAAGCCTAGAGTATACTTAAATACCTTCGCGGGGATAGGTCAAACTTAAGAAACCGAGCTACGATGCAAAAGTTATGGCCAAAAGAATGTTTGCGGCAACATATAATTTTGACAGTATATTATTTGTCTAATAGGAAGCTGTTAGGATTTTTAAAAGTGAATTTTGGACCTTTTAGTGTACATTTTGGTTAAAATGGCGTAAACGGAAATGGTAGAACAATGTATATACTTATTAGACGCGTTAGAGACTTTTGAAATACATATTAACACGACAACAAAAACTTGGTTATGAGATAAACAAGTTACGTTTTCTAAAGTGGTGATTTCTAATAAAGGATCAAAATGACGCAATTATATTTCGACAACAAATGTTACAACAACATGTACAAGTGATAAAGTAGAGTACGAACTTGCATGCATGACCATGTTTTCGAACCTAAGACATATGAATCATTTAGGTCGCGGTTAGAGCGTCCGTACCTCGATATTCGTTCGCTTTTCTTTTGTTATCATATCGGCTGTTCCAGGTGAGTTCATGGCCCCTACTTTTACTTGTTTTATAACTGTTTTGGGGGAGAATACATGCTTGTTTATACTTAAACTCCATGCTCGTTTTACTTGAAACATGAATTGTTTTCTCAAACATTACTAATTGGTTGAAACCCTTGATTGTTACTCGAGTATTATGTGTTACTTGTTACACACCTGATTGTTTTCTCATGGACACCAATGTACTAAACATTTATTGATTGCCTAAGTTGTTGTCGTTTGCCATAAATTCCCCACTATCATGAACCGTTAATTACGTTGTAAGCGCGAATGTTGTGAATAGATCTATTGGGGGTAAACTCCCCCGTCCGGGTTGGTCGCTCCTGTAACACCCCAACCCGATAAGGGTAGAAGTGCTACGTTATGGTGACATATCAAAGCAAACACAAGCATATGACTTAAATAATACAAATGGATTTCAAAGGTTACAAAGGGAAAATCTGAAATACAAGGCTACAAAGGAAACAACAATAAACACTAAGTTTGAATATGTAAACACTTCTAGTCATCTCCAATCCAGAGTAGCTATCAAGGTATAGTCTTCTAAGTCGAAAGTACTCTCCACTCCTAACCCAGCTTCCAACTAAAACCTGCCGCAGGAAAAGGAATGCGGCTGAGCTTAAAAAGCCCAGCGAACAGATATATATATATATATATAAACGAAACCAAAAGATAAGGAACGAACATATAAAGTATATATAGACAAGACGAATAAACAAAACGTATTTAAGTATAGGAAAAGAAACATAAGTTCCTGCTAAGATGAATGTCATCTAACAAATGAATAAGAGGTCAACTGAACAATACAATGAGTCAATTGAATAAAGAACAAGAAGAATTAAAGGATAATAGGCTATAGTGCATTGGGAAAAACATAAGGGATAAACAACTGAGTATTAAGAGTAAGAAAAGGTCAGTAATTTACCACGAGCCCAAACAAATCAAATCAAATATCATAGTAACTATAGAGGTGCGACCTCTCAAATATGTGAAGGACGTGTATTGCACATAACATCAATCACCAAATCAAATCATATCATATAATATAACAGATACAGATACAGATCATATCTAGGAATCTCTTCCCTCCGCAAGTATGCTTCTGTTCTCAATTCATCTTAGTACAACTAAAATGAATAGAGAAGTAAGACTGCGTGTCTTCGACAGGTCTTCTAGCACAGTTCGAAATTCGCCAACTCTAGTTGCTGTCAACTCCAGTTTATGTGCTGAATAGTTCGTCTCCTACATTCTGGTTGTCTTGATGCCCGAACTGAAGTCTCCACGTGCTGTATGAGGTATAATCGAGTCCCACCTCAGTTTTTTTTTCTTCCCTTCTTCTTATATGCTTCTTTCACGGTAACGCCTGTCACGAACATCTTCTACTACTCTTCTACAAGGTTTCTAACTCCGATAACGGTCTTAAATCTTGGTCCTTTCTGTGAGAAAACTCTGTCATCACAGGATACCTGGTAGTGCTGTCTGCTACAATCTCTGAACGCCAATCAAACCTACTCTTCCAGAACAAAGGGTCATTCTACTTAATACGAAAATGATCTACATGTTCCTCTTTCGTCTCTGGACACAACGTCATACTATGAAAATTTGTCCAAATACTCGCGAAAATATGATTCTATTAGCCAATACAATTGGCATCATTAAAACTCATAATGATCACAACGAGTACAAAAGCAGCTTCACGAATCGTCTTAGGGAAACTGTAACACCCCCAAATTTGGTTGGTGGCAGCGGAAAAGTAATTAGGGTATTACGGTGAGGATCGAAGTTAAAATTCCAGAAAACGGCCCGGAAGGGGCGTTTTGAAAGTTATATGTCATTCAAAATAATAGCTTTGATACAAAAGTAAGTTATTTGATTTGAAAATCCCATAAAAGAATGTGATGATTTGGAAGGAATGACATATTTGATTTTACACCATTTAAGTTATCAGAGTAAAAGATGCCCGCTCCGTGTCTTGTCCTGCTCCGTTAATTACCTGAGATAAACATGCTTAAAACGTCAACACAATGGTTGGTGAGTTCGTGGAGTTTGTTAGAACATAACTTTCTTTCAATAAATTTAAAAGGTGTATAGTGATTGTCGAAGTAAATAATAATTCTCATGAAATAAATAGCCAGTTGTGTTGTATAAAAATCCACAAGCAATTCATGTATGATCTCCAAAATCATAAGTTTCAAGTTATAGATGCAGATGAGCTACGTTGTTATACGCTCGATATAGACTGTTGAGTCAGCTTTTAAATGTAACGATATACCAAGCATTTTGGGTTGTCTTGTGTAGAATTCTCATTTAAGTCACATATGATAACAATTAAAGTTCAAGTACAAGATTCACAATCATAACACATAGTGAAATTAATAATCAAGAGTCTGAAATTCTATCAGTGTAAAGTGGTGGTCTTCTAAATACAGCTGTATCCTAGGATATATATGAAACATTCATATATTCATAAAGTTATATTGCCCTAAGCCTCATGACACGCAAAACGTTAACAGAGTACCGTAAAACGGAGTGTTCACCAAATTAATGACGAAAGTTTATGCCCTCGTGTAATAGGTGATTTGCCACTTCCTATTTTTCTCAAATATAGCGCATCGCGACTAATACGACTAGCGATTAAGCATTCCGTCACAGTATTAGTGGGATAGGTTGTCAGTCCTCCAACAGGTTTCGAAGCTGTTGCTATATTCGCGCTCACCGCAGTGATTAATGGCTCATGATAAAGGGTCTTTTTGGAAATAAAGTGTGCTTAGGCAATATAGGTCTAAAGGTTCATAAAATACACGTATTCTGATCTTGGCAATTATTTCCAGTGGAATACAGAAATATTATAATAAGTAACAGTTCATTCATTTGTCACATGAATGCATACAGTAAGCCTCAGTATCATGTTACATCAAGTAGTTCAGAGATGTTATGTTTCAAGTTCCGTGTTTAAGCTAAACAGACAATTTGCACATATATTGAGCATGTATTCCTTTCAAGTATAATTCAAATAGGTAAAGCATAGTTGATAGTTTTGAGCAATTCATGAGAGTTTTCAAGTAATATAAAACAGTTAAAGCATGTATCTCCCCCAAAAGAATTATTAAAAACAAGTGTGAAAAGTAGGGGCCACGACTCACGATAAGTCATAAGAGTTTTCATGGGGCTCATAGAAGTATTGTATCGCAAAGTAAATCATATAGTTGATAAATGAATAAAATATTTCGAAGCATGTATCTCCCCCAAAAAGTATAAATCAAGTATTAAAATAGAAGGGGCCACGACTCACCTTAGCCACAGCAAAGCAAAGATCATACTGACACGACTGGCATCTAGAGCATATCACAACGGTCTCAAAACATATAGCACGACGATACACAACGGTCTAGGATCGGCACAACCTAGTACGTATACAGTTATCTCAAAACACGTCTTGCACAGTAATAAAGTCTATAAAAGACAATGTGTCGTAGTTTTCGTGGATTATTCAGTTTTCAAAACTTATCAAAAGCTTAGTTTAAATGTTTCGTGTGGTGTGGTAAGATAACCTAGACTCGACGTACAACTCACGCCAAAAAGAATAGACATCAACTAACTCAAGAGGATACTGACGAGAACTCAAACCAAGGAGGACAACTTAGAAGCTAAAGTCAAATAAATACCTCAAATAAAATAACTAGTTTGTACGTTTCGGCATTTACCCCGTTATCCCAAATAGTTTGCATAAAACATAAACGTTTTATAATAAGTCTAACTAATAAAATTAGTTTTCCTCAAGTCGTCGAGACTTGGTTTAATCAAAACTGGAATTACAATATTTAATAAGTTTATGTCTCGTTATCGTTCGTGTAGATATTAGTTTTAGTTTTATTGAAGATTTTGGGTCTGTTTCGTGTTTAATATATTAAGTTCATCTTGAAGTTAATATATTATACCGTCTCGAGTCAAAATGTTCAATGAATCCAATATCTAATATTGTAAGTCCGATAACGATCCATGATTTTCCAAACGTCCAAGTATAATAGTCATATTTCGATATGAATTCAATAATGTCATGTCACAAAGTCAAGTAACTGAGTATTAATTTTTCAAGTAACCGAGCGTACCAACATTCAAACTTACCAAAATAATTTTGTATCAAAACACTCTTAAATATTTTAACAAGTGTACCATTTTTAAATTATTATGGGCTTTAGAGCCTTTTATCCAAACAACTATCAGTGGGCTTCGGCCCGTTGAACCCAACCTAACATAAACACACTCTTATAAACCGTTGGGCTTGAGCCCATGATGAGAAACCAAACGCCCCTGATGTGGGCTGCTAGCCCAAGTCCACTTCAAAAACAATTCTATCACACTCATCTTTAGTCTAAGTGCTAATTTACTAAAACCATATTAATCCAACTGCACTATGATATTGTCATAACCAAAACAAACTAATCTGTACCTCGTGGGTGGCTTTGTGGTTCGAAACAACACAACAGCCAATTCAACGACAACATCGACAAAGACCACACGACCATTGCCGAGACCACTTTGGTCTCGGCTCGACTTCTACAAACCAAACAACAAAATCAACCCGAACCACACCGAGACGCACTCTAAGTGGGTGATAGTGAGCTGAGGCAAAACCAAACAAAAAAAAACACCTCTTGGTGTTATTGTAGCATCGAGGACGAATCGAGTAATATACCCTCTCGAGTTTGGTTGTACCAAAACGAGAGTCAACAACACCCTCTTAGGCGTGAACTGAACACACAGCAAAACAAATAAGCTACTAGATATACACATAAGCTAAAATGAATAAGCCAACTGAATTCAAAATAGTAATCCAAATACCACTCGTGACCGAACCAAACTATCACCCGCACCTTAGAACCGAGACCAAAATAACCAAAGTGTAACAATCGTGCAAATCCAATAATCGAACCGTGACCAAAAATAAATAAATAAGCAATCCCAAATCTTATACGTGACCAAAAATACCAACAAACCAATCAGCTATGGCATCTAAACCGCGACTCAAGAATAGTCAAACAAACACTCGTTAATAATTTCTTACCACACGAATTTATCTCAAAAACGTTTTTATATCCCTTTTAATCCACAAAACTTAATATTCGTTATTATTTTAGATCCACGAAACTTAGACCAAAAATAGTTATAACCGGTTTCAAAAACAAAAGATAATATATATATATATATCAATGGGGTTTCACGATTTACCAACACAAGAACAAGAGATGCGAGAGATGATGGTGGTGCGGCTGTACGTAGAGATGGTGGTGGTGGTCATGACAGAGCGGCTGTGGTGATGAGCACGAACCAAACAAAATTCAGAAAGCTCCAACACACGATCTATAAACGATACTTACCATTAGTGTTGCCAAAATTCTCGCCGGAAAAATCATAGTTATCGAGAACGAGGGGGTTTCTTGGTGCGTGAAGTATATGGGAATGATGAGAATGGTGAGAGGATTAAAATGGTGTTGGCGGTGTAGCATGGTGAGCGGCGGTGTGATGGTGGGGGCCGGATTTGATGACCGGAAAATTTAGAGAGAGAGTGAGGTGAGAGGGAGTCAGGATAAGAATAGGATTGGGTTAGTTTTATAGAAAAAAGTTTATACACGTTGCTTCAAAACAATCATTGGTACCTACTGTTTGTGAGCAGTAATTGGAGAGGTGGCAATGTTTTGCTGGCAAAGAAAAAATATCTTGGATATTTCACAAGGTTGGCTTATCTCTAGTGTCGGCATGTATTTTAAGTATGTGCCAAAGTGAGCTGTAATCGTGGGTTTTAACAAAACGAATAAACATGGGGTAAGAGTAGTTAGCATTTTTAATTTCACAAGAGTAGTAATATGTATAATAGTTAAGTTGTGTATTGTGTTTAAAAGGAAGTGTGTGATAGAGATGGTGAGTTAGGTATCTTATAGAAGAAATATATAACACGTTTTCATTGACTATAGAAGTTTTTGAATCAATCATTGGGGTTATAGTGGTTTGATGGACAGCTATGCGTATTTTGAACAATTATTGATGTTATATGGACAGTTATGCATATTTTACCGACATCAAAATATTGTATAGAAGATATTTGTAGGTAGGTAGTAGGCTGGGTTGTAGGCTTAATTAAATGAGGTTTGTGTAATGAAATATGTTTTGCATAAATGAATGTAGTTAATGAAATATAAATGTGATTAAAGTATCAAGTTATAGGTTTAGTAGTTTTAACTATAATGTGTAATTTGTGTAACATAAATTTAGTGTAGATGGAGTTTTGTGAAACACTGAGTTTTCAAGGTACGTGTCGCTATTTAATATATGTTGTCAAAACGTAATGGGGTAATAATAAAAGAAAAGTTTAAATTTCCCCGTAAAAATGGGTGTTGTTAAATGGTAACTCGAGGTTATTATTAATTAACAAGGATTATTACGATGGATTTTCGTGGGATCTTACAGTATCTACCCCTAAATTTTGAACTTCGTCCCGAAGTTCAGTCTGCGATAGGTGTTGAAAAATGTGATGTTCTGAGGTGAGAGATTATGGAGATTGTTGTCGAGAGGTTTCTATCCGAAAATAGAGGAAACGAGATCTAATTAGATTTACTCATGCTATATGGAATAAATTCGAATGTTTGGTTAATTAATAAACCTAAAGGTTTAGAATAATGAGAACAACGGTCAGGAACTGTGGAAATTTAACGGCTAGTGAACAGTGTATACTACTAATCATGTATTTGATAAACAGATAAAGTATTTCTACCAGTAAGTAAATAGAGTTTCCCAGCAAAGGCGTTATAAATCCACTCAGTTCCAAGCCCGTCCCATTCCAGGCTTGCAACCTGTGTGTTTACAACCCATTGCTAACATAGTCTCGAACAAGTATAAATGTGTATAGAAATACGTATTATAAAATGATTTGGACTAAGACTAGAACTAGAACAGATATAGATGTATATAAAAATACGTATCACAGTATAAATAGGTCAAGTACTGATGCATTTCATAATTATGCTAGCAATTGTGTACGTTATTCTTGTGGTTATCTACTTGAGGTACACTCCGGACGAAGACTCTCAATATTTGGTCGTGATTTTAATGTTTGTCATTCCGTTGGTGATTGTAGCCCTTATCGCGGATATGGCGTATGGAAAATAGGTAGTAGGAAGGTTGGAATAAGTAGTTGTAACTTTAGCATTATCGTTGCTAGTTATGCACTAATTTCCGTGTATTCTAATAAGATTTCTTGCTAATTGCGCTTTTCATAAGTCTTTGTGAATTCTTAGGTTTCTAATGCTTGTACTTTTGTCAGTCTCTTATCATAAGAATGGTGGATAATATGTGCAGGTATTTATTTGTGGTTGATCAAAAGTGATGTTTGCTTTGTCTCAAGATTTTGCTTTTGGATGGAAGTTGTTATTATGAAATCCGAAGGATAACTGTTTCATTCATGACATGATTCTTCCTAAATTAAACATAGTTGATCAGGCTATGTATAATTCGAGGACCAAATAATGTAATGCTTGGCTCAGTCACCGTGATATTTATGCTTCTTCAAAGTGTTTTATATTGTTCAATTATAATGGTTCCGTCACAAAGTCGGACACCCTCTGATTATTTTCAAATTAATTATAAAGTTTTTGTTCATATCCCGAGGATAAGTCATGAATTTTTAAAGTGATACTAGGATACCTTTGGTATAAACTTAAGTTTTGGGTGAGAATTTCTTACAAAGTGGTGATAATCTATTGTTTGGTCAGAGTTGGTGTTTAAGTCAAATTTCTAAAGTGGTGCCAGGGTATTGTTACATAATGACTATGTATAGGGATAATAGAATAGAGATTGAAATAGACGTGGATTTACGATTATTTCAGAAATATTACAAGGTAGAGTCTTCGTACGGTAGGAAGGTAGTGGATACACTTAGGTTACATCATCGTACCTAAAGTATGGTATAAGGAAATACAACTTAGAAAGTTTTAAACTAGGGTTTACTTATCCATAATAGGAATTTATCTTCTGCTTAATATAGGTTTCTTCTTCTGACATTGTTAAGTTTCTAGAGAGTTTCCATTCTCTTTCACTGGTCTTTTTGTCCTAGGTGGTACTCTGATTTGAGCAGCGGTTCTTGTAGTGTCTCGCTTAACTTTTGGTCTAGAAATCCTTGGGTAATGGTAATAGTAGGTTCAGTCACTTCTTTTATATTCCTTAAGTGAGTTGGTCTAAAACTCGTGAAACTTTCTTTGATATGCTTATAGAACTTAGTCGTCTCCTCTTCTTTTCTTGCTATTTTGTTGCTACTCGGACAAGCTACTATAGTTACCTTGAGTATCACAGCAACAGTATTGGTTACTAACTTTTGGATAGCTTTAAGAGTCAAGGTTGTGGTTGGTGCTAGTGGAGTATTTGTAATGCTTATGCTGGCCATATTCTATCAATATCTCAAGAAAACGGATTTAAACCCACCTAATGGCCATATCAGAATAGTTTGAGTGACAAGGTATTTGTACACTAGTCTTAATAATGTGGTCACAATGTGAAACTTTAACCAGTTGTGAACCCTAAATCACGATGTGTCTGGGTAATGTCGTAGATAAATGCTTAATTCTTGGTATGGGATTGCCAGGGAACAAACTGTTTCATTCACAAAAGCCGAAGTTCAGAAATTTTCTCTTCATTCATCAAGTTTTCTTCCGAAATTTTGTCATAGAGAATTCTATGGTCGTAGCCTAGTTATGGCAGGTATGAGGAATCGTAACAATCGTAGATGATATTGTAGTAAGTCTGGGTATAATTAATGTAAACATCATAACATTAATAACTTGATCGATTGTTTTACAAAGCCAACGATACAAGGTCTTTTATTAATGTTCCATGCAGCAGGTTAATAAATCTCTGTTTTTCCTCATTGTAAGGATTGCCATGTGGGAGTGTTTCTTAATATCTCTGACTGAAACCTTATCAGTCCGTCCTAGAAGTCCATCTTGTCGGACAAAAGTTCAGGTAGGGTGTCGTTGGTTGTGAGTGGTGTTTTGTCAATGATGTTAATAGGAGTGTATCAATCTGTTCTTTATGACGCTCCAGTCGCGTCATGTTGGTGGGAGGAGTAGGTGTATGGGTAACTGTTGTCCTAAAGTTCTATCCAGTCTTGAGGACTCGGGTTTAGAGGAGTGAAAACAGGTGGAAACAATAATGACGAGGGAGACCTGAGAGGGTAAATTCTCTCTAGGAGTCAACTCCCGTTGGTGGAGTGTAAACAGGTAAGTCTGGGTGAGTAGTCTTAACGAGTAGTCGGGTCCAACCGACGGTGAAGGGAATGATGATAGTAGTGGTGGTAAGGTATGGTGACGTTATCCTGATCATGTCTAGGGGTGAAATAAGGTGAAAATGGTAGTATAATTGGTACTAAACATAGGTGTATCTTCTTAATAAGTCCATTGAGGTAGCTCCAAATTAGTGTCATAAAAGGTTCGGGCTCATAAGGTACTAAAATCCTAACTTTTCTGTGTCGAGTTACCGGGGCATATGGGTGTGGTAGTTTAGTTAAAGGAGAATTTGGCTCAATCTCTTTTCAAATCGTTTCTTAGTGTGAATTCTGTCTAACCTCGAATGTTGTTGGACAACCAATCAACTCTTCATTTGAATAAGGTTTAGCAGTTTTTCTAAGTTTCTGACGTAAGGGTGAGTAAGTAAGTGATGATGAGAGTGGTAATTGTGTATGTTCCGTATCAGGTTGGGGTTGTGACATTAATACATAAGGATCTTCAGTATTTGGAGCAATTTGATAAGTAGGTGATGTACGAATAGTACGGAGGGTAAGTTTGGTAATGTTAGCTGGTTTTGGAAGACATGGTACTGTAGTAGCCGAAAATAATAATTATGAGTAATTCGTACGTTAAGAGCGTAACGGTAAGTGTGAGATAATACGGTGGGTAACGTGTGAAGTGTGAACATCCAGCATGTAAAGATTAGTGCAAAATAATCTTAATAGGTAATGTATTGAGCACGGCAGTCTGCAGACACGGAGGGCGTAAAATGGTATGGTGATGCGTGGGTTTTGCAACCTTACAACAGGTTTTACCTCTCGAGGGATCTCAAGAGGCTTACAACCCCACCAGGCAGTGTACCTGACCGATGTAGTATAGTGTAGTGGTAAGTACGGGGGATTGATCGTTCTCCACAGGGAATAGTGTTCGTTAGGTGTGAAAGGCTACTCTAATTAGGTCTAAGGGTTGAGGAAGATTCTTTTTATGTTTTTTATAATTTTATGAAAGCAAGTAAAATCTCGGGTTTTGAAGGAGTGGGCGGAATTAGTTGCTAGTCAACTAACCCAAATTACTACAAATGCAAATAAAATAAAATAACAAAAATGAAAAGTGGTGAGAAACTTATGTGTAGAGAAATGTGTTTACTTAGATTTCCTTACTCCCTAACTATCTTTTACCGGTTAATTAGTGTGCATTAGTCGCGTGGATGACGGGTGTATTCCTTAATACCATTCGTGGGGTGGCGTACTTACTTCCCCAAACTCTACAAGCTCCTACTTCACTCCTATGTCGAGCCGGCTAGGAAGCTCCTAACATGGGATCACTAGAATTCGCTTGTGCATTAAATACAACCATAAAAACCTTTAGTACGCGTTTGGTTCATGTTTCTTAAGACGTTCAAGCAAGTTACCGAATAGGAAGTTAGCCAGTTTTCTTAAGCCTAACATAGATAAACAATCATCCAATACAACTAACAACACACTAACAACCAATAATCAATAGCTAGGTTTCATTAGATCTAAGCAAACACAAGATAAAATTAGCCTAACATGTTAAACAAAAGACAAGCATAAGATAGAATCAAACAACACATAGACATATTGAATGATTAATTGATAACTTATCTTTCAATGAAACATGGAAGATCTCAAGGCTAAAAGCCCTGAAAAAGTAGCTAAAATCGTCTTAGGGTTTTATCCCAAAATTCCACACACTAAGCTCTCCCCCTCATGACAAAAAATTAGAAAACTATATATAGACTTTGACATCTGACGGCGTCACCTTATGCATTGTGACGCCGTCACCTCGCCGCTTTTAGGGTTCCCGGATGACCATCTTGACGCCGTCCCTCTTTAGCTCTTCAAAAATCCATTCTGGCTTATCAAGGCTTGACGCCGTCGGATCCTGAACGTGACGCCGTCCCCTTATGATTTAAGCCGTGACGCCCTTGATTTAGTTAAAGCGTGACGCCGTCAGAATTCTCATGCAAACTCACTGGCCCGTCATGAGTAAATTTCACATCCAACTTTTCTTGCCAAGGCATGACGCCGTCCCATGTTAATTGTGACGCCGTCAAGAGTAACTTTTAGCCGATTCTTGAGACTTTGCCGTTTTCTTCACTTTAATGCTCCAAAAACGTCCAAAATGCCTCCTTTTCCAGATTTCTCCTCAAAAGTACCTAAAATGACAAAAGGAACAATTTAGGGCAATATTTGATCAAATAAATACGATTTCGGGCTTAAATGACCCCTTAAAAGCGGTACACTTTTCGCCTCATCAAATACCCTTACACTTGAGATTTGCTTGTCCTCAAGCAAATGCGCTTTTATTCTAATCAAAATACAAGTTAGGGGTCATTTAATGCAAACATAAAAGTAATTACAACAAATAATCGTTCCACTTCAATCATAATAAGCACGGAGATTACATACTAGCACCTCACAAGTAGTGTTTAGATACTCACATCTCTCAAGTGTCATCAAAATAAATCTCATAAATGAAAACGGAAAATATCTCTCACTACCTGTCATAGCAAATAGATTACCATAGGCTTGGGAAAGGATCGAAAACCTCCTCCACTAGGCGTAAGCACCTAAGATAAACTATCAAAGAGGGCTTTTAAATGGGTTATAACGTTAGGTGTAGGGAAAAGGAAAACACGGTTTTGTTGGATACGGGATATTTTACTGGTGGCGAGTTAAAGATCTTGATCAATTACATGTACTATACAATGTTGCTAAGCCAAGACTAGACTCGATCTTAAGCTAGAAACAAAATAACATAAACATAAAATAAACATAAAATAAAACGGGATGGTAGTCCGTATGTTTTTTTTTCTATTTTTCTTTTTCTCATTTTTTTGTATTTTTCTTGATTTTTTCGATTTTTTTTTTTTTTTTTTTTTTTTTTTTTTTTTTTTTTTTTTTTTTTGCATACACTTTTACCCTACCATCCAAAATAATACATCATAGGGGCGTTGCATCCCCTTACACTTGAACTTTTACATAACTTTACAAATACTAATCTAATGACTCGAATTAAGATAATTGAAAAACTTGGAGTACTTTTAAAACATTTAGCACATATGGGGGTAATAAATGATGTTCTTCCCCATTACTCCATTACACTAGTACTTTACCCATGAGTCCCAATCGTCCCAAAACAATATGTACAAGGATATGACTCGACTTAGCAACCATGTAATCAACTAGATAATTAACTTGGGTTTAAACAAATGTTGTAACAATAATGCACTAAAAATGAGTGCATACAAGGTAGGCTAAGGCGATTTGGGTGTACATTTTAGTGGGGTGTAACAAATTCTTCCTTTAAGTAAAATGCTTAAAGGTCGAAACGAAAAGATAGGCTCTGAAGGGTGTACTAGGGGTATCGTATACTAAAAATGAGTACAACGCAAAGGGTGTGGGAGAATTACTTGACCAATGTAGCCAACGTAATTATAACAAAAACACAGGTGTAAAACAATGGGTTAATCCTAATGCCTCTTATCATGTAGTAAATCTAACTACACGAATGTAGTCTCACTTGTGGCCTCGGAATGGTCCTAACGCAAGTTCTAGAATCTAAGTGCTACCGGTACACACATCATAGCATAAATGCTTTTCCTACCAATTCTAGGGGCGAACCTCACATATTTGGGGGTGGAAAATTTTTTAGTGGTACGGTTTTTGTGCTAGTCATATAACTCCTATCCATGAGACGCTTATTAGGATCAAAGTTTCACTCCTATATGTTGTAAAAAATTTTAAATTTGGCACTAAAATTACCTTAACAAGTATTTCTCTCAGTTTTATTACACATCTACTATTAAACAAACAAAAATCAAGTGCAATTGTATTCTCTAAAATCGTACTTTTACCCTCCCCTTACACTTAAGATGAACATTGTCCCCAATGTTCAAATAACAAGATGTAAAAGAATAAAGTAAAAGAATGAAATCAAATACTCCCCTGATTCGCTCGTTGGATAATGAATTTACACGGTTAAATCTTCCTCCAAAGAGAATGTTGAAGCTTCATGACTAATGCATCGCCATAAGCTTGATTCAAAACATTTCCTTGTCCAAAATAACCTGTTGAACCTGAGAAAACAAACACGAAAACCTGCATAACATCGGCGGGATAAAATCTATATATAAGGATATAATGCTTGTGGAATGATAACTTTGCAGATTCCTGGAGATTATAAGTTGGAGATTTTAATAAAAACTTTTTATGAAAACAAAATTTTCAAAAATTTCTGGAAATTAAATCTGACGCCGTCAGGTTATAACCCCTGACGCCGTCAGAAATGACCTGACAAAAATTTTCGTTTTAAGTTTCCGAAAAATTTCTGGAAAAACCTTTAACTTACTTCCTGGAAATCCTGCAAAACATCATTATGACTCGATACAAGCATTTGACTCAAACAAATACGAATATGTATGTTAATTTATTATTATTACGATTCATGTTAATTTGTGTTCTAATAAACCGATTTAGATTTCCCTTACACTTATCTTTTGCAAAATACCTTTATATGTAGTTAAGACGAAGTTAAAAACAACATAAAGCATTTTCACAATTTTAGTCTTGAACATGAATCAATAATGATAAAAATTAAACACACATACGGAAACAAATAAAACAAACAAACAAATAAATAAACACACAAAGCAAATAAAACAAATAAAGATTGGGTTGCCTCCCAAGAAGCGCTTTTCTTTATTAACGAGTCTTGTAGCTAGACTCAAAGTCACGTACATTACGTGACTCCATCATCGGTCACGGTTCCTAGGCCATTCTCCTTCCCGGTTTTATATTCCGGTCCTAATTTCAAACAATCCTTATAGAAACCGAATATCCTTTCCATAACATAGTCTACTCCTTTACTTCTATCCATATCATTCCTATAGTAGACCGCTTGTTTAAGCTCCTTCTCAACATTTGACAAGTGTTGGAATTGTTCTATCTTATATGGCATTTGGTAGCTTACTTCATCGGTCTCATCCTTAAATCTAACTATCCCTAAGGAAGGTTCATAAGTCATTCTAGAGACCTCAACAAATGGTTTTCCAAAAACCACTTGAGTCAAGGATGCATCGACTATTGGACGGATATCTTCTACAATTACAAAGTCGGTGACATAGGTGAAGTTTCCTACATAAACCGGTAATCCCTTAACTCTTCCCGTGAAGTTACTCATCCAACCCTTGTCAGGGAACATCCTATACCCAAGTTGATTTTTCATTATCAAGTTGTAGTGGGCTCTAGTCATGATGTTTATGGGCGATCTAAGGTCGATGTAAGCTTTCCACACATGTAGATGTCCGATGTTGCATGGTATGTTGAGATTAGAAGGGTCGCCTATTTCAATGATTGGTTTACCTAGGAAGTATGGTGTTTCGGGGTCATCGAATAAGTTTGTATGATATGCGCGCTCTTCCTTAGTGGGTAGCCTATTGAAGTAGTCCTCATCATCATCTACTTCTTCAATCACACTTGTCCTAACTTCCTTATCAACCTCGACTTTCCTATCCTCATCCTTAGGTTCACTATTATCCTCATTCCTATCAATTTGTTTAATAGTGACAATGTTGACAAAGTGGACGTGTTTGGATGAAGAGGGGTCTTTTACTTGGGGTCCGCTATTTGTGTTCCTAGCGTCCTTATGTGGAGGTGATAACACTTGGTTATGGAGGGCTTTCAACAAGTTGTCAATTTTATTGGTCATCTCAGTTTGTTGTTGATTGAATTCGGTCTCGAATCTAGCTATCCGAGCTTCTTGAGATGCCATAAATTGAGACATCAATCCTTCAAAGTTATTGGTACTACCATTGCCGGAAGGATTGTTGTTGAAAGTACGGTTCGAGTTGGAACCGCTTGATTGGAAACGATTAGGTGGGTTGGAAGAATTGGGTTGTTGTGTGTTTTGGTTTTGTTTCCACCTAAGGTTCGGGTGATTTTTCCATGAGGGGTTATATGAATCACCATAAGGGTTTGGCTCGGGCTTGAAAGTGTACCACTTATCTCCCGCTCCGTCGGTACGCGATGATGCGTAGTCCACAAAAGCTTGTTCGGGGAGTTCCATGCAATCACGAGTGTCGTGGGGACCACTACATAACTCACATGAAGAAGTGATTTTGTTCACTTGGCTTGAAGGTTTAGGAGCCTCGTAGGATTTCATGAGAAACTTGACTTGGTCTTCAAGTTCTATGATCCTACGGTCGGAAGTGCTTGAATTGTTCAAGGGCAAAGATATTGCCTTGACCGTTTTATTCAAATCACGGGGATCACTCCAACTTTCGTTGTCATAAAGAGCAAGATCCTCTAGGAGAGCCCATGATTGTTCCGCACTTAGATCACGTAGCTTGCCACCGGCCGATTGGTCAATGGTTTGCCTCGTGGAGAGATTGATATGGTCATAGAAGATTTGGACTTGGAGCCAAAGTTCTATGCCATGGTGAGGGACTTTTTGGAGTAAGTCCTTGAATCGAGTCCATGCCTCATAGAGAGTTTCGCCTTGACGTTGTTGGAACATCAAGATATCATTCCTTAGCTTGGTAGTTCTTCCCGGTGGGAAAAACTGAGCAAGGAAACGAGTGGTGAGATCATCCCAAGAGGTGATGGATCCTGCGGGTTGACGTTCTAGCCACTGACTAGCTTGGTCCCGCAGAGAGAATTGGAAGAGACGCAATCGGGTCGTCTCTCGAGTGGCAACATCAAGGTCTATAGAATCAACGATTTTAAGAAAAGTCCTTGAGATGTTGATTAGGATCTTCAGAACGAAGTCCATGGAATGCGCATCCACTTTGCACCAACCGGATGGTGTCGGATCGCAAGGGTGTGATATTGGCTCCTTGCGTGAGCTCAATGGTGTTTCGATAGCCGTGGTGGCTAGGACGGGAATACTCTCCTAAAGTACGGGCTCTAGGAGGTGGTGGTGGTTGTTGTAGTGGTGGGTTGTGTGGGTTAAGGATATTACCATCTTCCATGATGTCGGACGGTAATGGTTACGAACAAAGACACGAAGAAAATAGATAGACTAAAGAAAACCTAGAAAAATAAAATAAAAAATCTCACTAGAAAGGAATCTAGTGAGTAGACCTAATAGAAATAAAAATTCAACCTAAACAATAACTATTCCCCGGCAGCGGCGCCAAAAACTTGATGCGTGGGTTTTGCAACCTTACAACAGGTTTTACCTCTCGAGGGATCTCAAGAGGCTTACAACCCCACCAGGCAGTGTACCTGACCGATGTAGTATAGTGTAGTGGTAAGTACGGGGGATTGATCGTTCTCCACAGGGAATAGTGTTCGTTAGGTGTGAAAGGCTACTCTAATTAGGTCTAAGGGTTGAGGAAGATTCTTTTTATGTTTTTTATAATTTTATGAAAGCAAGTAAAATCTCGGGTTTTGAAGGAGTGGGCGGAATTAGTTGCTAGTCAACTAACCCAAATTACTACAAATGCAAATAAAATAAAATAACAAAAATGAAAAGTGGTGAGAAACTTATGTGTAGAGAAATGTGTTTACTTAGATTTCCTTACTCCCTAACTATCTTTTACCGGTTAATTAGTGTGCATTAGTCGCGTGGATGACGGGTGTATTCCTTAATACCATTCGTGGGGTGGCGTACTTACTTCCCCAAACTCTACAAGCTCCTACTTCACTCCTATGTCGAGCCGGCTAGGAAGCTCCTAACATGGGATCACTAGAATTCGCTTGTGCATTAAATACAACCATAAAAACCTTTAGTACGCGTTTGGTTCATGTTTCTTAAGACGTTCAAGCAAGTTACCGAATAGGAAGTTAGCCAGTTTTCTCTAAGCCTAACATAGATAAACAATCATCCAATACAACTAACAACACACTAACAACCAATAATCAATAGCTAGGTTTCATTAGATCTAAGCAAACACAAGATAAAATTAGCCTAACATGTTAAACAAAAGACAAGCATAAGATAGAATCAAACAACACATAGACATATTGAATGATTAATTGATAACTTATCTTTCAATGAAACATGGAAGATCTCAAGGCTAAAAGCCCTGAAAAAGTAGCTAAAATCGTCTTAGGGTTTTATCCCAAAATTCCACACACTAAGCTCTCCCCCTCATGACAAAAAATTAGAAAACTATATATAGACTTTGACATCTGACGGCGTCACCTTATGCATTGTGACGCCGTCACCTCGCCGCTTTTAGGGTTCCCGGATGACCATCTTGACGCCGTCCCTCTTTAGCTCTTCAAAAATCCATTCTGGCTTATCAAGGCTTGACGCCGTCGGATCCTGAACGTGACGCCGTCCCCTTATGATTTAAGCCGTGACGCCCTTGATTTAGTTAAAGCGTGACGCCGTCAGAATTCTCATGCAAACTCACTGGCCCGTCATGAGTAAATTTCACATCCAACTTTTCTTGCCAAGGCATGACGCCGTCCCATGTTAATTGTGACGCCGTCAAGAGTAACTTTTAGCCGATTCTTGAGACTTTGCCGTTTTCTTCACTTTAATGCTCCAAAAACGTCCAAAATGCCTCCTTTTCCAGATTTCTCCTCAAAAGTACCTAAAATGACAAAAGGAACGATTTAGGGCAATATTTGATCAAATAAATACGATTTCGGGCTTAAATGACCCCTTAAAAGCGGTACACTTTTCGCCTCATCATATGGTGTAAAATCATTTATTTTGAAAGTGTGGTTATAGTTCAATGTTTTAAAAACGTTTGATTCTCTATAACCATTGGCTCTGATACCAAACTGTAACACCCCCAAATTTGGTTGGTGGCAGCGGAAAAGTAATTAGGGTATTACGGTGAGGATCGAAGTTAAAATTCCAGAAAACGGCCCGGAAGGGGCGTTTTGAAAGTTATATGTCATTCAAAATAATAGCTTTGATACAAAAGTAAGTTATTTGATTTGAAAATCCCATAAAAGAATGTGATGATTTGGAAGGAATGACATATTTGATTTTACACCATTTAAGTTATCAGAGTAAAAGATGCCCGCTCCGTGTCTTGTCCTGCTCCGTTAATTACCTGAGATAAACATGCTTAAAACGTCAACACAATGGTTGGTGAGTTCGTGGAGTTTGTTAGAACATAACTTTCTTTCAATAAATTTAAAAGGTGTATAGTGATTGTCGAAGTAAATAATAATTCTCATGAAATAAATAGCCAGTTGTGTTGTATAAAAATCCACAAGCAATTCATGTATGATCTCCAAAATCATAAGTTTCAAGTTATAGATGCAGATGAGCTACGTTGTTATACGCTCGATATAGACTGTTGAGTCAGCTTTTAAATGTAACGATATACCAAGCATTTTGGGTTGTCTTGTGTAGAATTCTCATTTAAGTCACATATGATAACAATTAAAGTTCAAGTACAAGATTCACAATCATAACACATAGTGAAATTAATAATCAAGAGTCTGAAATTCTATCAGTGTAAAGTGGTGGTCTTCTAAATACAGCTGTATCCTAGGATATATATGAAACATTCATATATTCATAAAGTTATATTGCCCTAAGCCTCATGACACGCAAAACGTTAACAGAGTACCGTAAAACGGAGTGTTCACCAAATTAATGACGAAAGTTTATGCCCTCGTGTAATAGGTGATTTGCCACTTCCTATTTTTCTCAAATATAGCGCATCGCGACTAATACGACTAGCGATTAAGCATTCTGTCACAGTATTAGTGGGATAGGTTGTCAGTCCTCCAACAGGTTTTGAAGCTGTTGCTATATTCGCGCTCACCGCAGTGATTAATGGCTCATGATAAAGGGTCTTTTTGGCAATAAAGTGTGCTTAGGCAATATAGGTCTAAAGGTTCATAAAATACACGTATTCTGATCTTGGCAATTATTTCCAGTGGAATACAGAAATATTATAATAAGTAACAGTTCATTCATTTGTCACATGAATGCATACAGTAAGCCTCAGTATCATGTTACATCAAGTAGTTCAGAGATGTTATGTTTCAAGTTCCGTGTTTAAGCTAAACAGACAATTTGCACATATATTGAGCATGTATTCCTTTCAAGTATAATTCAAATAGGTAAAGCATAGTTGATAGTTTTGAGCAATTCATGAGAGTTTTCAAGTAATATAAAACAGTTAAAGCATGTATCTCCCCCAAAAGAATTATTAAAAACAAGTGTGAAAAGTAGGGGCCACGACTCACGATAAGTCATAAGAGTTTTCATGGGGCTCATAGAAGTATTGTATCGCAAAGTAAATCATATAGTTGATAAATGAATAAAATATTTCGAAGCATGTATCTCCCCCAAAAAGTATAAATCAAGTATTAAAATAGAAGGGGCCACGACTCACCTTAGCCACAGCAAAGCAAAGATCATACTGACACGACTGGCATCTAGAGCATATCACAACGGTCTCAAAACATATAGCACGACGATACACAACGGTCTAGGATCGGCACAACCTAGTACGTATACAGTTATCTCAAAACACGTCTTGCACAGTAATAAAGTCTATAAAAGACAATGTGTCGTAGTTTTCGTGGATTATTCAGTTTTCAAAACTTATCAAAAGCTTAGTTTAAATGTTTCGTGTGGTGTGGTAAGATAACCTAGACTCGACGTACAACTCACGCCAAAAAGAATAGACATCAACTAACTCAAGAGGATACTGACGAGAACTCAAACCAAGGAGGACAACTTAGAAGCTAAAGTCAAATAAACACCTCAAATAAAATAACTAGTTTGTACGTTTCGGCATTTACCCCGTTATCCCAAATAGTTTGCATAAAACATAAACGTTTTATAATAAGTCTAACTAATAAAATTAGTTTTCCTCAAGTCGTCGAGACTTGGTTTAATCAAAACTGGAATTACAATATTTAATAAGTTTATGTCTCGTTATCGTTCGTGTAGATATTAGTTTTAGTTTTATTGAAGATTTTGGGTCTGTTTCGTGTTTAATATATTAAGTTCATCTTGAAGTTAATATATTATACCGTCTCGAGTCAAAATGTTCAATGAATCCAATATCTAATATTGTAAGTCCGATAACGATCCATGATTTTCCAAACGTCCAAGTATAATAGTCATATTTCGATATGAATTCAATAATGTCATGTCACAAAGTCAAGTAACTGAGTATTAATTTTTCAAGTAACCGAGCGTACCAACATTCAAACTTACCAAAATAATTTTGTATCAAAACACTCTTAAATATTTTAACAAGTGTACCATTTTTAAATTATTATGGGCTTTAGAGCCTTTTATCCAAACAACTATCAGTGGGCTTCGGCCCGTTGAACCCAACCTAACATAAACACACTCTTATAAACCGTTGGGCTTGAGCCCATGATGAGAAACCAAACGCCCCTGATGTGGGCTGCTAGCCCAAGTCCACTTCAAAAACAATTCTATCACACTCATCTTTAGTCTAAGTGCTAATTTACTAAAACCATATTAATCCAACTGCACTATGATATTGTCATAACCAAAACAAACTAATCTGTACCTCGTGGGTGGCTTTGTGGTTCGAAACAACACAACAGCCAATTCAACGACAACATCGACAAAGACCACACGACCATTGCCGAGACCACTTTGGTCTCGGCTCGACTTCTACAAACCAAACAGCAAAATCAACCCGAACTACACCGAGACGCACTCTAAGTGGGTGATAGTGAGCTGAGGCAAAACCAAACAAAAAAAAACACCTCTTGGTGTTATTGTAGCATCGAGGACGAATCGAGTAATATACCCTCTCGAGTTTGGTTGTACCAAAACGAGAGTCAACAACACGCTCTTAGGCGTGAACTGAACACACAGCAAAACAAATAAGCTACTAGATATACACATAAGCTAAAATGAATAAGCCAACTGAATTCAAAATAGTAATCCAAATACCACTCGTGACCGAACCAAACTATCACCCGCACCTTAGAACCGAGACCAAAATAACCAAAGTGTAACAATCGTGCAAATCCAAAAATCGAACCGTGAACAAAAATAAATAAATAAGCAATCCCAAATCTTATACGTGACCAAAAATACCAACAAACCAATCAGCTATGGCATCTAAACCGCGACTCAAGAATAGTCAAACAAACACTCGTTAATAATTTCTTACCACACGAATTTATCTCAAAAACGTTTTTATATCCCTTTTAATCCACAAAACTTAATATTCGTTATTATTTTAGATCCACGAAACTTAGACCAAAAATAGTTATAACCGGTTTCAAAAACAAATGATAATATATATATATCAATGGGGTTTCACGATTTACCAACACAAGAACAAGAGATGCGAGAGATGATGGTGGTGCGGCTGTACGTAGAGATGGTGGTGGTGGTCATGACAGAGCGGCTGTGGTGATGAGCACGAACCAAACAAAATTCAGAAAGCTCCAACACAAGATCTATAAACGATACTTACCATTAGTGTTGCCAAAATTCTCGCCGGAAAAATCATAGTTATCGAGAACGAGGGGGTTTCTTGGTGCGTGAAGTATATGGGAATGATGAGAATGGTGAGAGGATTAAAATGGTGTTGGCGGTGTAGCATGGTGAGCGGCGGTGTGATGGTGGGGGCCGGATTTGATGACCGGAAAATTTAGAGAGAGAGTGAGGTGAGAGGGAGTCAGGATAAGAATAGGATTGGGTTAGTTTTATAGAAAAAAGTTTATACACGTTGCTTCAAAACAATCATTGGTACCTACTGTTTGTGAGCAGTAATTGGAGAGGTGGCAATGTTTTGCTGGCAAAGAAAAAATATCTTGGATATTTCACAAGGTTGGCTTATCTCTAGTGTCGGCATGTATTTTAAGTATGTGCCAAAGTGAGCTGTAATCGTGGGTTTTAACAAAACGAATAAACATGGGGTAAGAGTAGTTAGCATTTTTAATTTCACAAGAGTAGTAATATGTATAATAGTTAAGTTGTGTATTGTGTTTAAAAGGAAGTGTGTGATAGAGATGGTGAGTTAGGTATCTTATAGAAGAAATATATAACACGTTTTCATTGACTATAGAAGTTTTTGAATCAATCATTGGGGTTATAGTGGTTTGATGGACAGCTATGCGTATTTTGAACAATTATTGATGTTATATGGACAGTTATGCATATTTTACCGACATCAAAATATTGTATAGAAGATATTTGTAGGTAGGTAGTAGGCTGGGTTGTAGGCTTAATTAAATGAGGTTTGTGTAATGAAATATGTTTTGCATAAATGAATGTAGTTAATGAAATATAAATGTGATTAAAGTATCAAGTTATAGGTTTAGTAGTTTTAACTATAATGTGTAATTTGTGTAACATAAATTTAGTGTAGATGGAGTTTTGTGAAACACTGAATTTTCAAGGTACGTGTCGCTATTTAATATATGTTGTCAAAACGTAATGGGGTAATAATAAAAGAAAAGTTTAAATTTCCCGTAAAAATGGGTGTTGTTAAATGGTAACTCGAGGTTATTATTAATTAACAAGGATTATTACGATGGATTTTCGTGGGATCTTACAGTATCTACCCCTAAATTTTGAACTTCGTCCCGAAGTTCAGTCTGCGATAGGTGTTGAAAAATGTGATGTTCTGAGGTGAGAGATTATGGAGATTGTTGTCGAGAGGTTTCTATCCGAAAATAGAGGAAACGAGATCTAATTAGATTTACTCATGCTATATGGAATAAATTCGAATGTTTGGTTAATTAATAAACCTAAAGGTTTAGAATAATGAGAACAACGGTCAGGAACTGTGGAAATTTAACGGCTAGTGAACAGTGTATACTACTAATCATGTATTTGATAAACAGATAAAGTATTTCTACCAGTAAGTAAATAGAGTTTCCCAGCAAAGGCGTTATAAATCCACTCAGTTCCAAGCCCGTCCCATTCCAGGCTTGCAACCTGTATGTTTACAACCCATTGCTAACATAGTCTCGAACAAGTATAAATGTGTATAGAAATACGTATTATAAAATGATTTGGACTAAGACTAGAACTAGAACAGATATAGATGTATATAAAAATACGTATCACAGTATAAATAGGTCAAGTACTGATGCATTTCATAATTATGCTAGCAATTGTGTACGTTATTCTTGTGGTTATCTACTTGAGGTATACTCCGGACGAAGACTCTCAATATTTGGTCGTGATTTTAATGTTTGTCATTCCGTTGGTGATTGTAGCCCTTATCGCGGATATGGCGTATGGAAAATAGGTAGTAGGAAGGTTGGAATAAGTAGTTGTAACTTTAGCATTATCGTTGCTAGTTATGCACTAATTTCCGTGTATTCTAATAAGATTTCTTGCTAATTGCGCTTTTCATAAGTCTTTGTGAATTCTTAGGTTTCTAATGCTTGTACTTTTGTCAGTCTCTTATCATAAGAATGGTGGATAATATGTGCAGGTATTTATTTGTGGTTGATCAAAAGTGATGTTTGCTTTGTCTCAAGATTTTGCTTTTGGATGGAAGTTGTTATTATGAAATCCGAAGGATAACTGTTTCATTCATGACATGATTCTTCCTAAATTAGACATAGTTGATCAGGCTATGTATAATTCGAGGACCAAATAATGTAATGCTTGGCTCAGTCACCGTGATATTTATGCTTCTTCAAAGTGTTTTATATTGTTCAATTATAATGGTTCCGTCACAAAGTCGGACACCCTCTGATTATTTTCAAATTAATTATAAAGTTTTTGTTCATATCCCGAGGATAAGTCATGAATTTTTAAAGTGATACTAGGATACCTTTGGTATAAACTTAAGTTTTGGGTGAGAATTTCTTACAAAGTGGTGATAATCTATTGTTTGGTCAGAGTTGGTGTTTAAGTCAAATTTCTAAAGTGGTGCCAGGGTATTGTTACATAATGACTATGTATAGGGATAATAGAATAGAGATTGAAATAGACGTGGATTTACGATTATTTCAGAAATATTACAAGGTAGAGTCTTCGTACGGTAGGAAGGTAGTGGATACACTTAGGTTACATCATCGTACCTAAAGTATGGTATAAGGAAATACAACTTAGAAAGTTTTAAACTAGGGTTTACTTATCCATAATAGGAATTTATCTTTTGCTTAATATAGGTGTCTTCTTCTGACATTGTTAAGTTTCTAGAGAGTTTCCATTCTCTTTCACTGGTCTTTTTTTCCTAGGTGGTACTCTGATTTGAGCAGCGGTTCTTGTAGTGTCTCGCTTAACTTTTGGTCTAGAAATCCTTGGGTAATGGTAATAGTAGGTTCAGTCACTTCTTTTATATTCCTTAAGTGAGTTGGTCTAAAACTCGTGAAACTTTCTTTGATATGCTTATAGAACTTAGTCGTCTCCTCTTCTTTTCTTGCTATTTTGTTGCTACTCGGACAAGCTACTATAGTTACCTTGAGTATCACAGCAACAGTATTGGTTACTAACTTTTGGATAGCTTTAAGAGTCAAGGTTGTGGTTGGTGCTAGTGGAGTATTTGTAATGCTTATGCTGGCCATATTCTATCAATATCTCAAGAAAACGGATTTAAACCCACCTAATGGCCATATCAGAATAGTTTGAGTGACAAGGTATTTGTACACTAGTCTTAATAATGTGGTCACAATGTGAAACTTTAACCAGTTGTGAACCCTAAATCACGATGTGTCTGGGTAATGTCGTAGATAAATGCTTAATTCTTGGTATGGGATTGCCAGGGAACAAACTGTTTCATTCACAAAAGCCGAAGTTCAGAAATTTTCTCTTCATTCATCAAGTTTTCTTCCGAAATTTTGTCATAGAGAATTCTATGGTCGTAGCCTAGTTATGGCAGGTATGAGGAATCGTAACAATCGTAGATGATATTGTAGTAAGTCTGGGTATAATTAATGTAAACATCATAACATTAATAACTTGATCGATTGTTTTACAAAGCCAACGATACAAGGTCTTTTATTAATGTTCCATGCAGCAGGTTAATAAATCTCTGTTTTTCCTCATTGTAAGGATTGCCATGTGGGAGTGTTTCTTAATATCTCTGACTGAAACCTTATCAGTCCGTCCTAGAAGTCCATCTTGTCGGACAAAAGTTCAGGTAGGGTGTCGTTGGTTGTGAGTGGTGTTTTGTCAATGATGTTAATAGGAGTGTATCAATCTGTTCTTTATGACGCTCCAGTCGCGTCATGTTGGTGGGAGGAGTAGGTGTATGGGTAACTGTTGTCCTAAAGTTCTATCCAGTCTTGAGGACTCGGGTTTAGAGGAGTGAAAACAGGTGGAAACAATAATGACGAGGGAGACCTGAGAGGGTAAATTCTCTCTAGGAGTCAACTCCCGTTGGTGGAGTGTAAACAGGTAAGTCTGGGTGAGTAGTCTTAACGAGTAGTCGGGTCCAACCGACGGTGAAGGGAATGATGATAGTAGTGGTGGTAAGGTATGGTGACGTTATCCTGATCATGTCTAGGGGTGAAATAAGGTGAAAATGGTAGTATAATTGGTACTAAACATAGGTGTATCTTCTTAATAAGTCCATTGAGGTAGCTCCAAATTAGTGTCATAAAAGGTTCGGGCTCATAAGGTACTAAAATCCTAACTTTTCTGTGTCGAGTTACCGGGGCATATGGGTGTGGTAGTTTAGTTAAAGGAGAATTTGGCTCAATCTCTTTTCAAATCGTTTCTTAGTGTGAATTCTGTCTAACCTCGAATGTTGTTGGACAACCAATCAACTCTTCATTTGAATAAGGTTTAGCAGTTTTTCTAAGTTTCTGACGTAAGGGTGAGTAAGTAAGTGATGATGAGAGTGGTAATTGTGTATGTTCCGTATCAGGTTGGGGTTGTGACATTAATACATAAGGATCTTCAGTATTTGGAGCAATTTGATAAGTAGGTGATGTACGAATAGTACGGAGGGTAAGTTTGGTAATGTTAGCTGGTTTTGGAAGACATGGTACTGTAGTAGCCGAAAATAATAATTATGAGTAATTCGTACGTTAAGAGCGTAACGGTAAGTGTGAGATAATACGGTGGGTAACGTGTGAAGTGTGAACATCCAGCATGTAAAGATTAGTGCAAAATAATCTTAATAGGTAATGTATTGAGCACGGCAGTCTGCAGACACGGAGGGCGTAAAATGGTATGGTGTAAAATCATTTATTTTGAAAGTGTGGTTATAGTTCAATGTTTTAAAAACGTTTGATTCTCTATAACCATTGGCTCTGATACCAAACTGTAACACCCCCAAATTTGGTTGGTGGCAGCGGAAAAGTAATTAGGGTATTACGGTGAGGATCGAAGTTAAAATTCCAGAAAACGGCCCGGAAGGGGCGTTTTGAAAGTTATATGTCATTCAAAATAATAGCTTTGATACAAAAGTAAGTTATTTGATTTGAAAATCCCATAAAAGAATGTGATGATTTGGAAGGAATGACATATTTGATTTTACACCATTTAAGTTATCAGAGTAAAAGATGCCCGCTCCGTGTCTTGTCCTGCTCCGTTAATTACCTGAGATAAACATGCTTAAAACGTCAACACAATGGTTGGTGAGTTCGTGGAGTTTGTTAGAACATAACTTTCTTTCAATAAATTTAAAAGGTGTATAGTGATTGTCGAAGTAAATAATAATTCTCATGAAATAAATAGCCAGTTGTGTTGTATAAAAATCCACAAGCAATTCATGTATGATCTCCAAAATCATAAGTTTCAAGTTATAGATGCAGATGAGCTACGTTGTTATACGCTCGATATAGACTGTTGAGTCAGCTTTTAAATGTAACGATATACCAAGCATTTTGGGTTGTCTTGTGTAGAATTCTCATTTAAGTCACATATGATAACAATTAAAGTTCAAGTACAAGATTCACAATCATAACACATAGTGAAATTAATAATCAAGAGTCTGAAATTCTATCAGTGTAAAGTGGTGGTCTTCTAAATACAGCTGTATCCTAGGATATATATGAAACATTCATATATTCATAAAGTTATATTGCCCTAAGCCTCATGACACGCAAAACGTTAACAGAGTACCGTAAAACGGAGTGTTCACCAAATTAATGACGAAAGTTTATGCCCTCGTGTAATAGGTGATTTGCCACTTCCTATTTTTCTCAAATATAGCGCATCGCGACTAATACGACTAGCGATTAAGCATTCCGTCACAGTATTAGTGGGATAGGTTGTCAGTCCTCCAACAGGTTTCGAAGCTGTTGCTATATTCGCGCTCACCGCAGTGATTAATGGCTCATGATAAAGGGTCTTTTTGGCAATAAAGTGTGCTTAGGCAATATAGGTCTAAAGGTTCATAAAATACACGTATTCTGATCTTGGCAATTATTTCCAGTGGAATACAGAAATATTATAATAAGTAACAGTTCATTCATTTGTCACATGAATGCATACAGTAAGCCTCAGTATCATGTTACATCAAGTAGTTCAGAGATGTTATGTTTCAAGTTCCGTGTTTAAGCTAAACAGACAATTTGCACATATATTGAGCATGTATTCCTTTCAAGTATAATTCAAATAGGTAAAGCATAGTTGATAGTTTTGAGCAATTCATGAGAGTTTTCAAGTAATATAAAACAGTTAAAGCATGTATCTCCCCCAAAAGAATTATTAAAAACAAGTGTGAAAAGTAGGGGCCACGACTCACGATAAGTCATAAGAGTTTTCATGGGGCTCATAGAAGTATTGTATCGCAAAGTAAATCATATAGTTGATAAATGAATAAAATATTTCGAAGCATGTATCTCCCCCAAAAAGTATAAATCAAGTATTAAAATAGAAGGGGCCACGACTCACCTTAGCCACAGCAAAGCAAAGATCATACTGACACGACTGGCATCTAGAGCATATCACAACGGTCTCAAAACATATAGCACGACGATACACAACGGTCTAGGATCGGCACAACCTAGTACGTATACAGTTATCTCAAAACACGTCTTGCACAGTAATAAAGTCTATAAAAGACAATGTGTCGTAGTTTTCGTGGATTATTCAGTTTTCAAAACTTATCAAAAGCTTAGTTTAAATGTTTCGTGTGGTGTGGTAAGATAACCTAGACTCGACGTACAACTCACGCCAAAAAGAATAGACATCAACTAACTCAAGAGGATACTGACGAGAACTCAAACCAAGGAGGACAACTTAGAAGCTAAAGTCAAATAAACACCTCAAATAAAATAACTAGTTTGTACGTTTCGGTATTTACCCCGTTATCCCAAATAGTTTGCATAAAACATAAACGTTTTATAATAAGTCTAACTAATAAAATTAGTTTTCCTCAAGTCGTCGAGACTTGGTTTAATCAAAACTGGAATTACAATATTTAATAAGTTTATGTCTCGTTATCGTTCGTGTAGATATTAGTTTTAGTTTTATTGAAGATTTTGGGTCTGTTTCGTGTTTAATATATTAAGTTCATCTTGAAGTTAATATATTATACCGTCTCGAGTCAAAATGTTCAATGAATCCAATATCTAATATTGTAAGTCCGATAACGATCCATGATTTTCCAAACGTCCAAGTATAATAGTCATATTTCGATATGAATTCAATAATGTCATGTCACAAAGTCAAGTAACTGAGTATTAATTTTTCAAGTAACCGAGCGTACCAACATTCAAACTTACCAAAATAATTTTGTATCAAAACACTCTTAAATATTTTAACAAGTGTACCATTTTTAAATTATTATGGGCTTTAGAGCCTTTTATCCAAACAACTATCAGTGGGCTTCGGCCCGTTGAACCCAACCTAACATAAACACACTCTTATAAACCGTTGGGCTTGAGCCCATGATGAGAAACCAAACGCCCCTGATGTGGGCTGCTAGCCCAAGTCCACTTCAAAAACAATTCTATCACACTCATCTTTAGTCTAAGTGCTAATTTACTAAAACCATATTAATCCAACTGCACTATGATATTGTCATAACCAAAACAAACTAATCTGTACCTCGTGGGTGGCTTCGTGGTTCGAAACAACACAACAGCCAATTCAACGACAACATCGACAAAGACCACACGACCATTGCCGAGACCACTTTGGTCTCGGCTCGACTTCTACAAACCAAACAGCAAAATCAACCCGAACCACACCGAGACGCACTCTGAGTGGGTGATAGTGAGCTGATTCGTTAAAATCAACACATATTTTCTCCAAAGGTTACAAAGGAAATATGTAACCCGAGGTCGTTATCCCCAACGAAGGCTGAATGGAATTTCGTGTTCTCGAATCGCGCAACGTGTTTGAATGGTGAATAAGATGTGATTTTGGTTTTCTACGCTAAGATATGATGAACATAAATTAAAAATTTTAACTTTATAACTTAAAAACATAAAACTAAGAATTTTATAAAAGAAAGTTATATAAAAAGTTGATTATAGAAGGTAAAAATAGTGATTAAGCTAGTAAAAAGTGGTTAACTAGAACATTAAAATAAAGGCTTGAGATTAATAAAACATAAACATAAACTAATAATGATTAAAACCTTACATAAACAACAATTTATAACAAAGTTTAAAGATTAAAATTAAACTAAACTATTCTAATTCTAAAAGAAAAACAAAGAAAGAACGAAGAAAGAAAAAAAAAATAAATAAATAAAATAAAATAGATATTAAAAATTTTGCTACTGATCTACTACTCGCTGTAGCTACAATCCAAAAACTATAGCCAACATATTAAATGTTGGATGGGTCCAAATGACATAATAAGTTAAAATTAGTGTTAAAATAATAACAGAGACAAGAAGAAATGCTACTTCTAAAACATATTGCAATCAACACTTAATATGGAAGAAAGCTATCCATGAGTATACTGATTTTTTAAGGGAACAAGCTGTGAAATCTGATGTGTTTTTTGGCTTAATAATAAGTACTTAGATCTAAAGGCCAACAAATAAGGACTGAAATCTTATATACTACTACAACCACTGAACTTGAAAAACTGAAATTAGACCTACTTGAGCTTATAAAGATCTTTAAAAAAAATGAGCTGGAAAGAGTGTGCAGAGCAAAATAAGCCTTTTCAAGGCTTCTAAAAGCTATGATAAGCTACTCTAAAAATCTGGTAAAAAATACTACAACTAGATGAGCTAGTGAACTTTAATAATCCAAAGTTTCAGCTCCTATAGTCTACGAATGAAGCTATTAAAAATCCTAGATCAGGTAGCAAAACTGGGAATATTAAAATTGGAACTGCCTAACTAATTTGACTGATATTAGTGACTATCTAAACAAGGACTTATGTGGTTCTAATGCAGCTGAGAAATGGATATAAAGAACCTGAAAAAAGACTAAAATGAGGTCCCAGCTGAGCCTAGCTTATTGGAGCTTGTGGTGGCTTTTCAGCCACTTGTGCTTGCACATTTAGCTCCAAACCTGTGAAAGCCTCAAAATACAAAAGGTTATACTGAAAACAGCTGTCACAAGCTGAAATAAGCTCAAACTAATTTGGCTTGAATGCAAATAAACAGTACAAGGCCCCTTTTTACCCGTTTGACTATCAAATCCAAACACCCCTTATTTGAACTGTAATGATAATAAAAACCAGAAAACACTGAACTGACTTAAGCTTCTAACTTATTAATGACCAAATAACTTAAAGAAACTGAGAAAAGCAAATTCAAATTAAATAAGCTCTAAATAAGCTTAATGACTAAAGTTGACTTTTTGACTGTTCTTTGACTTTTAAAATTAAAACTGAATTACTGAGATTGACCTTAACAAAAGCACCAATAAGCTCATTTGAGCTTACTAAAACAGGACTGAAGGCTTGGAAAGCTTAAATAACAACAACTCGGAATAACAATTCTTGACTGGAAATGTGAATAACTGAATTAAGGTTACAAACTGAGATTTAAAGGTTGCAATACATTAAAATAACTCAAAGCTTGAATACAAAACAGAATCTAAAACATAACAATACCTAATTAAGCTAAAGCCTAAAATTACACTACGAAGGTCTAAAAACAGTGACTCTTTTTTTCTTCGTCTTCTTATTTCTTTTATACATCCAAATAAGCTTCCTGACATCTTCTCTTTCATTTCCCACCGTTGATTAGCCAAAATTCATCTTGTACGTTGATTTGCAATTTGGCGGGAAAATGAGACTAAGTGGGATTTGGCTTTTTCTGATCACGTGTGGGTTGGTGAGTAGCTAAGTGTAGAGGAGGGGGGTTGGCGTGTTTCAGATAAAAGCATGAGGTAGGGTTGGTTGAGTCAGAGGTGGGACTGGGAATGGTATCCTGGTTTTGGGAGGATAAAGTTTAGGCGGTTTTGTGGTTTTGGAGAAGGTTGACCGAGTCAACCCTTTTGGTTAACTCAGGGTTAAAAAGAACGGGGTAAGGTATTTTGGGGTGTGGGCTTGTTTAGTGTTTTGGGCTTGGTGGGTTAGGATTAGATTGGGTTGGGTTTTATTGTTGGTTTAAAGTTATTTATGGGTTAAAGGTTTAGGAATTAGTTTAAGTGATTTGGTTTAAGTATAGGGACCAAATGTGTGATTCCTTGAAACTTGAGGGACCAAATGCAACATTCTAAAAATTATCCCAAGGGGAAGACTTGCCAAATTTCAATAGTACAAGGACAAAAATTGATTATTTTCCCTTTTAAACTTCCAAGGACTATTTTTGCTATTTTTTTGAAACTCGAGGGACTAGACTTGCCATTTTTGCAAACTTTATTGTTTTTCAATTGTTTTCAATCCTTTTGCATTTGAAATACACAAAAACACATTTCAAAGATATTTTTAACATTATTTGATCGTTTTAAAGTGTTTTTGGTTGTTTTTGTGGGTTTAAACAATGTAAAATATATGTGTATTTAGACACATATCAAATCCCCCACACTAAACTATTGCTAGTCCCTAGCAATTATTTATGAAGATTTAATGGATTTTTCTCTTTACCAGATATCCATCATTTCTGGAGTAGCCAAATGTTTCAGTTCAAGTAAGAACTATGGTACACTGATAACCATATGATTTTGAGCAAATCATCAGCTGTCAACGGTTTTGATTTGTCTTTACCAGAAGCCGTTTGCTTCTGGACTAGCCAACTCTTAGATAAATTATCAATATTATCTTTGGTGAGCTGATTACCAATTATGGTTTTTCCACTGCCTTTACCACAAGCCATAACCTTGCGGGCTAGCCAACTCTTCACTTTTAAGGATATGGTGAGTCGAATACCATACAATTTTCGGCAAATTGCAAGCCGTAAACGGATTTGATATATCTTTACCCAGAGCCGTTTGCTCCGGGATTAGCCAATCCTTTTGTGTGTTAGACATGGTGGACTGATAACCATTTATTACGTTCTAAGTGAAAAATTTTTTTTTTAAAAATTTTGGCCAAAATGGGGGAAATAGGGTAAATATGCGATCAAATTCGCGAGAATTTCCCCCCCACACTTAGAACTGAATATTGCCCTCAATATTCAAAGTACCGGCTGTTATGCCGACACTTAGAACGTAAAAAGGTAATATTAATAGCCTTTATTTTATATATAAACATGTCTTTTTTTTTCTTTTTTTTTTTTTTTTTTTTTTTTTTTTTTTTTTTAAAATGTACATATATACAACATGTGGGGCATCTCCCCCACACTTAAGTGTTAGAAAAGAGAAAGAAGACAGAAATATGGGTGAAAACCCATATGGTGTGCTTGAGTTTTTGATCACCGAGTCACTAGCTTGACTCGACCCCGCATTCATTTGTTCTTGGGGAAGCATGTGGAACAGAAAATCTCCATCGGACTTTCATTCAAAATGTTTGGATAAACATTGAAGTACTTGAAAGTTCCACTCCGATGAGATACATCCGGCACCAAAGAATGATAAATGGAGATGCCGGGATCAAAAACTTTGTCCTCATTCCCAAACGAGAGAATGAGAGGACAATCTACCTTGTAAGAGAAGAAAGGTAGAAAAACTAGAACGACATATGTGAAATCAATATAGTGGCGATCCTCAAAAGGCAACGTCACATATGTCGGAGAAGGAAGAATATCGGGAATAAGAACCGAGGTCATATCATCAAGTTCATGAATAAAACAGTCCTTGACCTCATCGTTCTCTAACTCTTCATCAAAGAGAGGATTCATTTTAGAAAAGTACTCATCATCAAATTCAAACAGAGCGTTCGAATAGACTTTGAGACTTTCATTTTGAACGTCCTCATCAGAAAGTGATTCGTCATCACTAGAGGAAAAATCATCATTTGAATCGAAGAGGGGGTTAGAAAACATCCCGAACATATCATCAGTAGTGTCAAGAGGATGATCACTACAAATAGACGAATCACAATCACTGTCCGAAATATCCTCAGACTCACTTGGGATTGGGATAAGGTTCTCAGCACTAGACTTATTGAATTCGTCCGGTTCCTTTTCAGGAACAGTGCTAAGAGGTTCATCCCCCATAATCAGAGAGTCATCAGGGTTCAGAGATGGAAAGAATGATGTGATTGCAATAGACTGAGGGAGCTGAGAAATGATATCGCTCAAAGGAATAGTACTCTCCTCGTCATCATCGTCATCGTCATCATCGAGCATGCACGCCTGATTAAATAAGAAACGATTGTGTGCAGCTCGCTCTATGGCAAGTAATTCTTCCATAGATTCACCATGACGATCATTTTGGGTTTGTTTCACAGCCAAATCCTTGAGTGCATCCCTCACATCTTGAATTTTTTGTAATACATCATTGTAAGCTAAATCCAGAGGGAGTGGCTGAGGCTGTGGTTGAATCGTTTGACACTGTGGAGGTTGGTCATGATAAGAATAATCGTAATTGTCACAAGGACTATGCTCATAGACAAGCGTGTTCCCTGTTTGACAATCGGAATTATAGTGCGGACCTCCACAGAATTCACAACAGTAAAACTGTTGTGGTGGTGCATAATATGAAGATGTGTCAAATCCGGACGATGTCTGATTGTTATAAGAGTTTTGCTCATAGACAAGCATGTCTCCCGTTCGACAATCATATCCCGGATGAGAACAACCTCCACAAAGTTCACAAGAATATGTCTCCATCTCATGGTGCTGTGGGGGTTGGTTGAAAAGGTCGGGTGTTTCATCGTAAGGATTTTGGTCATAGACAAACCCGTTTCCCGTATTCACAATGCTACAACCGTGGCAATTTCCACCATTTGGAGGTCCCCCACACTGTTCACAACCATAGTTGTAAGATGAAGACATGTGGGGCTGTGGAGAGTATTCAGAAAAATTTGACGGTTCATTGAAAGAATTTGGATTTGGATCACAAGCAAATGAATTACTCGAACCGCAAAACAAACAACTTCCGTTCTGAATATCATTACCACATCGTTCGCACGTACACCAACGACATGGTAAACCGAAAAGCGGTTCTCCACAACCGACACAAGGAATCGATGATTCCATCAGAAAAGAGGTTTAGAAAGATAGAATTGAACGTTTAGAGGGTGAGAAAAAGAATTAAACGGATAAGAGGGCAAAGAAGAATTTTTTTGGATTTTTAACAACATTTTGAAAAAAGAAAAATAAAATTTTGAAATGAAAATCTTTTTGGATTTTTATAGGAAAATATTTACGAAGATTCAAAACACGCAACGATAAACGAGAAAAAATTCGCGTCAGCCCTCCCCGGCAGCGGCGCCAAAATTTGATTCGTTAAAATCAACACATATTTTCTCCAAAGGTTACAAAGGAAATATGTAACCCGAGGTCGTTATCCCCAACGAAGGCTGAATGGAATTTCGTGTTCTCGAATCGCGCAACGTGTTTGAATGGTGAATAAGACGTGATTTTGGTTTTCTAAGCTACGATATGATGAACATAAATTAAAAATTTTAACTTTATAACTTAAAAACATAAAACTAAGAATTTTATAAAAGAAAGTTATATAAAAAGTTGATTATAGAAGGTAAAAATAGTGATTAAGCTAGTAAAAAGTGGTTAACTAGAACATTAAAATAAAGGCTTGAGATTAATAAAACATAAACATAAACTAATAATGATTAAAACCTTACATAAACAACAATTTATAACAAAGTTTAAAGATTAAAATTAAACTAAACTATTCTAATTCTAAAAGAAAAACAAAGAAAGAACGAAGAAAGAAAAAATAAATAAATAAATAAAATAAAATAGATATTAAAAATTTTGCTACTGATCTACTACTCGCTGTAGCTACAATCCAAAAACTATAGCCAACATATTAAATGTTGGATGGGTCCAAATGACATAATAAGTTAAAATTAGTGTTAAAATAATAACAGAGACAAGAAGAAATGCTACTTCTAAAACATATTGCAATCAACACTTAATATGGAAGAAAGCTATCCATGAGTATACTGATTTTTTAAGGGAACAAGCTGTGAAATCTGATGTGTTTTTCGGCTTAATAATAAGTACTTAGATCTAAAGGCCAACAAATAAGGACTGAAATCTTATATACTACTACAACCACTGAACTTGAAAAACTGAAATTAGACCTACTTGAGCTTATAAAGATCTTTAAAAAAATGAGCTGGAAAGAGTGTGCAGAGCAAAATAAGCCTTTTCAAGGCTTCTAAAAGCTATGATAAGCTACTCTAAAAATCTGGTAAAAAATAATACAACTAGATGAGCTAGTGAACTTTAATAATCCAAAGTTTCAGCTCCTATAGTCTACGAATGAAGCTATTAAAAATCCTAGATCAGGTAGCAAAACTGGGAATATTAAAATTGGAACTGCCTAACTAATTTGACTGATATTAGTGACTATCTAAACAAGGACTTATGTGGTTCTAATGCAGCTGAGAAATGGATATAAAGAACCTGAAAAATGACTAAAATGAGGTCCCAGCTGAGCCTAGCTTATTGGAGCTTGTGGTGGCTTTTCAGCCACTTGTGCTTGCACATTTAGCTCCAAACCTGTGAAAGCCTCAAAATACAAAAGGTTATACTGAAAATAGCTGTCACAAGCTGAAATAAGCTCAAACTAATTTGGCTTGAATGCAAATAAACAGTACAAGGCCCCTTTTTACCCGTTTGACTATCAAATCCAAACACCCCTTATTTGAACTGTAATGATAATAAAAACCAGAAAACACTGAACTGACTTAAGCTTCTAACTTATTAATGACCAAATAACTTAAAGAAACTGAGAAAAGCAAATTCAAATTAAATAAGCTCTAAATAAGCTTAATGACTAAAGTTGACTTTTTGACTGTTCTTTGACTTTTAAAATTAAAACTGAATTACTGAGATTGACCTTAACAAAAGCACCAATAAGCTCATTTGAGCTTACTAAAACAGGACTGAAGGCTTGGAAAGCTTAAATAACAACAACTCGGAATAACAATTCTTGACTGGAAATGTGAATAACTGAATTAAGGTTACAAACTGAGATTTAAAGGTTGCAATACATTAAAATAACTCAAAGCTTGAATACAAAACAGAATCTAAAACATAACAACACCTAATTAAGCTAAAGCCTAAAATTACACTACGAAGGTCTAAAAACAGTGACTCCTTTTTTTCTTCGTCTTCTTATTTCTTTTATACATCCAAATAAGCTTCCTGACATCTTCTCTTTCATTTCCCACCGTTGATTAGCCAAAATTCATCTTGTACGTTGATTTGCAATTTGGCGGGAAAATGAGACTAAGTGGGATTTGGCTTTTTCTGATCACGTGTGGGTTGGTGAGTAGCTAAGTGTAGAGGAGGGGGGTTGGCGTGTTTCAGATAAAAGCATGGGGTAGGGTTGGTTGAGTCAGAGGTGGGACTGGGAATGGTATCCTGGTTTTGGGAGGTTAAAGTTTAGGCGGTTTTGTGGTTTTGGAGAAGGTTGACCGAGTCAACCCTTTTGGTTAACTCAGGGTTAAAAAGAACGGGGTAAGGTATTTTGGGGTGTGGGCTTGTTTAGTGTTTTGGGCTTGGTGGGTTAGGATTAGATTGGGTTGGGTTTTATTGTTGGTTTAAAGTTATTTATGGGTTAAAGGTTTAGGAATTAGTTTAAGTGATTTGGTTTAAGTATAGGGACCAAATGTGTGATTCCCTGAAACTTGAGGGACCAAATGCAACATTCTAAAAATTATC
The DNA here is from genome assembly GCA_021014915.2 of Artemisia tridentata subsp. tridentata. Taxonomy (NCBI): domain Eukaryota; kingdom Viridiplantae; phylum Streptophyta; class Magnoliopsida; order Asterales; family Asteraceae; genus Artemisia; species Artemisia tridentata. The sequence goes on from CP139508.1 coordinate 169,879,417, forward strand.
CCAAGGGTAAGACTTGCCAAATTTCAATAGTACAAGGACAAAAATTGATTATTTTCCCTTTTAAACTTCCAAGGACTATTTTTGCTATTTTTTTGAAACTCGAGGGACTAGACTTGCCATTTTTGCAAACTTTATTGTTTTTCAATTGTTTTCAATCCTTTTGCATTTGAAATACACAAAAACACATTTCAAAGATATTTTTAACATTATTTGATCGTTTTAAAGTGTTTTTGGTTGTTTTTGTGGGTTTAAACAATGTAAAATATATGTGTATTTAGACACCGAGACGCACTCTAAGTGGGATATCATGAGCTGAGGCAAAACCAAACAAAAAAAAACACCTCTTGGTGTTATTGTAGCATCGAGGACGAATCGAGTAATATACCCTCTCGAGTTTGGTTGTACCAAAACGAGAGTCAACAACACCCTCTTAGGCGTGAACTGAACACACAGCAAAACAAATAAGCTACTAGATATACACATAAGCTAAAATGAATAAGCCAACTGAATTCAAAATAGTAATCCAAATACCACTCGTGACCGAACCAAACTATCACCCGCACCTTAGAACCGAGACCAAAATAACCAAAGTGTAACAATCGTGCAAATCCAATAATCGAACCGTGACCAAAAAATAATAAATAAGCAATCCCAAATCTTATACGTGACCAAAAATACCAACAAACCAATCAGCTATGGCATCTAAACCGCGACTCAAGAATAGTCAAACAAACACTCGTTAATAATTTCTTACCACACGAATTTATCTCAAAAACGTTTTTATATCCCTTTTAATCCACAAAACTTAATATTCGTTATTATTTTAGATCCACGAAACTTAGACCAAAAATAGTTATAACCGGTTTCAAAAACAAAAGATAATATATATATCAATGGGGTTTCACGATTTACCAACACAAGAACAAGAGATGCGAGAGATGATGGTGGTGCGGCTGTACGTAGAGATGGTGGTGGTGGTCATGACAGAGCGGCTGTGGTGATGAGCACGAACCAAACAAAATTCAGAAAGCTCCAACACACGATCTATAAACGATACTTACCATTAGTGTTGCCAAAATTCTCGCCGGAAAAATCATAGTTATCGAGAACGAGGGGGTTTCTTGGTGCGTGAAGTATATGGGAATGATGAGAATGGTGAGAGGATTAAAATGGTGTTGGCGGTGTAGCATGGTGAGCGGCGGTGTGATGGTGGGGGCCGGATTTGATGACCGGAAAATTTAGAGAGAGAGTGAGGTGAGAGGGAGTCAGGATAAGAATAGGATTGGGTTAGTTTTATAGAAAAAAGTTTATACACGTTGCTTCAAAACAATCATTGGTACCTACTGTTTGTGAGCAGTAATTGGAGAGGTGGCAATGTTTTGCTGGCAAAGAAAAAATATCTTGGATATTTCACAAGGTTGGCTTATCTCTAGTGTCGGCATGTATTTTAAGTATGTGCCAAAGTGAGCTGTAATCGTGGGTTTTAACAAAACGAATAAACATGGGGTAAGAGTAGTTAGCATTTTTAATTTCACAAGAGTAGTAATATGTATAATAGTTAAGTTGTGTATTGTGTTTAAAAGGAAGTGTGTGATAGAGATGGTGAGTTAGGTATCTTATAGAAGAAATATATAACACGTTTTCATTGACTATAGAAGTTTTTGAATCAATCATTGGGGTTATAGTGGTTTGATGGACAGCTATGCGTATTTTGAACAATTATTGATGTTATATGGACAGTTATGCATATTTTACCGACATCAAAATATTGTATAGAAGATATTTGTAGGTAGGTAGTAGGTTGGGTTGTAGGCTTAATTAAATGGGGTTTGTGTAATGAAATATGTTTTGCATAAATGAATGTAGTTAATGAAATATAAATGTGATTAAAGTATCAAGTTATAGGTTTAGTAGTTTTAACTATAATGTGTAATTTGTGTAACATAAATTTAGTGTGGATGGAGTTTTGTGAAACACTGAGTTTTCAAGGTACGTGTCGCTATTTAATATATGTTGTCAAAACGTAATGGGGTAATAATAAAAGAAAAGTTTAAATTTCCCCGTAAAAATGGGTGTTGTTAAATGGTAACTCGAAGTTAGTCTGCGATAGGTGTTGAAAAATGTGATGTTCTGAGGTGAGAGATTATGGAGAATGTTGTCGAGAGGTTTCTATCCGAAAATAGAGGAAACGAGATCTAATTAGATTTACTCATGCTATATGGAATAAATTCGAATGTTTGGTTAATTAATAAACCTAAAGGTTTAGAATAATGAGAACAACGGTCAGGAACTGTGGAAATTTAACGGCTAGTGAACAGTGTATACTACCAATCATGTATTTGATAAACAGGTAAAGTATTTCTACCAGTAAGTAAATAGAGTTTCCCAGCAAAGGCGTTATAAATCCACTCAGTTCCAAGCCCGTCCCATTCCAGGCTTGCAACCTGTGTGTTTACAACCCATTGCTAACATAGTCTCGAACAAGTATAAATGTGTATAGAAATACATATTATAAAATGATTTGGACTAAGACTAGAACTAGAACAGATATAGATGTATATAAAAATACGTATCACAGTATAAATAGGTCAAGTACTGATGCATTTCATAATTATGCTAGCAATTGTGTACGTTATTCTTGTGGTTATCTACTTGAGGTACACTCCGGACGAAGACTCTCAATATTTGGTCGTGATTTTAATGTTTGTCATTCCGTTGGTGATTGTAGCCCTTATCGCGGATATGGCGTATGGAAAATAGGTAGTAGGAAGGTTGGAATAAGTAGTTGTAACTTTAGCATTATCGTTGCTAGTTATGCACTAATTTCCGTGTATTCTAATAAGATTTCTTGCTAATTGCGCTTTTCTTAAGTCTTTGTGAATTCTTAGGTTTCTAATGCTTGTACTTTTGTCAGTCTCTTATCATAAGAATGGTGGATAATATGTGCAGGTATTTATTTGTGGTTGATCAAAAGTGATGTTTGCTTTGTCTCAAGATTTTGCTTTTGGATGGAAGTTGTTATTATGAAATCCGAAGGATAACTGTTTCATTCATGACATGATTCTTCCTAAATTAGACATAGTTGATCAGGCTATGTATAATTCGAGGACCAAATAATGTAATGCTTGGCTCAGTCACCGTGATATTTATGCTTCTTCAAAGTGTTTTATATTGTTCAATTATAATGGTTCCGTCACAAAGTCGGACACCCTCTGATTATTTTCAAATTAATTATAAAGTTTTTGTTCATATCCCGAGGATAAGTCATGAATTTTTAAAGTGATACTAGGATACCTTTGGTATAAACTTAAGTTTTGGGTGAGAATTTCTTACAAAGTGGTGATAATCTATTGTTTGGTCAGAGTTGGTGTTTAAGTCAAATTTCTAAAGTGGTGCCAGGGTATTGTTACATAATGACTATGTATAGGGATAATAGAATAGAGATTGAAATAGACGTGGATTTACGATTATTTCAGAAATATTACAAGGTAGAGTCTTCGTACGGTAGGAAGGTAGTGGATACACTTAGGTTACATCATCGTACCTAAAGTATGGTATAAGGAAATACAACTTAGAAAGTTTTAAACTAGGGTTTACTTATCCATAATAGGAATTTATCTTCTGCTTAATATAGGTGTCTTCTTCTGACATTGTTAAGTTTCTAGAGAGTTTCCATTCTCTTTCACTGGTCTTTTTGTCCTAGGTGGTACTCTGATTTGAGCAGCGGTTCTTGTAGTGTCTCGCTTAACTTTTGGTCTAGAAATCCTTGGGTAATGGTAATAGTAGGTTCAGTCACTTCTTTTATATTCCTTAAGTGAGTTGGTCTAAAACTCGTGAAACTTTCTTTGATATGCTTATAGAACTTAGTCGTCTCCTCTTCTTTTCTTGCTATTTTGTTGCTACTCGGACAAGCTACTATAGTTACCTTGAGTATCACAGCAACAGTATTGGTTACTAACTTTTGGATAGCTTTAAGAGTCAAGGTTGTGGTTGGTGCTAGTGGAGTATTTGTAATGCTTATGCTGGCCATATTCTATCAATATCTCAAGAAAACGGATTTAAACCCACCTAATGGCCATATCAGAATAGTTTGAGTGACAAGGTATTTGTACACTAGTCTTAATAATGTGGTCACAATGTGAAACTTTAACCAGTTGTGAACCCTAAATCACGATGTGTCTGGGTAATGTCGTAGATAAATGCTTAATTCTTGGTATGGGATTGCCAGGGAACAAACTGTTTCATTCACAAAAGCCGAAGTTCAGAAATTTTCTCTTCATTCATCAAGTTTTCTTCCGAAATTTTGTCTTAGAGAATTCTATGGTCGTAGCCTAGTTATGGCAGGTATGAGGAATCGTAACAATCGTAGATGATATTGTAGTAAGTCTGGGTATAATTAATGTAAACATCATAACATTAATAACTTGATCGATTGTTTTACAAAGCCAACGATACAAGGTCTTTTATTAATGTTCCATGCAGCAGGTTAATAAATCTCTGTTTTTCCTCATTGTAAGGATTGCCATGTGGGAGTGTTTCTTAATATCTCTGACTGAAACCTTATCAGTCCGTCCTAGAAGTCCATCTTGTCGGACAAAAGTTCAGGTAGGGTGTCGTTGGTTGTGAGTGGTGTTTTGTCAATGATGTTAATAGGAGTGTATCAATCTGTTCTTTATGACGCTCCAGTCGCGTCATGTTGGTGGGAGGAGTAGGTGTATGGGTAACTGTTGTCCTAAAGTTCTATCCAGTCTTGAGGACTCGGGTTTAGAGGAGTGAAAACAGGTGGAAACAATAATGACGAGGGAGACCTGAGAGGGTAAATTCTCTCTAGGAGTCAACTCCCGTTGGTGGAGTGTAAACAGGTAAGTCTGGGTGAGTAGTCTCAACGAGTAGTCGGGTCCAACCGACGGTGAAGGGAATGATGATAGTAGTGGTGGTAAGGTATGGTGACGTTATCCTGATCATGTCTAGGGGTGAAATAAGGTGAAAATGGTAGTATAATTGGTACTAAACATAGGTGTATCTTCTTAATAAGTCCATTGAGGTAGCTCCAAATTAGTGTCATAAAAGGTTCGGGCTCATAAGGTACTAAAATCCTAACTTTTCTGTGTCGAGTTACCGGGGCATATGGGTGTGGTAGTTTAGTTAAAGGAGAATTTGGCTCAATCTCTTTTCAAATCGTTTCTTAGTGTGAATTCTGTCTAACCTCAAATGTTGTTGGACAACCAATCAACTCTTCATTTGAATAAGGTTTAGCAGTTTTTCTAAGTTTCTGACGTAAGGGTGAGTAAGTAAGTGATGATGAGAGTGGTAATTGTGTATGTTCCGTATCAGGTTGGGGTTGTGACATTAATACATAAGGATCTTCAGTATTTGGAGCAATTTGATAAGTAGGTGATGTACGAATAGTACGGAGGGTAAGTTTGGTAATGTTAGCTGGTTTTGGAAGACATGGTACTGTAGTAGCCGAAAATAATAATTATGAGTAATTCGTACGTTAAGAGCGTAACGGTAAGTGTGAGATAATACGGTGGGTAACGTGTAAAGTGTGAACATCCAGCATGTAAAGATTAGTGCAAAATAATCTTAATAGGTAATGTATTGAGCACGGCAGTCTGCAGACACGGAGGGCGTAAAATGGTATGGTGTAAAATCATTTATTTTGAAAGTGTGGTTATAGTTCAATGTTTTAAAAACGTTTGATTCTCTATAACCATTGGCTCTGATACCAAACTGTAACACCCCCAAATTTGGTTGGTGGCAGCGGAAAAGTAATTAGGGTATTACGGTGAGGATCGAAGTTAAAATTCCAGAAAACGGCCCGGAAGGGGCGTTTTGAAAGTTATATGTCATTCAAAATAATAGCTTTGATACAAAAGTAAGTTATTTGATTTGAAAATCCCATAAAAGAATGTGATGATTTGGAAGGAATGACATATTTGATTTTACACCATTTAAGTTATCAGAGTAAAAGATGCCCGCTCCGTGTCTTGTCCTGCTCCGTTAATTACCTGAGATAAACATGCTTAAAACGTCAACACAATGGTTGGTGAGTTCGTGGAGTTTGTTAGAACATAACTTTCTTTCAATAAATTTAAAAGGTGTATAGTGATTGTCGAAGTAAATAATAATTCTCATGAAATAAATAGCCAGTTGTGTTGTATAAAAATCCACAAGCAATTCATGTATGATCTCCAAAATCATATGTTTCAAGTTATAGATGCAGATGAGCTACGTTGTTATACGCTCGATATAGACTGTTGAGTCAGCTTTTAAATGTAACGATATACCAAGCATTTTGGGTTGTCTTGTGTAGAATTCTCATTTAAGTCACATATGATAACAATTAAAGTTCAAGTACAAGATTCACAATCATAACACATAGTGAAATTAATAATCAAGAGTCTGAAATTCTATCAGTGTAAAGTGGTGGTCTTCTAAATACAGCTGTATCCTAGGATATATATGAAACATTCATATATTCATAAAGTTATATTGCCCTAAGCCTCATGACACGCAAAACGTTAACAGAGTACCGTAAAACGGAGTGTTCACCAAATTAATGACGAAAGTTTATGCCCTCGTGTAATAGGTGATTTGCCACTTCCTATTTTTCTCAAATATAGCGCATCGCGACTAATACGACTAGCGATTAAGCATTCCATCACAGTATTAGTGGGATAGGTTGTCAGTCCTCCAACAGGTTTCGAAGCTGTTGCTATATTCGCGCTCACCGCAGTGATTAATGGCTCATGATAAAGGGTCTTTTTGGCAATAAAGTGTGCTTAGGCAATATAGGTCTAAAGGTTCATAAAATACACGTATTCTGATCTTGGCAATTATTTCCAGTGGAATACAGAAATATTATAATAAGTAACAGTTCATTCATTTGTCACATGAATGCATACAGTAAGCCTCAGTATCATGTTACATCAAGTAGTTCAGAGATGTTATGTTTCAAGTTCCGTGTTTAAGCTAAACAGACAATTTGCACATATATTGAGCATGTATTCCTTTCAAGTATAATTCAAATAGGTAAAGCATAGTTGATAGTTTTGAGCAATTCATGAGAGTTTTCAAGTAATATAAAACAGTTAAAGCATGTATCTCCCCCAAAAGAATTATTAAAAACAAGTGTGAAAAGTAGGGGCCACGACTCACGATAAGTCATAAGAGTTTTCATGGGGCTCATAGAAGTATTGTATCGCAAAGTAAATCATATAGTTGATAAATGAATAAAATATTTCGAAGCATGTATCTCCCCCAAAAAGTATAAATCAAGTATTAAAATAGAAGGGGCCACGACTCACCTTAGCCACAGCAAAGCAAAGATCATACTGACACGACTGGCATCTAGAGCATATCACAACGGTCTCAAAACATATAGCACGACGATACACAACGGTCTAGGATCGGCACAACCTAGTACGTATACAGTTATCTCAAAACACGTCTTGCACAGTAATAAAGTCTATAAAAGACAATGTGTCGTAGTTTTCGTGGATTATTCAGTTTTCAAAACTTATCAAAAGCTTAGTTTAAATGTTTCGTGTGGTGTGGTAAGATAACCTAGACTCGACGTACAACTCACGCCAAAAAGAATAGACATCAACTAACTCAAGAGGATACTGACGAGAACTCAAACCAAGGAGGACAACTTAGAAGCTAAAGTCAAATAAACACCTCAAATAAAATAACTAGTTTGTACGTTTCGGCATTTACCCCGTTATCCCAAATAGTTTGCATAAAACATAAACGTTTTATAATAAGTCTAACTAATAAAATTAGTTTTCCTCAAGTCGTCGAGACTTGGTTTAATCAAAACTGGAATTACAATATTTAATAAGTTTATGTCTCGTTATCGTTCGTGTAGATATTAGTTTTAGTTTTATTGAAGATTTTGGGTCTGTTTCGTGTTTAATATATTAAGTTCATCTTGAAGTTAATATATTATACCGTCTCGAGTCAAAATGTTCAATGAATCCAATATCTAATATTGTAAGTCCGATAACGATCCATGATTTTCCAAACGTCCAAGTATAATAGTCATATTTCGATATGAATTCAATAATGTCATGTCACAAAGTCAAGTAACTGAGTATTAATTTTTTAAGTAACCGAGCGTACCAACATTCAAACTTACCAAAATAATTTTGTATCAAAACACTCTTAAATATTTTAACAAGTGTACCATTTTTAAATTATTATGGGCTTTAGAGCCTTTTATCCAAACAACTATCAGTGGGCTTCGGCCCGTTGAACCCAACCTAACATAAACACACTCTTATAAACCGTTGGGCTTGAGCCCATGATGAGAAACCAAACGCCCCTGATGTGGGCTGCTAGCCCAAGTCCACTTCAAAAACAATTCTATCACACTCATCTTTAGTCTAAGTGCTAATTTACTAAAACCATATTAATCCAACTGCACTATGATATTGTCATAACCAAAACAAACTAATCTGTACCTCGTGGGTGGCTTCGTGGTTCGAAACAACACAACAGCCAATTCAACGACAACATCGACAAAGACCACACGACCATTGCTGAGACCACTTTGGTCTCGGCTCGACTTCTACAAACCAAACAGCAAAATCAACCCGAACCACACCGAGACGCACTCTAAATGGGTGATAGTGAGCTGAGGCAAAACCAAACAAAAAAAAAACACTCTTGGTGTTATTGTAGCATCGAGGACGAATCGAGTAATATACCCTCTCGAGTTTGGTTGTACCAAAACGAGAGTCAACAACACCCTCTTAGGCGTGAACTGAACACACAGCAAAACAAATAAGCTACTAGATATACACATAAGCTAAAATGAATAAGCCAACTGAATTCAAAATAGTAATCCAAATACCACTCGTGACCGAACCAAACTATCACCCGCACCTTAGAACCGAGACCAAAATAACCAAAGTGTAACAATCGTGCAAATCCAATAATCGAACCGTGACCAAAAATAAATAAATAAGCAATCCCAAATCTTATACGTGACCAAAAATACCAACAAACCAATCAGCTATGGCATCTAAACCGCGACTCAAGAATAGTCAAACAAACACTCGTTAATAATTTCTTACCACACGAATTTATCTCAAAAACGTTTTTATATCCCTTTTAATCCACAAAACTTAATATTCGTTATTATTTTAGATCCACGAAACTTAGACCAAAAATAGTTATAACCGGTTTCAAAAACAAAAGATAATATATATATCAATGGGGTTTCACGATTTACCAACACAAGAACAAGAGATGCGATAGATGATGGTGGTGCGGCTGTACGTAGAGATGGTGGTGGTGGTCATGACAGAGCGGCTGTGGTGATGAGCACGAACCAAACAAAATTCAGAAAGCTCCAACACACGATCTATAAACGATACTTACCATTAGTGTTGCCAAAATTCTCGCCGGAAAAATCATAGTTATCGAGAACGAGGGGGTTTCTTGGTGCGTGAAGTATATGGGAATGATGAGAATGGTGAGAGGATTAAAATGGTGTTGGCGGTGTAGCATGGTGAGCGGCGGTGTGATGGTGGGGGCCGGATTTGATGACCGGAAAATTTAGAGAGAGAGTGAGGTGAGAGGGAGTCAGGATAAGAATAGGATTGGGTTAGTTTTATAGAAAAAAGTTTGTACACGTTGCTTCAAAACAATCATTGGTACCTACTGTTTGTGAGCAGTAATTGGAGAGGTGGCAATGTTTTGCTGGCAAAGAAAAAATATCTTGGATATTTCACAAGGTTGGCTTATCTCTTGTGTCGGCATGTATTTTAAGTATGTGCCAAAGTGAGCTGTAATCGTGGGTTTTAACAAAACGAATAAACATGGGGTAAGAGTAGTTAGCATTTTTAATTTCACAAGAGTAGTAATATGTATAATAGTTAAGTTGTGTATTGTGTTTAAAAGGAAGTGTGTGATAGAGATGTTGAGTTAGGTATCTTATAGAAGAAATATATAACACGTTTTCATTGACTATAGAAGTTTTTGAATCAATCATTGGGGTTATAGTGGTTTGATGGACAGCTATGCGTATTTTGAACAATTATTGATGTTATATGGACAGTTATGCATATTTTACCGACATCAAAATATTGTATAGAAGATATTTGTAGGTAGGTAGTAGGCTGGGTTGTAGGCTTAATTAAATGAGGTTTGTGTAATGAAATATGTTTTGCATAAATGAATGTAGTTAATGAAATATAAATGTGATTAAAGTATCAAGTTATAGGTTTAGTAGTTTTAACTATAATGTGTAATTTGTGTAACATAAATTTAGTGTAGATGGAGATTTGTGAAACACTGAGTTTTCAAGGTACGTGTCGCTATTTAATATATGTTGTCAAAACGTAATGGGGTAATAATAAAAGAAAAGTTTAAATTTCCCCGTAAAAATGGGTGTTGTTAAATGGTAACTCGAGGTTATTATTAATTAACAAGGATTATTACGATGGATTTTCGTGGGATCTTACAGTATCTACCCCTAAATTTTGAACTTCGTCCCGAAGTTCAGTCTGCGATAGGTGTTGAAAAATGTGATGTTCTGAGGTGAGAGATTATGGAGATTGTTGTCGAGAGGTTTCTATCCGAAAATAGAGGAAACGAGATCTAATTAGATTTACTCATGCTATATGGAATAAATTCGAATGTTTGGTTAATTAATAAACCTAAAGGTTTAGAATAATGAGAACAACGGTCAGGAACTGTGGAAATTTAACGGCTAGTGAACAGTGTATACTACTAATCATGTATTTGATAAACAGATAAAGTATTTCTACCAGTAAGTAAATAGAGTTTCCCAGCAAAGGCGTTATAAATCCACTCAGTTCCAAGCCCGTCCCATTCCAGGCTTGCAACCTGTGTGTTTACAACCCATTGCTAACATAGTCTCAAACAAGTATAAATGTGTATAGAAATACGTATTATAAAATGATTTGGACTAAGACTAGAACTAGAACAGATATAGATGTATATAAAAATACGTATCACAGTATAAATAGGTCAAGTACTGATGCATTTCATAATTATGCTAGCAATTGTGTACGTTATTCTTGTGGTTATCTACTTGAGGTACACTCCGGACGAAGACTCTCAATATTTGGTCGTGATTTTAATGTTTGTCATTCCGTTGGTGATTGTAGCCCTTATCGCGGATATGGCGTATGGAAAATAGGTAGTAGGAAGGTTGGAATAAGTAGTTGTAACTTTAGCATTATCGTTGCTAGTTATGCACTAATTTCCGTGTATTCTAATAAGATTTCTTGCTAATTGCGCTTTTCATAAGTCTTTGTGAATTCTTAGGTTTCTAATGCTTGTACTTTTGTCAGTCTCTTATCATAAGAATGGTGGATAATATATGCAGGTATTTATTTGTGGTTGATCAAAAGTGATGTTTGCTTTGTCTCAAGATTTTGCTTTTGGATGGAAGTTGTTATTATGAAATCCGAAGGATAACTGTTTCATTCATGACATGATTCTTCCTAAATTAGACATAGTTGATCAGGCTATGTATAATTCGAGGACCAAATAATGTAATGCTTGGCTCAGTCACCGTGATATTTATGCTTCTTCAAAGTGTTTTATATTGTTCAATTATAATGGTTCCGTCACAAAGTCGGACACCCTCTGATTATTTTCAAATTAATTATAAAGTTTTTGTTCATATCCCGAGGATAAGTCATGAATTTTTAAAGTGATACTAGGATACCTTTGGTATAAACTTAAGTTTTGGGTGAGAATTTCTTACAAAGTGGTGATAATCTATTGTTTGGTCAGAGTCGGTGTTTAAGTCAAATTTCTAAAGTGGTGCCAGGGTATTGTTACATAATGACTATGTATAGGGATAATAGAATAGAGATTGAAATAGACGTGGATTTACGATTATTTCAGAAATATTACAAGGTAGAGTCTTCGTACGGTAGGAAGGTAGTGGATACACTTAGGTTACATCATCGTACCTAAAGTATGGTATAAGGAAATACAACTTAGAAAGTTTTAAACTAGGGTTTACTTATCCATAATAGGAATTTATCTTCTGCTTAATATAGGTGTCTTCTTCTGACATTGTTAAGTTTCTAGAGAGTTTCCATTCTATTTCACTGGTCTTTTTGTCCTAGGTGGTACTCTGATTTGAGCAGCGGTTCTTGTAGTGTCTCGCTTAACTTTTGGTCTAGAAATCCTTGGGTAATGGTAATAGTAGGTTCAGTCACTTCTTTTATATTCCTTAAGTGAGTTGGTCTAAAACTCGTGAAACTTTCTTTGATATGCTTATAGAACTTAGTCGTCTCCTCTTCTTTTCTTGCTATTTTGTTGCTACTCGGACAAGCTACTATAGTTACCTTGAGTATCACAGCAACAGTATTGGTTACTAACTTTTGGATAGCTTTAAGAGTCAAGGTTGTGGTTGGTGCTAGTGGAGTATTTGTAATGCTTATGCTGGCCATATTCTATCAATATCTCAAGAAAACGGATTTAAACCCACCTAATGGCCATATCAGAATAGTTTGAGTGACAAGGTATTTGTACACTAGTCTTAATAATGTGGTCACAATGTGAAACTTTAACCAGTTGTGAACCCTAAATCACGATGTGTCTGGGTAATGTCGTAGATAAATGCTTAATTCTTGGTATGGGATTGCCAGGGAACAAACTGTTTCATTCACAAAAGCCGAAGTTCAGAAATTTTCTCTTCATTCATCAAGTTTTCTTCCGAAATTTTGTCTTAGAGAATTCTATGGTCGTAGCCTAGTTATGGCAGGTATGAGGAATCGTAACAATCGTAGATGATATTGTAGTAAGTCTGGGTATAATTAATGTAAACATCATAACATTAATAACTTGATCGATTGTTTTACAAAGCCAACGATACAAGGTCTTTTATTAATGTTCCATGCAGCAGGTTAATAAATCTCTGTTTTTCCTCATTGTAAGGATTGCCATGTGGGAGTGTTTCTTAATATCTCTGACTGAAACCTTATCAGTCCGTCCTAGAAGTCCATCTTGTCGGACAAAAGTTCAGGTAGGGTGTCGTTGGTTGTGAGTGGTGTTTTGTCAATGATGTTAATAGGAGTGTATCAATCTGTTCTTTATGACGCTCCAGTCGCGTCATGTTGGTGGGAGGAGTAGGTGTATGGGTAACTGTTGTCCTAAAGTTCTATCCAGTCTTGAGGACTCGGGTTTAGAGGAGTGAAAACAGGTGGAAACAATAATGACGAGGGAGACCTGAGAGGGTAAATTCTCTCTAGGAGTCAACTCCCGTTGGTGGAGTGTAAACAGGTAAGTCTGGGTGAGTAGTCTTAACGAGTAGTCGGGTCCAACCGACGGTGAAGGGAATGATGATAGTAGTGGTGGTAAGGTATGGTGACGTTATCCTGATCATGTCTAGGGGTGAAATAAGGTGAAAATGGTAGTATAATTGGTACTAAACATAGGTGTATCTTCTTAATAAGTCCATTGAGGTAGCTCCAAATTAGTGTCATAAAAGGTTCGGGCTCATAAGGTACTAAAATCCTAACTTTTCTGTGTCGAGTTACCGGGGCATATGGGTGTGGTAGTTTAGTTAAAGGAGAATTTGGCTCAATCTCTTTTCAAATCGTTTCTTAGTGTGAATTCTGTCTAACCTCGAATGTTGTTGGACAACCAATCAACTCTTCATTTGAATAAGGTTTAGCAGTTTTTCTAAGTTTCTGACGTAAGGGTGAGTAAGTAAGTGATGATGAGAGTGGTAATTGTGTATGTTCCGTATCAGGTTGGGGTTGTGACATTAATACATAAGGATCTTCAGTATTTGGAGCAATTTGATAAGTAGGTGATGTACGAATAGTACGGAGGGTAAGTTTGGTAATGTTAGCTGGTTTTGGAAGACATGGTACTGTAGTAGCCGAAAATAATAATTATGAGTAATTCGTACGTTAAGAGCGTAACGGTAAGTGTGAGATAATACGGTGGGTAACGTGTGAAGTGTGAACATCCAGCATGTAAAGATTAGTGCAAAATAATCTTAATAGGTAATGTATTGAGCACGGCAGTCTGCAGACACGGAGGGCGTAAAATGGTATGGTGTAAAATCATTTATTTTGAAAGTGTGGTTATAGTTCAATGTTTTAAAAACGTTTGATTCTCTATAACTATTGGCTCTGATACCAAACTGTAACACCCCCAAATTTGGTTGGTGGCAGCGGAAAAGTAATTAGGGTATTACGGTGAGGATCAAAGTTAAAATTCCAGAAAACGGCCCGGAAGGGGCGTTTTGAAAGTTATATGTCATTCAAAATAATAGCTTTGATACAAAAGTAAGTTATTTGATTTGAAAATCCCATAAAAGAATGTGATGATTTGGAAGGAATGACATATTTGATTTTACACCATTTAAGTTATCAGAGTAAAAGATGCCCGCTCCGTGTCTTGTCCTGCTCCGTTAATTACCTGAGATAAACATGCTTAAAACGTCAACACAATGGTTGGTGAGTTCGTGGAGTTTGTTAGAACATAACTTTCTTTCAATAAATTTAAAAGGTGTATAGTGATTGTCGAAGTAAATAATAATTCTCATGAAATAAATAGCCAGTTGTGTTGTATAAAAATCCACAAGCAATTCATGTATGATCTCCAAAATCATAAGTTTCAAGTTATAGATGCAGATGAGCTACGTTGTTATACGCTCGATATAGACTGTTGAGTCAGCTTTTAAATGTAACGATATACCAAGCATTTTGGGTTGTCTTGTGTAGAATTCTCATTTAAGTCACATATGATAACAATTAAAGTTCAAGTACAAGATTCACAATCATAACACATAGTGAAATTAATAATCAAGAGTCTGAAATTCTATCAGTGTAAAGTGGTGGTCTTCTAAATACAGCTGTATCCTAGGATATATATGAAACATTCATATATTCATAAAGTTATATTGCCCTAAGCCTCATGACACGCAAAACGTTAACAGAGTACCGTAAAACGGAGTGTTCACCAAATTAATGACGAAAGTTTATGCCCTCGTGTAATAGGTGATTTGCCACTTCCTATTTTTCTCAAATATAGCGCATCGCGACTAATACGACTAGCGATTAAGCATTCCGTCACAGTATTAGTGGGATAGGTTGTCAGTCCTCCAACAGGTTTCGAAGCTGTTGCTATATTCGCGCTCACCGCAGTGATTAATGGCTCATGATAAAGGGTCTTTTTGGCAATAAAGTGTGCTTAGGCAATATAGGTCTAAAGGTTCATAAAATACACGTATTCTGATCTTGGCAATTATTTCCAGTGGAATACAGAAATATTATAATAAGTAACAGTTCATTCATTTGTCACATGAATGCATACAGTAAGCCTCAGTATCATGTTACATCAAGTAGTTCAGAGATGTTATGTTTCAAGTTCCGTGTTTAAGCTAAACAGACAATTTGCACATATATTGAGCATGTATTCCTTTCAAGTATAATTCAAATAGGTAAAGCATAGTTGATAGTTTTGAGCAATTCATGAGAGTTTTCAAGTAATATAAAACAGTTAAAGCATGTATCTCCCCCAAAAGAATTATTAAAAACAAGTGTGAAAAGTAGGGGCCACGACTCACGATAAGTCATAAGAGTTTTCATGGGGCTCATAGAAGTATTGTATCGCAAAGTAAATCATATAGTTGATAAATGAATAAAATATTTCGAAGCATGTATCTCCCCCAAAAAGTATAAATCAAGTATTAAAATAGAAGGGGCCACGACTCACCTTAGCCACAGCAAAGCAAAGATCATACTGACACGACTGGCATCTAGAGCATATCACAACGGTCTCAAAACATATAGCACGACGATACACAACGGTCTAGGATCGGCACAACCTAGTACGTATACAGTTATCTCAAAACACGTCTTGCACAGTAATAAAGTCTATAAAAGACAATGTGTCGTAGTTTTCGTGGATTATTCAGTTTTCAAAACTTATCAAAAGCTTAGTTTAAATGTTTCGTGTGGTGTGGTAAGATAACCTAGACTCGACGTACAACTCACGCCAAAAAGAATAGACATCAACTAACTCAAGAGGATACTGACGAGAACTCAAACCAAGGAGGACAACTTAGAAGCTAAAGTCAAATAAACACCTCAAATAAAATAACTAGTTTGTACGTTTCGGCATTTACCCCGTTATCCCAAATAGTTTGCATAAAACATAAACGTTTTATAATAAGTCTAACTAATAAAATTAGTTTTCCTCAAGTCGTCGAGACTTGGTTTAATCAAAACTGGAATTACAATATTTAATAAGTTTATGTCTCGTTATCGTTCGTGTAGATATTAGTTTTAGTTTTATTGAAGATTTTGGGTCTGTTTCGTGTTTAATATATTAAGTTCATCTTGAAGTTAATATATTATACCGTCTCGAGTCAAAATGTTCAATGAATCCAATATCTAATATTGTAAGTCCGATAACGATCCATGATTTTCCAAACGTCCAAGTATAATAGTCATATTTCGATATGAATTCAATAATGTCATGTCACAAAGTCAAGTAACTGAGTATTAATTTTTCAAGTAACCGAGCGTACCAACATTCAAACTTACCAAAATAATTTTGTATCAAAACACTCTTAAATATTTTAACAAGTGTACCATTTTTAAATTATTATGGGCTTTAGAGCCTTTTATCCAAACAACTATCAGTGGGCTTCGGCCCGTTGAACCCAACCTAACATAAACACACTCTTATAAACCGTTGGGCTTGAGCCCATGATGAGAAACCAAACGCCCCTGATGTGGGCTGCTAGCCCAAGTCCACTTCAAAAACAATTCTATCACACTAATCTTTAGTCTAAGTGCTAATTTACTAAAACCATATTAATCCAACTGCACTATGATATTGTCATAACCAAAACAAACTAATCTGTACCTCGTGGGTGGCTTCGTGGTTCGAAACAACACAACAGCCAATTCAACGACAACATCGACAAAGACCACACGACCATTGCCGAGACCACTTTGGTCTCGGCTCGACTTCTACAAACCAAACAGCAAAATCAACCCGAACCACACCGAGACGCACTCTAAGTGGGTGATAGTGAGCTGAGGCAAAACCTAACAAAAAAAACACCTCTTGGTGTTATTGTAGCATCGAGGACGAATCGAGTAATATACCCTCTCGAGTTTGGTTGTACCAAAACGAGAGTCAACAACACCCTCTTAGGCGTGAACTGAACACACAGCAAAACAAATAAGCTACTAGATATACACATAAGCTAAAATGAATAAGCCAACTGAATTCAAAATAGTAATCCAAATACCACTCGTGACCGAACCAAACTATCACCCGCACCTTAGAACCGAGACCAAAATAACCAAAGTGTAACAATCGTGCAAATCCAATAATCGAACCGTGACCAAAAATAAATAAATAAGCAATCCCAAATCTTATACGTGACCAAAAATACCAACAAACCAATCAGCTATGGCATCTAAACCGCGACTCAAGAATAGTCAAACAAACACTCGTTAATAATTTCTTACCACACGAATTTATCTCAAAAACGTTTTTATATCCCTTTTAATCCACAAAACTTAATATTCGTTATTATTTTAGATCCACGAAACTTAGACCAAAAATAGTTATAACCGGTTTCAAAAACAAAAGATAATATATATATCAATGGGGTTTCACGATTTACCAACACAAGAACAAGAGATGCGAGAGATGATGGTGGTGCGGCTGTACGTAGAGATGGTGGTGGTGGTCATGACAGAGCGGCTGTGGTGATGAGCACGAACCAAACAAAATTCAGAAAGCTCCAACACACGATCTATAAACGATACTTACCATTAGTGTTGCCAAAATTCTCGCCGGAAAAATCATAGTTATCGAGAACGAGGGGGTTTCTTGGTGCGTGAAGTATATGGGAATGATGAGAATGGTGAGAGGATTAAAATGGTGTTGGCGGTGTAGCATGGTGAGCGGCGGTGTGATGGTGGGGGCCGGATTTGATGACCGGAAAATTTAGAGAGAGAGTGAGGTGAGAGGGAGTCAGGATAAGAATAGGATTGGGTTAGTTTTATAGAAAAAAGTTTATACACGTTGCTTCAAAACAATCATTGGTACCTACTGTTTGTGAGCAGTAATTGGAGAGGTGGCAATGTTTTGCTGGCAAAGAAAAAATATCTTGGATATTTCACAAGGTTGGCTTATCTCTAGTGTCGGCATGTATTTTAAGTATGTGCCAAAGTGAGCTGTAATCGTGGGTTTTAACAAAACGAATAAACATGGGGTAAGAGTAGTTAGCATTTTTAATTTCACAAGAGTAGTAATATGTATAATAGTTAAGTTGTGTATTGTGTTTAAAAGGAAGTGTGTGATAGAGATGGTGAGTTAGGTATCTTATAGAAGAAATATATAACACGTTTTCATTGACTATAGAAGTTTTTGAATCAATCATTGGGGTTATAGTGGTTTGATGGACAGCTATGCGTATTTTGAACAATTATTGATGTTATATGGACAGTTATGCATATTTTACCGACATCAAAATATTGTATAGAAGATATTTGTAGGTAGGTAGTAGGCTGGGTTGTAGGCTTAATTAAATGAGGTTTGTGTAATGAAATATGTTTTGCATAAATGAATGTAGTTAATGAAATATAAATGTGATTAAAGTATCAAGTTATAGGTTTAGTAGTTTTAACTATAATGTGTAATTTGTGTAACATAAATTTAGTGTAGATGGAGTTTTGTGAAACACTGAGTTTTCAAGGTACGTGTCGCTATTTAATATATGTTGTCAAAACGTAAGGGGGTAATAATAAAAGAAAAGTTTAAATTTCCCCGTAAAAATGGGTGTTGTTAAATGGTAACTCGAGGTTATTATTAATTAACAAGGATTATTACGATGGATTTTCGTGGGATCTTACAGTATCTACCCCTAAATTTTGAACTTCGTTCCGAAGTTCAGTCTGCGATAGGTGTTGAAAAATGTGATGTTCTGAGGTGAGAGATTATGGAGATTGTTGTCGAGAGGTTTCTATCCGAAAATAGAGGAAACGAGATCTAATTAGATTTACTCATGCTATATGGAATAAATTCGAATGTTTGGTTAATTAATAAACCTAAAGGTTTAGAATAATGAGAACAACGGTCAGGAACTGTGGAAATTTAACGGCTAGTGAACAGTGTATACTACTAATCATGTATTTGATAAACAGATAAAGTATTTCTACCAGTAAGTAAATAGAGTTTCCCAGCAAAGGCGTTATAAATCCACTCAGTTCCAAGCCCGTCCCATTCCAGGCTTGCAACCTGTGTGTTTACAACCCATTGCTAACATAGTCTCGAACAAGTATAAATGTGTATAGAAATACGTATTATAAAATGATTTGGACTAAGACTAGAACTAGAACAGATATAGATGTATATAAAAATACGTATCACAGTATAAATAGGTCAAGTACTGATGCATTTCATAATTATGCTAGCAATTGTGTACGTTATTCTTGTGGTTATCTACTTGAGGTACACTCCGGACGAAGACTCTCAATATTTGGTCGTGATTTTAATGTTTGTCATTCCGTTGGTGATTGTAGCCCTTATCGCGGATATGGCGTATGGAAAATAGGTAGTAGGAAGGTTGGAATAAGTAGTTGTAACTTTAGCATTATCGTTGCTAGTTATGCACTAATTTCCGTGTATTCTAATAAGATTTCTTGCTAATTGCGCTTTTCATAAGTCTTTGTGAATTCTTAGGTTTCTAATGCTTGTACTTTTGTCAGTCTCTTATCATAAGAATGGTGGATAATATGTGCAGGTATTTATTTGTGGTTGATCAAAAGTGATGTTTGCTTTGTCTCAAGATTTTGCTTTTGGATGGAAGTTGTTATTATGAAATCCGAAGGATAACTGTTTCATTCATGACATGATTCTTCCTAAATTAGACATAGTTGATCAGGCTATGTATAATTCGAGGACCAAATAATGTAATGCTTGGCTCAGTCACCGTGATATTTATGCTTCTTCAAAGTGTTTTATATTGTTCAATTATAATGGTTCCGTCACAAAGTCGGACACCCTCTGATTATTTTCAAATTAATTATAAAGTTTTTGTTCATATCCCGAGGATAAGTCATGAATTTTTAAAGTGATACTAGGATACCTTTGGTATAAACTTAAGTTTTGGGTGAGAATTTCTTACAAAGTGGTGATAATCTATTGTTTGGTCAGAGTCGGTGTTTAAGTCAAATTTCTAAAGTGGTGCCAGGGTATTGTTACATAATGACTATGTATAGGGATAATAGAATAGAGATTGAAATAGACGTGGATTTACGATTATTTCAGAAATATTACAAGGTAGAGTCTTCGTACGGTAGGAAGGTAGTGGATACACTTAGGTTACATCATCGTACCTAAAGTATGGTATAAGGAAATACAACTTAGAAAGTTTTAAACTAGGGTTTACTTATCCATAATAGGAATTTATCTTCTGCTTAATATAGGTGTCTTCTTCTGACATTGTTAAGTTTCTAGAGAGTTTCCATTCTATTTCACTGGTCTTTTTGTCCTAGGTGGTACTCTGATTTGAGCAGCGGTTCTTGTAGTGTCTCGCTTAACTTTTGGTCTAGAAATCCTTGGGTAATGGTAATAGTAGGTTCAGTCACTTCTTTTATATTCCTTAAGTGAGTTGGTCTAAAACTCGTGAAACTTTCTTTGATATGCTTATAGAACTTAGTCGTCTCCTCTTCTTTTCTTGCTATTTTGTTGCTACTCGGACAAGCTACTATAGTTACCTTGAGTATCACAGCAACAGTATTGGTTACTAACTTTTGGATAGCTTTAAGAGTCAAGGTTGTGGTTGGTGCTAGTGGAGTATTTGTAATGCTTATGCTGGCCATATTCTATCAATATCTCAAGAAAACGGATTTAAACCCACCTAATGGCCATATCAGAATAGTTTGAGTGACAAGGTATTTGTACACTAGTCTTAATAATGTGGTCACAATGTGAAACTTTAACCAGTTGTGAACCCTAAATCACGATGTGTCTGGGTAATGTCGTAGATAAATGCTTAATTCTTGGTATGGGATTGCCAGGGAACAAACTGTTTCATTCACAAAAGCCGAAGTTCAGAAATTTTCTCTTCATTCATCAAGTTTTCTTCCGAAATTTTGTCTTAGAGAATTCTATGGTCGTAGCCTAGTTATGGCAGGTATGAGGAATCGTAACAATCGTAGATGATATTGTAGTAAGTCTGGGTATAATTAATGTAAACATCATAACATTAATAACTTGATCGATTGTTTTACAAAGCCAACGATACAAGGTCTTTTATTAATGTTCCATGCAGCAGGTTAATAAATCTCTGTTTTTCCTCATTGTAAGGATTGCCATGTGGGAGTGTTTCTTAATATCTCTGACTGAAACCTTATCAGTCCGTCCTAGAAGTCCATCTTGTCGGACAAAAGTTCAGGTAGGGTGTCGTTGGTTGTGAGTGGTGTTTTGTCAATGATGTTAATAGGAGTGTATCAATCTGTTCTTTATGACGCTCCAGTCGCGTCATGTTGGTGGGAGGAGTAGGTGTATGGGTAACTGTTGTCCTAAAGTTCTATCCAGTCTTGAGGACTCGGGTTTAGAGGAGTGAAAACAGGTGGAAACAATAATGACGAGGGAGACCTGAGAGGGTAAATTCTCTCTAGGAGTCAACTCCCGTTGGTGGAGTGTAAACAGGTAAGTCTGGGTGAGTAGTCTTAACGAGTAGTCGGGTCCAACCGACGGTGAAGGGAATGATGATAGTAGTGGTGGTAAGGTATGGTGACGTTATCCTGATCATGTCTAGGGGTGAAATAAGGTGAAAATGGTAGTATAATTGGTACTAAACATAGGTGTATCTTCTTAATAAGTCCATTGAGGTAGCTCCAAATTAGTGTCATAAAAGGTTCGGGCTCATAAGGTACTAAAATCCTAACTTTTCTGTGTCGAGTTACCGGGGCATATGGGTGTGGTAGTTTAGTTAAAGGAGAATTTGGCTCAATCTCTTTTCAAATCGTTTCTTAGTGTGAATTCTGTCTAACCTCGAATGTTGTTGGACAACCAATCAACTCTTCATTTGAATAAGGTTTAGCAGTTTTTCTAAGTTTCTGACGTAAGGGTGAGTAAGTAAGTGATGATGAGAGTGGTAATTGTGTATGTTCCGTATCAGGTTGGGGTTGTGACATTAATACATAAGGATCTTCAGTATTTGGAGCAATTTGATAAGTAGGTGATGTACGAATAGTACGGAGGGTAAGTTTGGTAATGTTAGCTGGTTTTGGAAGACATGGTACTGTAGTAGCCGAAAATAATAATTATGAGTAATTCGTACGTTAAGAGCGTAACGGTAAGTGTGAGATAATACGGTGGGTAACGTGTGAAGTGTGAACATCCAGCATGTAAAGATTAGTGCAAAATAATCTTAATAGGTAATGTATTGAGCACGGCAGTCTGCAGACACGGAGGGCGTAAAATGGTATGGTGTAAAATCATTTATTTTGAAAGTGTGGTTATAGTTCAATGTTTTAAAAACGTTTGATTCTCTATAACCATTGGCTCTGATACCAAACTGTAACACCCCCAAATTTGGTTGGTGGCAGTGGAAAAGTAATTAGGGTATTACGGTGAGGATCGAAGTTAAAATTCCAGAAAACGGCCCGGAAGGGGCGTTTTGAAAGTTATATGTCATTCAAAATAATAGCTTTGATACAAAAGTAAGTTATTTGATTTGAAAATCCCATAAAAGAATGTGATGATTTGGAAGGAATGACATATTTGATTTTACACCATTTAAGTTATCAGAGTAAAAGATGCCCGCTCCGTGTCTTGTCCTGCTCCGTTAATTACCTGAGATAAACATGCTTAAAACGTCAACACAATGGTTGGTGAGTTCGTGGAGTTTGTTAGAACATAACTTTCTTTCAATAAATTTAAAAGGTGTATAGTGATTGTCGAAGTAAATAATAATTCTCATGAAATAAATAGCCAGTTGTGTTGTATAAAAATCCACAAGCAATTCATGTATGATCTCCAAAATCATAAGTTTCAAGTTATAGATGCAGATGAGCTACGTTGTTATACGCTCGATATAGACTGTTGAGTCAGCTTTTAAATGTAACGATATACCAAGCATTTTGGGTTGTCTTGTGTAGAATTCTCATTTAAGTCACATATGATAACAATTAAAGTTCAAGTACAAGATTCACAATCATAACACATAGTGAAATTAATAATCAAGAGTCTGAAATTCTATCAGTGTAAAGTGGTGGTCTTCTAAATACAGCTGTATCCTAGGATATATATGAAACATTCATATATTCATAAAGTTATATTGCCCTAAGCCTCATGACACGCAAAACGTTAACAGAGTACCGTAAAACGGAGTGTTCACCAAATTAATGACGAAAGTTTATGCCCTCGTGTAATAGGTGATTTGCCACTTCCTATTTTTCTCAAATATAGCGCATCGCGACTAATACGACTAGCGATTAAGCATTCCGTCACAGTATTAGTGGGATAGGTTGTCAGTCCTCCAACAGGTTTCGAAGCTGTTGCTATATTCGCGCTCACCGCAGTGATTAATGGCTCATGATAAAGGGTCTTTTTGGCAATAAAGTGTGCTTAGGCAATATAGGTCTAAAGGTTCATAAAATACACGTATTCTGATCTTGGCAATTATTTCCAGTGGAATACAGAAATATTATAATAAGTAACAGTTCATTCATTTGTCACATGAATGCATACAGTAAGCCTCAGTATCATGTTACATCAAGTAGTTCAGAGATGTTATGTTTCAAGTTCCATGTTTAAGCTAAACAGACAATTTGCACATATATTGAGCATGTATTCCTTTCAAGTATAATTCAAATAGGTAAAGCATAGTTGATAGTTTTGAGCAATTCATGAGAGTTTTCAAGTAATATAAAACAGTTAAAGCATGTATCTCCCCCAAAAGAATTATTAAAAACAAGTGTGAAAAGTAGGGGCCACGACTCACGATAAGTCATAAGAGTTTTCATGGGGCTCATAGAAGTATTGTATCGCAAAGTAAATCATATAGTTGATAAATGAATAAAATATTTCGAAGCATGTATCTCCCCCAAAAAGTATAAATCAAGTATTAAAATAGAAGGGGCCACGACTCACCTTAGCCACAGCAAAGCAAAGATCATACTGACACGACTGGCATCTAGAGCATATCACAACGGTCTCAAAACATATAGCACGACGATACACAACGGTCTAGGATCGGCACAACCTAGTACGTATACAGTTATCTCAAAACACGTCTTGCACAGTAATAAAGTCTATAAAAGACAATGTGTCGTATTTTTCGTGGATTATTCAGTTTTCAAAACTTATCAAAAGCTTAGTTTAAATGTTTCGTGTGGTGTGGTAAGATAACCTAGACTCGACGTACAACTCACGCCAAAAAGAATAGACATCAACTAACTCAAGAGGATACTGACGAGAACTCAAACCAAGGAGGACAACTTAGAAGCTAAAGTCAAATAAACACCTCAAATAAAATAACTAGTTTGTACGTTTCGGCATTTACCCCGTTATCCCAAATAGTTTGCATAAAACATAAACGTTTTATAATAAGTCTAACTAATAAAATTAGTTTTCCTCAAGTCGTCGAGACTTGGTTTAATCAAAACTGGAATTACAATATTTAATAAGTTTATGTCTCGTTATCGTTCGTGTAGATATTAGTTTTAGTTTTATTGAAGATTTTGGGTCTGTTTCGTGTTTAATATATTAAGTTCATCTTGAAGTTAATATATTATACCGTCTCGAGTCAAAATGTTCAATGAATCCAATATCTAATATTGTAAGTCCGATAACGATCCATGATTTTCCAAACGTCCAAGTATAATAGTCATATTTCGATATGAATTCAATAATGTCATGTCACAAAGTCAAGTAACTGAGTATTAATTTTTCAAGTAACCAAGCGTACCAACATTCAAACTTACCAAAATAATTTTGTATCAAAACACTCTTAAATATTTTAACAAGTGTACCATTTTTAAATTATTATGGGCTTTAGAGCCTTTTATCCAAACAACTATCAGTGGGCTTCGGCCCGTTGAACCCAACCTAACATAAACACACTCTTATAAACCGTTGGGCTTGAGCCCATGATGAGAAACCAAACGCCCCTGATGTGGGCTGCTAGCCCAAGTCCACTTCAAAAACAATTCTATCACACTCATCTTTAGTCTAAGTGCTAATTTACTAAAACCATATTAATCCAACTGCACTATGATATTGTCATAACCAAAACAAACTAATCTGTACCTCGTGGGTGGCTTCGTGGTTCGAAACAACACAACAGCCAATTCAACGACAACATCGACAAAGACCACACGACCATTGCCGAGACCACTTTGGTCTCGGCTCGACTTCTACAAACCAAACAGCAAAATCAACCCGAACCACACCGAGACGCACTCTAAGTGGGTGATAGTGAGCTGAGGCAAAACCAAACAAAAAAAAACACCTCTTGGTGTTATTGTAGCATCGAGGACGAATCGAGTAATATACCCTCTCGAGTTTGGTTGTACCAAAACGAGAGTCAACAACACCCTCTTAGGCGTGAACTGAACACACAGCAAAACAAATAAGCTACTAGATATACACATAAGCTAAAATGAATAAGCCAACTGAATTCAAAATAGTAATCCAAATACCACTCGTGACCGAACCAAACTATCACCCGCACCTTAGAACCGAGACCAAAATAACCAAAGTGTAACAATCGTGCAAATCCAATAATCGAACCGTGACCAAAAATAAATAAATAAGCAATCCCAAATCTTATACGTGACCAAAAATACCAACAAACCAATCAGCTATGGCATCTAAACCGCGACTCAAGAATAGTCAAACAAACACTCGTTAATAATTTCTTACCACACAAATTTATCTCAAAAACGTTTTTATATCCCTTTTAATCCACAAAACTTAATATTCGTTATTATTTTAGATCCACGAAACTTAGACCAAAAATAGTTATAACCGGTTTCAAAAACAAAAGATAATATATATATCAATAGGGTTTCACGATTTACCAACACAAGAACAAGAGATGCGAGAGATGATGGTGGTGCGGCTGTACGTAGAGATGGTGGTGGTGGTCATGACAGAGCGGCTGTGGTGATGAGCACGAACCAAACAAAATTCAGAAAGCTCCAACACACGATCTATAAACGATACTTACCATTAGTGTTGCAAAAATTCTCGCCGGAAAAATCATAGTTATCGAGAACGAGGGGGTTTCTTGGTGCGTGAAGTATATGGGAATGATGAGAATGGTGAGAGGATTAAAATGGTGTTGGCGGTGTAGCATGGTGAGCGGCGGTGTGATGGTGGGGGCCGGATTTGATGACCGGAAAATTTAGAGAGAGAGTGAGGTGAGAGGGAGTCAGGATAAGAATAGGATTGGGTTAGTTTTATAGAAAAAAGTTTATACACGTTGCTTCAAAACAATCATTGGTACCTACTGTTTGTGAGCAGTAATTGGAGAGGTGGCAATGTTTTGCTGGCAAAGAAAAAATATCTTGGGTATTTCACAAGGTTGGCTTATCTCTAGTGTCGGCATGTATTTTAAGTATGTGCCAAAGTGAGCTGTAATCGTGGGTTTTAACAAAACGAATAAACATGGGGTAAGAGTAGTTAGCATTTTTAATTTCACAAGAGTAGTAATATGTATAATAGTTAAGTTGTGTATTGTGTTTAAAAGGAAGTGTGTGATAGAGATGGTGAGTTAGGTATCTTATAGAAGAAATATATAACACGTTTTCATTGACTATAGAAGTTTTTGAATCAATCATTGGGGTTATAGTGGTTTGATGGACAGCTATGCGTATTTTGAACAATTATTGATGTTATATGGACAGTTATGCATATTTTACCGACATCAAAATATTGTATAGAAGATATTTGTAGGTAGGTAGTAGGCTGGGTTGTAGGCTTAATTAAATGAGGTTTGTGTAATGAAATATGTTTTGCATAAATGAATGTAGTTAATGAAATATAAATGTGATTAAAGTATCAAGTTATAGGTTTAGTAGTTTTAACTATAATGTTAATTTGTGTAACAAAAAATTTAGTGTAGATGGAGTTTGTGAAACACTGAGTTTTCAAGGTACGGTCGCATTTATAATGTTGTCAAAACGTAATGGGGTAATAATAAAGAAAAGTTTAAATTTCCCCGTAAAAATGGGTTTGTTAAATGGTAACTCGAGGTTATTATTAATTAACAAGATTATTACGATGGATTTTCGTGGGATCTTACAGTATTACCTAAATTGAACTTCGTCCCGAAGTTCAGTCTGCGATAGGTGTTGAAAAATGTGATGTTCTGAGGTGAGAGATTATGGAGATTGTTGTCGAGAGGTTTCTATCCGAAAAATAGAGGAAACGAGATTAATTAGATTTACTCATGCTATATGGAATAAATTCGAATGTTTGTGATTGCGTGGTTTTGCAACCTTACAACAGGTTTTACCTCTCGAGGGATCTCAAGAGGCTTACAACCCCACCAGGCAGTTGTACCTGACCGATGTAGTATAGTGTAGTGGTAAGTACGGGGATTGATCGTTCTCCACAGGGAATAGTGTTCGTTAGGTGTGAAAAACTACTCTAATTAGGTCTAAAGGTGAGGGATGATTCTTTTTGTATTTTTATATTTTATGGAAAGCAAGTAAAAATCTCTGGTTTTGAAGGAGTGGGCGGAATTAGTTGCTAGTCAACTAACCAAATTACTACGAATGCAAATAAAATAAAATAACAAAAATGAAAATGTGGAGAGAAACTTATGTGTAGAGAAATGTGTTTACTTAGATTTCCTTACTCCCTAACTATCTTTTACCGGTTAATTAGTGTGTATTAGTTGCGTGGATGACGGGTGTATTCCTTAATACCATTCGTGGGGTGGCGTACTTACTTCCCCAACTCTACAAGCTCCTACTTCACTCCTATGTCGAGCCGGCTAGGAAGCTCCTAACATGGGATCACTAGAATTCGCTTGTGCATTAAATACAACCATAAAAACCTTTAGTACGCATTTGGTTCATGTTTCTTAAGACGTTCAAGCAAGTTACCGAATAGGAAGTTAGCCAGTTTTCTTAAGCCTAACATAGATAAACAATCATCCAATACAACTAATAACACACTAACAACCAATAATCAATAGCTAGGTTTCATTAGATCTAAGCAAACACAAGATAAATTTAGCCTAACATGTTAAACAAAAGACAAGAATAAGATAGAATCAAACAACACATAGACATATTGAATGATTAATTGATAACTTATCTTTCAATGAAACATGGAAGATCTCAAGGCAAAAAGCCCTGAAAAAGTAGCTAAAATCGTCTTAGGGTTTTCTCCCAAAATTCCACACACTAAGCTCTCTCTAATGACAAAAAATTAGAAAACTATATATAGATTTTTGGATCTGACGGCGTCACCTTATGGAGTGTGACGCCGTCACCTCGCCGCTTTTAGGGTTCCCGGATGACCTTCTTGACGCCGTCCCTCTTTAGCTCCTCAAAGATCCATTCTGGCTTATCAAGGCTTGACGCCGTCGAACCATGAACGTGACGCCGTCCCCTTATGATTTAAGCCGTGACGCCCTTGATCAAGTTAAAGCATGACGCCGTCAGAATTCACATGCTATTTTCACTGGCCCGTCATGAGTAAATTTCACGTCCAACTTTTCTTGCCAAGGCATGACGCCGTCCAGAGTAAAGTCTGACGCCGTCAAGAGTAACTTTTAGCCGATTTTTGAGACTTTGTCGTTTTCTTCACTTTTATGCTCCAAAAACGTCCAAAATGCCTCCTTTTCCAGATTTCTCCTCAAAAGTACCTAAAATGACAAAAGAAACGATTTAGGGCGATATTTGATCAAATAAATACGATTTAGGGCTTAAATGACCCCTTAAAAGCGGTACACTTTTCGCTTCATCAAATACCCTTACACTTGAGATTTGCTTGTCCTCAAGCAAATGCGCTTTTATTCTAATCAAAATACAAGTTAGGGGTCATTTAATGCAAACATAAAAGTAATTACAACAAATATTCGTTCCACTTTAATCATAATAAGCACGGAGATTACAAACTAGCACCTCACAAGTAGTGTTTAGATACTCACATCTCTCAAGTGTCATCAAAATAAATCTCATAAATGAAAACGGATAATATCTCTCACTACCTGTCATAGCAAATAGATTACCATAGGCTTGGGAAAGGATCGAAAACCTCCTCCACTAGGCGTAAGCACCAAAGATAAACTATCAAAGAGGGCTTTTAAATGGGTTATAACGTTAGGTGTAGGGAAAAGGAAAACACGGTTTTGTTGGATAAAGGATATTTTACTGGTGGCGAGTTAAAAATCTTGATCAATTACATGTACTATACAATGTTGCTAAGCCAAGACTCGACTCGATCTTAAGCTAGAAACGAAATAACAAAATAACAAAAACATAAAATAAACATAAAATAAAACGGGATGGTAGTCCGTATGTTTTTTTCTATTTTTCTTTTTCTCATTTTTTTGTATTTTTCTTGATTTTTTTTTTTTTTTTTTTTTTTTTTTTTTTTTTTTTTTTTTTTTTTTTTTTGCATACACTTTTGCCCTACCATCCAAAATAATACATCATAGGGGCATTGCATCCCCCTTACACTTGAACTTTTACATAACTTTACAAATACTAATCTAACGACTCGAATTAAGATAATTGAAAAACTTGGAGTACTTTTAAAATATTTAGCACATATGGGGGTAATAAATGATGTTCTTCCCCATTACTCCATTACACTAGTACTTTACCCATGAGTCCCAATCGTCCCAAAACAATATGTACAAGGATATGACTCGACTTAGCAACCATGTAATCAACTAGATAATTAACTTGGGTTTAAACAAATGTTGTAACAATAATGCACTAAAAAATGAGTGCATACAAGGTAGGCTAAGGCGATTTGGGTGTACATTTAAGTGGGGTGTAACAAATTCTTCCTTTAAGTAAAATGCTTAAAGGTCGAAACGAAAAGATAGGCTCTGAGGGGTGTACTAGGGGTATCGTGTACTAAAAATGAGTACAACGCAAAGGGTGTGGGAGAATTACTTGACCAATGTAGCCAATGTAATTATAACAAAAACACAGGTGTAAAACAATGGGTTAATCCTAATGCCTCTTATCATGTAGTAAATCTAACTACACGAATGTAGTCTCACTTGTGGCCTTGGAATGGTCCTAACGCAAGTTCTAGAATCTAAGTGCTACCGGTACACACATCATAGCATAAATGCTTTTCCTACCAATTCTAGGGGCAAACCTCACATATTTGGGGTGGAAAATTTTTTAGTGGTACGGTTTTTGTGCTAGTCATATAACTCCTATCCGTGAGACGCTCATTAAGATCAAAGTTTCACTCCTATATGTTGTAAAAAATTTTAAATTTGGCACTAAAATTACCTTAATCAAGTATTTCTCTCAGTTTTATTACACATCTATTATTAAACAAACAAAAATCAAGCGCAATGGTATTTTCTAAAATCGTACTTTTACCCTCCCCTTACACTTAAGATGAACATTGTCCCCAATGTTCAAATAATAAGATGTAAAAGCAAAAAGTAAAAGAATGAAATCAAATACTCCCCTGATTCGCTCGGTGGATAATGAAATTACACGGTTAAATCTTCCTCCAAGAGAATGTTGAAACTCCATGACTAATGCATCGCCATAAGCTTGATTCCATAAACATCTCCTTGTCCAAAATAACCTGTTAAACCTGAGAAAACAAACACGAAAACCTGCATAACATCGGCGGGATAAAATCTATATATAAGGATATAATGCTTGTGGAATGATAATTTTGCAGATTCCTGGAGATTATAAGTTGGAGATTTAATAAAAACTTTTTATGAAAACAAAACTTTCAAAAATTTCTGGAAATTAAATCTGACGCCGTCAGGTTATAACCCCTGACGCCGTCAGAAATGACCTGACAAAAATTTTCATTTTAAGTTTCCGGAAAATTTCTGGAAAAACCTTTACCTTACTTCCTGGAAATCCTGCAAAATATCATTATGACTCGATACAAGCATTTGACTCAAACAAATACGAATATGTATGTTAATTTATTATTATTATGATTCATGTTCATTTGTGTTCTAATAAACCGATTTAGATTTCCCTTACACTTATCTTTTGCAAAATACCTTTATATGTAGTTAAGACGAAGTTAAAAACAAAATAAAGCATTTTCACAAATTAGTTTTGAACATGAATCAATAATAATAAAAATTAAACACACATACGGAAACAAATAAAATCAAACAAACAAATAAATAAACACACAAAGCAAATAAAACAAATAAAGCTTGGGTTGCCTCCCAAGAAGCGCTTTTCTTTATTAACGAGTCTTGTAGCTAGACTCAAAGTCACGGGGTCTACGTTTTTCCGTTTTGCTTCTCAATTGCCCCTCTAATCATCCTAACAACCTCCATATCAATTTTGTATTTAGGTCCAAGGTTTAAGCAATCTTTATAATAAAGGCTTCTCTTATTCCAAACATGGTTCATGCCTTTTTCTTTATCCTCTTCATTGATGTCCTCAATCGCACCAATGTTGTCCATGTCAAATCGAGGCACAAAACGAAACTCATTAACCCGATAAGGCATCCTATATGTGATCCTATCTATGTGATTAGAAAACTGAACCGTGCCTTTCAAACGGTCATACCTTAAATTGGATGCTTCGATAAATGGCTTACCTAACACAACGCGAGATAGGCGGCAGTCAACAACACTTGCCAAATCTTCTAAAATCATGAAGTTGGTGATAAAGGTAAAGTTCCCAACAAGGATATGTATATCCTTGATCCTTCCAACGAAGTTGCAAACTCCGCCTGGACACTTGGGGTCCATCCTAGGCTCAAGTGGTGTGTTTATGATTTGGCTATAAAGGCCTGAGGACATAACGTTGATTGGGGATTCACAGTCAATGTAAGCATGCTCAACGTATTGGTACCCAATCATACATGGTATCTTCACATTCCCGGGATCACCTCTCTTAATCTTTGGGTCAATTCTAACAAAAGGTGGTCGAGGGTTATCAACTAGGTTGTTATAGTAAGCAATCTCCTTCTTAGTGGGGTATTCATTGAAACAATCATCCAACCTAGGATCTACCTTTACTTCCTCAATTTTCTCAATCAACTTATCAACCGTAAGATTATTACGTTCTAAGTAATTATCTGAGTATATGGCGGTCCCTAAGTTGTTCAAGGCATAATCAAGCTCTATATCAATCATTCTACTGAGCTCCCTGAGCTCACTAATCTCATTCTCAAGTTGGCTACGCAACAAAGCCACTTCGCCAGGTGTAAGGGGTGGATTCGCGTTTTCCATAATGGCAAACTGAATAGTTAATGAAAATCTGTTACGAACAAAAGCACAAAGAAAATAGATAGACTAAAGAAAACCTAGAAAAATAAAACAAAAATCTCACTAGAAAGGAATCTAGTGAGTAGACCTAATAGAAATAAAAATTCAACCTAAACAATAACTATTCCCCGGCAGCGGCGCCAAAAACTTGATTGCGTGGTTTTGCAACCTTACAACAGGTTTTACCTCTCGAGGGATCTCAAGAGGCTTACAACCCCACCAGGCAGTGTACCTGACCGATGTAGTATAGTGTAGTGGTAAGTACGGGGGATTGATCGTTCTCCACAGGGAATAGTGTTCGTTAGGTGTGAAAAACTACTCTAATTAGGTCTAAAGGTGAGGGATGATTCTTTTTGTATTTTTATATTTTATGGAAAGCAAGTAAAAATCTCTGGTTTTGAAGGAGTGGGCGGAATTAGTTGCTAGTCAACTAACCAAATTACTACGAATGCAAATAAAATAAAATAACAAAAATGAAAATGTGGAGAGAAACTTATGTGTAGAGAAATGTGTTTACTTAGATTTCCTTACTCCCTAACTATCTTTTACCGGTTAATTAGTGTGTATTAGTTGCGTGGATGACGGGTGTATTCCTTAATACCATTCGTGGGGTGGCGTACTTACTTCCCCAACTCTACAAGCTCCTACTTCACTCCTATGTCGAGCCGGCTAGGAAGCTCCTAACATGGGATCACTAGAATTCGCTTGTGCATTAAATACAACCATAAAAACCTTTAGTACGCATTTGGTTCATGTTTCTTAAGACGTTCAAGCAAGTTACCGAATAGGAAGTTAGCCAGTTTTCTTAAGCCTAACATAGATAAACAATCATCCAATACAACTAATAACACACTAACAACCAATAATCAATAGCTAGGTTTCATTAGATCTAAGCAAACACAAGATAAATTTAGCCTAACATGTTAAACAAAAGACAAGAATAAGATAGAATCAAACAACACATAGACATATTGAATGATTAATTGATAACTTATCTTTCAATGAAACATGGAAGATCTCAAGGCAAAAAGCCCTGAAAAAGTAGCTAAAATCGTCTTAGGGTTTTCTCCCAAAATTCCACACACTAAGCTCTCTCTAATGACAAAAAATTAGAAAACTATATATAGATTTTTGGATCTGACGGCGTCACCTTATGGAGTGTGACGCCGTCACCTCGTCGCTTTTAGGGTTCCCGGATGACCTTCTTGACGCCGTCCCTCTTTAGCTCCTCAAAGATCCATTCTGGCTTATCAAGGCTTGACGCCGTCGAACCATGAACGTGACGCCGTCCCCTTATGATTTAAGCCGTGACGCCCTTGATCAAGTTAAAGCATGACGCCGTCAGAATTCACATGCTATTTTTACTGGCCCGTCATGAGTAAATTTCACGTCCAACTTCTCTTGCCAAGGCATGACGCCGTCTAGAGTAAAGTCTGACGCCGTCAAGAGTAACTTTTAGCCGATTTTTGAGACTTTGTCGTTTTCTTCACTTTTATGCTCCAAAAACGTCCAAAATGCCTCCTTTTCCAGATTTCTCCTCAAAAGTACCTAAAATGACAAAAGGAACGATTTAGGGCAATATTTGATCAAATAAATACGATTTAGGGCTTAAATGACCCCTTAAAAGCGGTACACTTTTCGCTTCATCAGTGAAACACTTGGTTAATTAATAAACCTAAAGGTTTAGAATAATGAGAACAACGGTCAGGAACTGTGGAAATTTAACGGCTAGTGAACAGTGTATACTACTAATCATGTATTTGATAAACAGATAAAGTATTTCTACCAGTAAGTAAATAGAGTTTCCCAGCAAAGGCGTTATAAATCCACTCAGTTCCAAGCCCGTCCCATTCCAGGCTTGCAACCTGTGTGTTTACAACCCATTGCTAACATAGTCTCGAACAAGTATAAATGTGTATAGAAATACGTATTATAAAATGATTTGGACTAAGACTAGAACTAGAACAGATATAGATGTATATAAAAATACGTATCACAGTATAAATAGGTCAAGTACTGATGCATTTCATAATTATGCTAGCAATTGTGTACGTTATTCTTGTGGTTATCTACTTGAGGTACACTCCGGACGAAGACTCTCAATATTTGGTCGTGATTTTAATGTTTGTCATTCCGTTGGTGATTGTAGCCCTTATCGCGGATATGGCGTATGGAAAATAGGTAGTAGGAAGGTTGGAATAAGTAGTTGTAACTTTAGCATTATCGTTGCTAGTTATGCACTAATTTCCGTGTATTCTAATAAGATTTCTTGCTAATTGCGCTTTTCATAAGTCTTTGTGAATTCTTAGGTTTCTAATGCTTGTACTTTTGTCAGTCTCTTATCATAAGAATGGTGGATAATATGTGCAGGTATTTATTTGTGGTTGATCAAAAGTGATGTTTGCTTTGTCTCAAGATTTTGCTTTTGGATGGAAGTTGTTATTATGAAATCCGAAGGATAACTGTTTCATTCATGACATGATTCTTCCTAAATTAGACATAGTTGATCAGGCTATGTATAATTCGAGGACCAAATAATGTAATGCTTGGCTCAGTCACCGTGATATTTATGCTTCTTCAAAGTGTTTTATATTGTTCAATTATAATGGTTCCGTCACAAAGTCGGACACCCTCTGATTATTTTCAAATTAATTATAAAGTTTTTGTTCATATCCCGAGGATAAGTCATGAATTTTTAAAGTGATACTAGGATACCTTTGGTATAAACTTAAGTTTTGGGTGAGAATTTCTTACAAAGTGGTGATAATCTATTGTTTGGTCAGAGTTGGTGTTTAAGTCAAATTTCTAAAGTGGTGCCAGGGTATTGTTACATAATGACTATGTATAGGGATAATAGAATAGAGATTGAAATAGACGTGGATTTACGATTATTTCAGAAATATTACAAGGTAGAGTCTTCGTACGGTAGGAAGGTAGTGGATACACTTAGGTTACATCATCGTACCTAAAGTATGGTATAAGGAAATACAACTTAGAAAGTTTTAAACTAGGGTTTACTTATCCATAATAGGAATTTATCTTCTGCTTAATATAGGTGTCTTCTTCTGACATTGTTAAGTTTCTAGAGAGTTTCCATTCTCTTTCACTGGTCTTTTTGTCCTAGGTGGTACTCTGATTTGAGCAGCGGTTCTTGTAGTGTCTCGCTTAACTTTTGGTCTAGAAATCCTTGGGTAATGGTAATAGTAGGTTCAGTCACTTCTTTTATATTCCTTAAGTGAGTTGGTCTAAAACTCGTGAAACTTTCTTTGATATGCTTATAGAACTTAGTCGTCTCCTCTTCTTTTCTTGCTATTTTGTTGCTACTCGGACAAGCTACTATAGTTACCTTGAGTATCACAGCAACAGTATTGGTTACTAACTTTTGGATAGCTTTAAGAGTCAAGGTTGTGGTTGGTGCTAGTGGAGTATTTGTAATGCTTATGCTGGCCATATTCTATCAATATCTCAAGAAAACGGATTTAAACCCACCTAATGGCCATATCAGAATAGTTTGAGTGACAAGGTATTTGTACACTAGTCTTAATAATGTGGTCACAATGTGAAACTTTAACCAGTTGTGAACCCTAAATCACGATGTGTCTGGGTAATGTCGTAGATAAATGCTTAATTCTTGGTATGGGATTGCCAGGGAACAAACTGTTTCATTCACAAAAGCCGAAGTTCAGAAATTTTCTCTTCATTCATCAAGTTTTCTTCCGAAATTTTGTCTTAGAGAATTCTATGGTCGTAGCCTAGTTATGGCAGGTATGAGGAATCGTAACAATCGTAGATGATATTGTAGTAAGTCTGGGTATAATTAATGTAAACATCATAACATTAATAACTTGATCGATTGTTTTACAAAGCCAACGATACAAGGTCTTTTATTAATGTTCCATGCAGCAGGTTAATAAATCTCTGTTTTTCCTCATTGTAAGGATTGCCATGTGGGAGTGTTTCTTAATATCTCTGACTGAAACCTTATCAGTCCGTCCTAGAAGTCCATCTTGTCGGACAAAAGTTCAGGTAGGGTGTCGTTGGTTGTGAGTGGTGTTTTGTCAATGATGTTAATAGGAGTGTATCAATCTGTTCTTTATGACGCTCCAGTCGCGTCATGTTGGTGGGAGGAGTAGGTGTATGGGTAACTGTTGTCCTAAAGTTCTATCCAGTCTTGAGGACTCGGGTTTAGAGGAGTGAAAACAGGTGGAAACAATAATGACGAGGGAGACCTGAGAGGGTAAATTCTCTCTAGGATTCAACTCCCGTTGGTGGAGTGTAAACAGGTAAGTCTGGGTGAGTAGTCTTAACGAGTAGTCGGGTCCAACCGACGGTGAAGGGAATGATGATAGTAGTGGTGGTAAGGTATGGTGACGTTATCCTGATCATGTCTAGGGGTGAAATAAGGTGAAAATGGTAGTATAATTGGTACTAAACATAGGTGTATCTTCTTAATAAGTCCATTGAGGTAGCTCCAAATTAGTGTCATAAAAGGTTCAGGCTCATAAGGTACTAAAATCCTAACTTTTCTGTGTCGAGTTACCGGGGCATATGGGTGTGGTAGTTTAGTTAAAGGAGAATTTGGCTCAATCTCTTTTCAAATCGTTTCTTAGTGTGAATTCTGTCTAACCTCGAATGTTGTTGGACAACCAATCAACTCTTCATTTGAATAAGGTTTAGCAGTTTTTCTAAGTTTCTGACGTAAGGGTGAGTAAGTAAGTGATGATGAGAGTGGTAATTGTGTATGTTCCGTATCAGGTTGGGGTTGTGACATTAATACATAAGGATCTTCAGTATTTGGAGCAATTTGATAAGTGGGTGATGTACGAATAGTACGGAGGGTAAGTTTGGTAATGTTAGCTGGTTTTGGAAGACATGGTACTGTAGTAGCCGAAAATAATAATTATGAGTAATTCGTACGTTAAGAGCGTAACGGTAAGTGTGAGATAATACGGTGGGTAACGTGTGAAGTGTGAACATCCAGCATGTAAAGATTAGTGCAAAATAATCTTAATAGGTAATGTATTGAGCACGGCAGTCTGCAGACACGGAGGGCGTAAAATGGTATGGTGTAAAATCATTTATTTTGAAAGTGTGGTTATAGTTCAATGTTTTAAAAACGTTTGATTCTCTATAACCATTGGCTCTGATACCAAACTGTAACACCCCCAAATTTGGTTGGTGGCAGCGGAAAAGTAATTAGGGTATTACGGTGAGGATCGAAGTTAAAATTCCAGAAAACGGCCCGGAAGGGGCGTTTTGAAAGTTATATGTCATTCAAAATAATAGCTTTGATACAAAAGTAAGTTATTTGATTTGAAAATCCCATAAAAGAATGTGATGATTTGGAAGGAATGACATATTTGATTTTACACCATTTAAGTTATCAGAGTAAAAGATGCCCGCTCCGTGTCTTGTCCTGCTCCGTTAATTACCTGAGATAAACATGCTTAAAACGTCAACACAATGGTTGGTGAGTTCGTGGAGTTTGTTAGAACATAACTTTCTTTCAATAAATTTAAAAGGTGTATAGTGATTGTCGAAGTAAATAATAATTCTCATGAAATAAATAGCCAGTTGTGTTGTATAAAAATCCACAAGCAATTCATGTATGATCTCCAAAATCATAAGTTTCAAGTTATAGATGCAGATGAGCTACGTTGTTATACGCTCGATATAGACTGTTGAGTCAGCTTTTAAATGTAACGATATACCAAGCATTTTGGGTTGTCTTGTGTAGAATTCTCATTTAAGTCACATATGATAACAATTAAAGTTCAAGTACAAGATTCACAATCATAACACATAGTGAAATTAATAATCAAGAGTCTGAAATTCTATCAGTGTAAAGTGGTGGTCTTCTAAATACAGCTGTATCCTAGGATATATATGAAACATTCATATATTCATAAAGTTATATTGCCCTAAGCCTCATGACACGCAAAATGTTAACAGAGTACCGTAAAACGGAGTGTTCACCAAATTAATGACGAAAGTTTATGCCCTCGTGTAATAGGTGATTTGCCACTTCCTATTTTTCTCAAATATAGCGCATCGCGACTAATACGACTAGCGATTAAGCATTCCGTCACAGTATTAGTGGGATAGGTTGTCAGTCCTC
Organism: Artemisia tridentata subsp. tridentata; assembly: GCA_021014915.2. Lineage (NCBI taxonomy): Eukaryota > Viridiplantae > Streptophyta > Magnoliopsida > Asterales > Asteraceae > Artemisia > Artemisia tridentata. Next base: position 169,917,993 of record CP139508.1, read on the forward strand.
CAACAGGTTTCGAAGCTGTTGCTATATTCGCGCTCACCGCAGTGATTAATGGCTCATGATAAAGGGTCTTTTTGGCAATAAAGTGTGCTTAGGCAATATAGGTCTAAAGGTTCATAAAATACACGTATTCTGATCTTGGCAATTATTTCCAGTGGAATACAGAAATATTATAATAAGTAACAGTTCATTCATTTGTCACATGAATGCATACAGTAAGCCTCAGTATCATGTTACATCAAGTAGTTCAGAGATGTTATGTTTCAAGTTCCGTGTTTAAGCTAAACAGACAATTTGCACATATATTGAGCATGTATTCCTTTCAAGTATAATTCAAATAGGTAAAGCATAGTTGATAGTTTTGAGCAATTCATGAGAGTTTTCAAGTAATATAAAACAGTTAAAGCATGTATCTCCCCCAAAAGAATTATTAAAAACAAGTGTGAAAAGTAGGGGCCACGACTCACGATAAGTCATAAGAGTTTTCATGGGGCTCATAGAAGTATTGTATCGCAAAGTAAATCATATAGTTGATAAATGAATAAAATATTTCGAAGCATGTATCTCCCCCAAAAAGTATAAATCAAGTATTAAAATAGAAGGGGCCACGACTCACCTTAGCCACAGCAAAGCAAAGATCATACTGACACGACTGGCATCTAGAGCATATCACAACGGTCTCAAAACATATAGCACGACGATACACAACGGTCTAGGATCGGCACAACCTAGTACGTATACAGTTATCTCAAAACACGTCTTGCACAGTAATAAAGTCTATAAAAGACAATGTGTCGTAGTTTTCGTGGATTATTCAGTTTTCAAAACTTATCAAAAGCTTAGTTTAAATGTTTCGTGTGGTGTGGTAAGATAACCTAGACTCGACGTACAACTCACGCCAAAAAGAATAGACATCAACTAACTCAAGAGGATACTGACGAGAACTCAAACCAAGGAGGACAACTTAGAAGCTAAAGTCAAATAAACACCTCAAATAAAATAACTAGTTTGTACGTTTCGGCATTTACCCCGTTATCCCAAATAGTTTGCATAAAACATAAACGTTTTATAATAAGTCTAACTAATAAAATTAGTTTTCCTCAAGTCGTCGAGACTTGGTTTAATCAAAACTGGAATTACAATATTTAATAAGTTTATGTCTCGTTATCGTTCGTGTAGATATTAGTTTTAGTTTTATTGAAGATTTTGGGTCTGTTTCGTGTTTAATATATTAAGTTCATCTTGAAGTTAATATATTATACCGTCTCGAGTCAAAATGGTCAATGAATCCAATATCTAATATTGTAAGTCCGATAACGATCCATGATTTTCCAAACGTCCAAGTATAATAGTCATATTTCGATATGAATTCAATAATGTCATGTCACAAAGTCAAGTAACTGAGTATTAATTTTTCAAGTAACCGAGCGTACCAACATTCAAACTTACCAAAATAATTTTGTATCAAAACACTCTTAAATATTTTAACAAGTGTACCATTTTTAAATTATTATGGGCTTTAGAGCCTTTTATCCAAACAACTATCAGTGGGCTTCGGCCCGTTGAACCCAACCTAACATAAACACACTCTTATAAACCGTTGGGCTTGAGCCCATGATGAGAAACCAAACGCCCCTGATGTGGGCTGCTAGCCCAAGTCCACTTCAAAAACAATTCTATCACACTCATCTTTAGTCTAAGTGCTAATTTACTAAAACCATATTAATCCAACTGCACTATGATATTGTCATAACCAAAACAAACTAATCTGTACCTCGTGGGTGGCTTTGTGGTTCGAAACAACACAACAGCCAATTCAACGACAAAATCGACAAAGACCACACGACCATTGCCGAGACCACTTTGGTCTCGGCTCGACTTCTACAAACCAAACAGCAAAATCAACCCGAACCACACCGAGACGCACTCTAAGTGGGTGATAGTGAGCTGAGGCAAAACCAAACAAAAAAAAACACCTCTTGGTGTTATTGTAGCATCGAGGACGAATCGAGTAATATACCCTCTCGAGTTTGGTTGTACCAAAACGAGAGTCAACAACACCCTCTTAGGCGTGAACTGAACACACAGCAAAACAAATAAGCTACTAGATATACACATAAGCTAAAATGAATAAGCCAACTGAATTCAAAATAGTAATCCAAATACCACTCGTGACCGAACCAAACTATCACCCGCACCTTAGAACCGAGACCAAAATAACCAAAGTGTAACAATCGTGCAAATCCAATAATCGAACCGTGACCAAAAATAAATAAATAAGCAATCCCAAATCTTATACGTGACCAAAAATACCAACAAACCAATCAGCTATGGCATCTAAACCGCGACTCAAGAATAGTCAAACAAACACTCGTTAATAATTTCTTACCACACGAATTTATCTCAAAAACGTTTTTATATCCCTTTTAATCCACAAAACTTAATATTCGTTATTATTTTAGATCCACGAAACTTAGACCAAAAATAGTTATAACCGGTTTCAAAAACAAAAGATAATATATATATCAATGGGGTTTCACGATTTACCAACACAAGAACAAGAGATGCGAGAGATGATGGTGGTGCGGCTGTACGTAGAGATGGTGGTGGTGGTCATGACAGAGCGGCTGTGGTGATGAGCACGAACCAAACAAAATTCAGAAAGCTCCAACACACGATCTATAAACGATACTTACCATTAGTGTTGCCAAAATTCTCGCCGGAAAAATCATAGTTATCGAGAACGAGGGGGTTTCTTGGTGCGTGAAGTATATGGGAATGATGAGAATGGTGAGAGGATTAAAATGGTGTTGGCGGTGTAGCATGGTGAGCGGCGGTGTGATGGTGGGGGCCGGATTTGATGACCGGAAAATTTAGAGAGAGAGTGAGGTGAGAGGGAGTCAGGATAAGAATAGGATTGGGTTAGTTTTATAGAAAAAAGTTTATACACGTTGCTTCAAAACAATCATTGGTACCTACTGTTTGTGAGCAGTAATTGGAGAGGTGGAAATGTTTTGCTGGCAAAGAAAAAATATCTTGGATATTTCACAAGGTTGGCTTATCTCTAGTGTCGGCATGTATTTTAAGTATGTGCCAAAGTGAGCTGTAATCGTGGGTTTTAACAAAACGAATAAACATGGGGTAAGAGTAGTTAGCATTTTTAATTTCACAAGAGTAGTAATATGTATAATAGTTAAGTTGTGTATTGTGTTTAAAAGGAAGTGTGTGATAGAGATGGTGAGTTAGGTATCTTATAGAAGAAATATATAACACGTTTTCATTGACTATAGAAGTTTTTGAATCAATCATTGGGGTTATAGTGGTTTGATGGACAGCTATGCGTATTTTGAACAATTATTGATGTTATATGGACAGTTATGCATATTTTACCGACATCAAAATATTGTATAGAAGATATTTGTAGGTAGGTAGTAGGCTGGGTTGTAGGCTTAATTAAATGAGGTTTGTGTAATGAAATATGTTTTGCATAAATGAATGTAGTTAATGAAATATAAATGTGATTAAAGTATCAAGTTATAGGTTTAGTAGTTTTAACTATAATGTGTAATTTGTGTAACATAAATTTAGTGTAGATGGAGTTTTGTGAAACACTGAGTTTTCAAGGTACGTGTCGCTATTTAATATATGTTGTCAAAACGTAATGGGGTAATAATAAAAGAAAAGTTTAAATTTCCCCGTAAAAATGGGTGTTGTTAAATGGTAACTCGAGGTTATTATTAATTAACAAGGATTATTACGATGGATTTTCGTGGGATCTTACAGAAACTTCATATCTACT
>CP139508.1:169921811-170038104 GCA_021014915.2 Artemisia tridentata subsp. tridentata
AAAACCTACCTAACGTCTTGAGTTCGATCCTTAAGGATGGCAAGCCTTGGGTTTTTTCCCTCCAAATACTTGTAACGGCCCATGGTCAACATCTCGTTGTCTAGGGTACGTGCAAGGCTTCACTATTATTCAGTGAGGTTTCCCAGATGTCGTATCCCGACTAAATGTTCGAAAAAAAAAAAAAAAAAAAAAAAAAAAAAAAAAAAAAAAAAAACTAGTTTTAGCTTCATGGTCTTGAACTAGCCTGAGAGCTTCTAAACAAGCTTATTTATTTATTATTATTGTTTTGGAAAATCCAAGCTTGTTTTTCAAGCTCAATGCATAAAATGAACATTTTTAAGTGTAGGCTTGGCTGTTTCCATCCTAGTCCGTGATAGAAGTCAAAAAGCCAATAAGTTCGTGAAGCTATAACGATGTGGTCATACGGTTGTTCACGGTTCACCCATGCGTTACAAATATTATGGTTACCTACCAGCGAAACCAAATTTGACTTTCTTTAACATAAAAGAAATATGGTTACACTAAAAGTTTGAAAGAAAAATTTTGTCCTTCAGAATAAACAAAAAGCACCTTACAAATGATTAAATATTGGGACGTAGTCAGGCATTTATATTAAGGGGGCTCAAACTTTTTTTTCGTAGTAACATACACTAGTACATTCAGGAACTTCGGCTACAATTTTTTTTTTATCGTCCCGACGACACGACGTCGACAGGAACTTTTCGACATTACCCCGTCGCTATTCACTGTCCCGACGATAAAGACCGACGACAACGTGGGACCCACATGTTTTTTCAGTCAAAGTTTTTGGTGTTTTTGGGAAATAGATGCCGACGTCATGCCATCGGCACCATAAGAATAATTAAACTCATAATTAGTTAATGGTAATTACGTTGTAAACATACCAATGACACGACGTCGGTGGCTAATTAAACCGGTCAACAAAAGTCAATACTATTTCTTAAGGTGTCGACGACATGACGTCGGTATAATAAAACTTATAAATATAATTTGGTTAAGGTACCGACGACATGACGTCGGTACCATAAAACTCACAAATAAAATTTGGTTTACAGTGCCGACGACACTTCGTCGGTACCGTAGTGTAATGAGGCTGCACAGCTGCAAATTTTCAGATTTTTTTCAGAAAATTTTTCGAAAAAAATCTACCAAAACCTGTAAGCAACCAAAGCCTTTAACCAATCAATACTAACATGTCCTAACACGTACAACTTATAACGGCTTAAACACTTGCAAATAATCGCCAAACACCTTCAAAATGCATTAAAACATTATAAAGTCTACAAAACGGGTGTTATAATCTCTAAACCTAGCTGTCATATCCACAAATGTTGCAATATCCGCAATGTTCAAGTCACCAAAAGGTTAAACTACACAATACTAAGATACGGGTCGCCAAAATATAGTTTCAAAGATAAGTACAACACAAAATAACCCATATATACGTCTACCGCCCCTCGTCATCATCCATATCATCACTACGACCATCCTCATTATCACCACTCTCGCCTCCACCACTCCCGCTCCCGCCAGTTGCGCCACTGCCTCCCGCGCCACACCCGCTGCCTGAGCCTGCCTCAGTTTGAGAAGACATCTGACTAATAAACTCGTGTCATTGCGGGTTGCTCCTGACAAAACCCATTAACTGAGCGAGCTGCGACTTAATTTCCTTAGCTTCTGCTACAACTGCGTCACTCTTCTTCTCAGCCTCAGCAATCTTCTTTTCAGCTTCAACAAGCTTCTCGTCGATCTCGGCCATACCTAAAAACGAAATAATCAAAATTTAAAAACGGCCATTGCAATACATAAGATGAGTCATGAATAATCTATTAGTAATGTACATACCTGGAGGTGGAGGTGGAGGCGGGGTATATGGTAACGGTGGCCTGCTCATGCCGGGTACCACCTGTGACAAATGGTAATTTTTTCACTGATATTTTAATAATAAATGTCAATTTATTATTACACAACTGTTAAACTGAACATTTATGTGTTTACATAACTATTACAGGAAACAAACCCACACGCAGTAGCGTACAATAACTCACCAAAACTATTTGAATTTATCAGTAAAAGTGAATTTATCACTTTCTGACAGTTACAGACAACAATGTAACAAAAACGAGAGGTTATCTTGTTTTTCCTGAAAACTGACACCACACGCCTACCGACACCACATTAGTAATGGTTAAACTATAAAATTCATTTTCAGAGTCAATAAATTTTATTTTATATCAGTATTATAAAAACGGCTCCAGATTTATATTTTTCACGTTTACGTGAAACCGAGGTACCACAATTTTACCTCAGCTCAACAGGACACGGGGTATACACAATACATTATATAAATAAAACACACAAATAACACCACTCACCCACTCACCCACGTGATCTCTATCTTCTATACCTACCTTTCCTGTTCTTCTTTTCTTTTTCGATCTCCATAACCACACAGCAAGACCACCTCATTTGACTTCTTCCTTGGTGAAGAAACCAAGGAACGTCACTATTACTATCCCCCATCGCCATCTATAGCACTTTCGTACCTCCCCAAGCTTTTTCGATACTCAAATCCACTCCTTATGAGTCAAACCTCCTCAAGATCAAAGAAGGGAAAGGGAAGATAGCCAAAAATGGCGGAATCTAACCCTTGAAAGATCAAAAGAGAGGCCAAAGTTTACCATGTATTGTTCTTTAAGACCATCGGTTTCCAGGAGAAGCAACTACACAAAACCCATCTCACCTCAATTGTATACCTCATTCGAAGGTCCAAGGAGAAAAAAAGGGTGTGTGGAGTGCTTGGAAATCGGATTGAATTCTTGTTTCTTGCCTGTAATCGAGCTCTTATCTTTCTTGTAAAGTTAATTTCATCTCGTTTTGTTGATATTCACTTTTGTTATTCTTGAAATCTTGCGTATATATTATTTTGTTCTCGATATGAATTTTACAGTCAATAATTTAGTCGAATAATGTGTTGTTGTGGTGTGAATTAAAAGAAGATTTTGAAACTGGTAACTGGTAATATTGGAACACGGAGTATGTATTTCGTTCTTTGTTATCTTGTGTTGTGATTATCAATTTAGTAGCACCCCATGACTCGAATGCTTCCGCTATGCCAGATTTTGGGGGTGTTACACCACCCTACCCCTGCCGGCTATATGACCCTGCTGCTTGCCCTTTATAACGAGGGCAAGTATCTCCTCCCCTGTGTACGCTACCCCTGTAGGCGTATCCGCTCCCAGATCCCGTAGCCGGACCATCTCTTGCTATGTAGTTGAAAAAAAATTAAAATTAATATATTAGTCGGGTTACTAGATTATGATTCAATAAATCATTAAAGTGCGTGTTTGAAAAAAAAAAAAAAAAAAAAAAAAAAAAAAAAAAAAAAAAAAAAAAACAGATACTTACATATTGAAGCCTAGTATCATCCTACAACCATACATCATCCTTACAGTGAGTGTCGTAGAAGCTCTTTATGAGGGACGGGTACTGGCCGCGGTTCTCGCTGTTCTCGAACTGTATATACACATGCATATAAGATGAAACAAATTAAAAATGACAAATCAAACACCATATATATTTTAATTACACTTAAACACTTTTATAAAATTAAAATATATAATTAAAATTAATTACTTTTATAAAATTAAAAATTTTTATTTAGTATAAATACTTTTATTTAATATATAATTAAAATTAAATAATTTTATAAAATTAAAATACTTTTATAAAATAATCAAAATTTGTCTTACGTATTCGTGTCGAGAAGCGGCCAATGATTTGGACCCGTGGCGGCTGTAAACCTTGTTCTTCTTTCGGTTCTCGGCGTTCACAGCAGCTCGCTTGAGGTTCGCCTCCTCCATGTAGAACTTGACATGCTTCTCCCATACAGACTGCTCCATGTTCGGAGGAGGGTTTCTTCGTATCACATCCACAGCCCGAGGCCCACCCTTCCTAGTAAAGTGATCGCGCTTCAGGTCATGCTTGTTTTCCGAGTAGCGCCTAGCCAAATATGCATTGATGCCGGTCCGAATGGTTTCCCAACGTTCTTCCCGAATGTGGCGCTCCAGGTTAAACATACGCTGCAATCAAATATAGTTAAAATTAATAGAGATATAAATAAATAAACAAATTTAAATAAATATACACATTTAAACAAATTTAAATAAATGTACACATTCAAATAATTAAATATAGAGATATAATTAAATAAACAAATTTAAATAAATATACACATTTAAATAAATAAACACGATAACAAAACACTATAAAAGGAAAATGAAATAACTAACCCCGAGTCGGTGCATGACGTGCGCCTTCTTCTCCTTTTCGATCTCTTGCCAGGAGGGATAGTACAACGGCATCTCCCTAATCAGCTTGCTAACGTAGTTAGTGAACCACTTTGTGTTCTTACCGACATGAACGTACGTCCCCTGATCACCATACTCGAACTCAATAGACTGCGGGCCGTTAAGTTCCATGACTCTCTTCAGGGCTACATTCTTCGTGGCTAAAAGGATCGGCGGCCTGCCGCCATCTTGACCTCCACCCCTGCCTTCCCCTCGCCCTACCTCCTCTTCGGGATCTTCGTGATCCTACAATTGAAGTGAGTGAAAACGTCATAAAATAACAAGTAACAAAATTCAAATGATCAAGTTTAAGTTTCTTACCACCACGGCAACCGCTATCAATTTGACAGGTAGGGGAAGGTGGTGGGTCACCGGCACCGTCACCAGCGTGACCGCGTGCGACTGCTGCTGCCATCTGTAAAAGTACAAGTTGAATAACGTTTAGAAATTCATGAACAAATTAACATAAGCATGCACACATTCAAATACATACACATTCAAAATAAATATACACGTTTAAACAATCCATAACAATTTCTTTCAAATAAGTGTCATTTTACAAGTTACAATTTAAGATCAATCTGCTAAATTATAACCACTATCATAAACAAAATTAGTCGCAACTTCAACTTCATAATCAGAATTGTTTGCGACTTAATTATCAGAAGCTGCTAAATCATAAGGATCGTCGTCTTCATCATCAATAAAATCATCGTCGTCATGAACAGGAATGATTTGTGGTGATGGTGGTGGTGCCTCAACTTACGTCGATTGACCATCGATATTTAAGGTTTCAAATTCCAAATCATTCAAATTAGCAGACAGTTGGAGATCAGATGAGTTGTTGCCATGTATCACATCATCATCGTCTTCTACCACGATGACATCCTAGGTTGTGTTGTGATTCACATCTTGGACGACCTTCCAATGGAGTGGTCGTCTGGCAGGATCTTCAAGGTAGAAGACTTGTTTTGCTTGTGTTGCGAGAATGTAAGGTTGATCTTCAAACGCATAGCTACATGCCCAAATTTATGTCATGTTGTTTCTAGTGGTAAAACGTTGGACTCTACCTCTTTTGTTGTATAAGTCGAACCACTTAACTCGAAACAACACAACTTTGAACTGGGTTTACGCAAACTCCAGAATTTCTTCTGGCTGACCATAATACATTTCTCCTTTCTTCTCACTAGGTGAACAAATTCCGCTGTTCTGAGTTGTACATTTTATATCGCGGCTGTATACGACAAACTTCACACCGTTGACTACGCAAGAGTTGACTGAGATTGGGGTCGGTAATGGTCCACAAGCCAAAGTGAATAAGTCGGGAGTACAACTTGGGTCATTGGCTATGTAAAGTTTACGGATCTATGAAAAAAGACAAGAATAGATAGAGATGAGTAATAGTCGTTATTTATACAAGGAAATACATAGAATAAGTTTACCTTCGTCTCAAACCAGCTAGAAAATTCTTGTTGCATGTCGCTATCAGGAAAATCCTTGAAAATGTTCATGATATTATAATTAATCGAAAAGATAACTTGGGAAAAAGAAATTTCAAAATAAAAACGCGTACCTCTCGAACGCGTTCAGGTACATGTCGATCTCAAGACTGTTGTGAAGTACATACCATATCACTTTCTTCATTTCTTTGAGACCTAACCGAATCAATGTCTCTTTACCAGACTTAGTACATAGTGATCGGAACACCTGGAAATCACTTGTTGGGCGAGGACAGTCCTGAGATGCAGCGGGACGATTAAATTTCGTCCCAACACCCCAAAAATAACGAGAACAAAAATTTAATGCTTCGTCTGCAACATAACCCTCCGTTATTGAACTTTCCGACTTAGCTTTATTTCGTACATAGTTTTTTTAGCTTCTTCATGTATCTTTCAAATGGATACATCCACGGAAATGAAATAGGCCCGCCTTCAAGAGCCTCTTCAGGTATATGCATAACCAAGTGAATCATAATGTCAAAAAAAGTAGGAGGATATTTTTGCTCGAGAGTGCACAAAATATTGATCAACTGGTATTTAGCTTTCACCATGTCATTCACCATTAAAGTTCGGGCGCAAATTTGCTTAAAGAATAAACAAAGCTCGATTAATGGTGTATAAGTCTGTGCGTCCAAGTATTGCTGGAGTCCATAAGGAAGTAACCGTTGCATTATTATATGACAGTCATGAGACTTCATGCCCGTTATATTGTTATCATCTTTGGTCACTTTTGACTTGAACTTGGATCCAAACCCATCTGGTAGTTTAATTGTTTTGATGTATTGACAGAATGGTTTTCTTTTATCGGGTGTGAGGGAGTACTTAGCATGAGGCTTCAAGCACTTCCCGTTTTGTTTGTTTCCGAGCCACAACTCCTGTCGAATTCCCAAAGCTTGCAAATCTTGTCTTGCCTTAGCGGTGTCTTTAGATTTGTCATTCATTAACAAAGTGTTCAAGATACTCTCCAACACATTTTTTCGATATGCATGACATCTAAATTGTGTGGTAGAGAAAGAAAAGACCAATATTTAAGCTCGTAGAAAATAGGCCGTTTAGTCCAGTTCAGTTCGACTGTATGATTACCTTTTATCTTCCCACCCCCATAATCTTGATGTTTCCCCGTCACACGTGTGGGCAATGTCGCAAGTTGGGTCAAGATATCAGCCCTGGTATCTTTTCTAGGAGGATCTCTATCATCGGTTTCACCATTGAATGTCTTATAGTCCCTCTTCCATTTATGGTTTTTTTTAAGAATCTTTTATGACCAACATAAGTTGTTTTGCTTATCACACGTATAGCCAGAGTGTCTACTTTGCATGTAGGGCATGCCTAGTAACCTTGCCCACTCCAACCAGACAAACTACTTCGAGAAGGAAAATCATTGATGGTCCATAAAAGCATCGCTCTCATGTGGAATTTTTTGCCTGTAACAGCGTCCATAGTCAAGACACCTGGTTTTTTCCATAATTCCTGAAGGTCATCAATCAAAGGCTTTAAGTAAACATCAATGTCCTTCGCCGGTGATTTAGGGCCAGGAATCAACAATGTCAGCATCAAAGAAGTCTCTTTCATGCATAACCACGGAGGAAAGTTGTATGTTGTTAATATGACCGGCCACATGCTGTAAGACTGACTAAGGTTGCCGAATGGGTTGAAACCATTAGCAGCCAACCCTAACCGAACGTTTTTTGGTTCTGAAGCAAAATCCAAATATTTATTGTCAAACTTCTTTCATGCTTTACCATCAACCGGGTGTTGTATCTTACCGTTTTCCGTAGACTTTCCAGTAGCATGCCAAGTCATATGTTTTGCAGTGTGAATAGACTTGTACAAACGTTGTAGTCTAGGAATGATAGGAAAGTAATGCAACACCTTGTTAGGAACTTTCTTCCCCGTTGTGTTCTTGTCTTTCCATCTACTCGTTTTACAGACCAGACAATACTCCAAATCTTTGGCATCATCCCCCCGATATAAAAAGCAATCATTTTCACAAGCATGTATCGACTCGTACCCTAACCCGATCTTTTTAAATGTCTTTTTTATAGCATAGTATGACGGTGAGAGATTGTAACCTAACCTGGGGGGAAATACCTCCTGGAGAAATTTTAGTGTATTGTTAAATGAAGTATCACTCCATTTACCGCTGACCATGAGATGCGTAAACTTTGTCATAAAATCCAAGGTAGTCATAAAGTCACAACTCGGGTACATATCCTGGTTGGAACTGGCAAGTAACTCTTCAAACTCGTTACGTACAGGAGGTGTCATTGCATGAGTCGGCTCGTTACTTGTCTCGCCAATATTTCCTTGAGTTGGCTCATTTTGTTCATTATTTGGAGGAATATCAAGAATATCATTAAGGCACGCACCCATGTCAATCATCTCACGTTGTGTTGTGTTATGTACTAACGGCGGAGGATCCGGTTCACCGTGATCGCGCCATTGTCTATAAGTTGGGTCCCACCCATGTTGGCCTATGTGGTTTTTAAGATCATCGAGAGATACCCATGGAACATTACGACAAATACGACATGGACATTTTATGTTTCCGCAACTATTCAATAATGGCTTGCAATGATCGAGGAATGCGACAAGACCATCAGGAAATTGTTTTGAACAACGACTCTCTAAACAGGTCCAACTCTTATCAAGTATCATAACTGCATTTTTATGATGCAACCAGTTATTATATGCACTTAATTATTACACATTCAAAAGATTCGAAACATAAACACATATAATCGTGGATGTTAGACCCGTTTCCCCGTACTCAAATAGGCCCCACTTTAGATGAGTTGACTAAGGTTTAATGTGATTGGTTAGTCAACAAAGTTACGTAGAAGTCAAACCCGATAGTCAAACTAATGGTCAATGAATATATTGTATAGTTAAGGAAAGTATTATGTGGCTCAAATAAAAGGAATTAGATTTCAAGGGTTTAAGTGCCATTGTAGTAAATAAGTTATAAAGTTAGTTATGGCCAAAGTATAAGGAATAGGACTAGAAGGACCAATCTTGCCAATTGGCCAAAGTTGCTACCTAATTATAATGTCCAGGATTATCTAGACATTTCCATTTTATTCAAGAGGTGTGTAGAGGTACGGTTTAAGAAAAAGAGAGGGAAGAACAAGGTGCAAGTTAATGATAAATTAATGAAGGATTAAGGTTCCAATCCAAGTAATATGATCATCCTAGTTATCCTACACAAGTAAGTATCCCTATCTTGAATTAATTGGTGAATTGAGAAGTTAGGGTTTATGAACCCTAATTTGGGTATTTGGGTAAAAGATGGTTTTAAGTTAAATTAAGAGGTCAAAGTAATTATGGGATAAGTTATAGTGATTAAAAGTTAGTAATTTTATGGGCTGGTTATTATATGATCATATGATGAAAGGGTATAATGATTGTTATAGTATTTCTTAATTTAATGATGATTATGATGGTTATGAACTAGGAAGATGATGATGATGTTATGATTCAAGGTGTTATGATGATGATGATGATAAGTTTGATGATATTGGCTTGATATGCTTAGCTTGGAGCTAAGGTAAGTAAAATGATGATGGCATGCGTTATATGGATGTCTAACATGTATGTGTTATGTATGTTTTGTGGTTAGTGATAAGAGACTAGATATGTGCTTATATGCTAGGATGAATATGATCTAAGTGATGAATTTGGTTGTGAGAGTAAGTTGATGTTAGGTGTTTATGCAAGAATTGGAGAGTGGAGTCGCTAAGTAAGTGTTTGGATATATGTGATGCTTATGTGTTTGATTGAAGTATGATGGTATGTGATTATCGTTTTACTTACTAAGCGTAAGCTTATTCTTTTAGTTGTCAATGTTTTATTGTAGGTTTATGTGCGGCGAAATGGAAGTACTTGGACCATAGTCTAAGGATTTGGAAGCGGATTGGTAGATAGATGGCAATTAGGAGCTTAGTATAGAATACCGAGCTCAAGTGTCAAGGTTGTACCCCCGAGAGTCTCTTTTATGAGTCGTATATTGTGTGTCAAGGTCGTGTAATGGTTTGGTGGTCTAACGATGTGTCAAGTATGTTTTACGTGTTTAGAGTCAAAGTTAAGGGGGTGTTTGGCAAAAGTGTAAAAGTACCCATTTTGGGGTGGTAAACGGGTCAAGTGTATATGGAACACGTTTAGTATGATAAATAAATGTTGTTGGCTAAGTTTGGTGGGAAAATGAAGTGTTATAAGTGGTTTGTAGTGTAAATGGGTCAAAACGGGTATTTTGGGCATAATACCCGTTACTTTGTAAAGCATGTTTCCGCGGGTCGTTATGACCATGTTTATGCATATAATTGATGTTTATAATGTGCTAATGATTTTTGGAAGTTTTGGTGTTATGTCATGTTATGGAAGTCGTTTTCCGAAAAAATGGGTCAAAAGTGCCCCAAAGGGTTATGCAGAAAAAGGGGCGTTTGGGACAAGGTCTATTGTAACCCGTTTTGGGTCAAATGGGTTAAGAATTTTGGGAAATAATGTATATGGTATATTTTAGTTCAATGTGTATTAAATGTGTTTAAACATATGTCTAAAGTGTCGACTTTTGTGTTTAAAGGCGTACGGGTCAAGTTTAAGAAAATAGTGCACTTTAGGGGTCCATAGTTCACCGGATGTGTTATAGTGCACTTTAGGGGTCCATAGTGCACCGGAAGTGTCATAGTGCACTTTAGGGGTCCATAGTGCACCGGAGGTGTTATAGTGCACTTTAGGGGTCCATAGTGCACCGGAGGTGTTATAGTGCACTTTAGGGGTCCATAGTGCACCGGAGGTGTTATAGTGCACTTTAGGGGTAAACCGGCGGTTTGGACTATTTTCAGATTTTGGTAATTTTCGAAAAATCATATCTTTTAAACCGTAAGTCGTCACGAGTCGTGCTACCCGTCGTTTTGAAGGTAATTGAATGTACTTTCATTTAAAAATAGTCTGAAGGTCTGAATGTATATAGATTTTTGTCAGTTGTCAAAAGAGTGATCAGATGTCTGTAAAAGTCAAGCGTTTTCGCGTAAAAAGTTTAAATTTTTGGTTTAAGCGGGCACGGGGTATAACAACTTGGTATCAAAGCCTCGGTTTAAGTGAATTAGGTTTTCTTTAGGATTGCCTAGACTTAAACCACTCGTAGACGCGCTAAGTTTAAGTTTAAGAAATGCGGGCAAATATTATGTAAGTTATAGGATGTGAATGTTGAGTTTTGAAATGAATTATGTGATTGCTATATGAGTAGAATGATGAGAACTTAGGGATGTGTTTTATGTGATATATGACGTGGTGTGTGAGTGATAGAATTACCGTGCACCTCGGGTTGTGTCGGTAATTATTATGTGATGTGGATGCAGTTGAATATAGAAGAAATGAGTTAGAGATGGGTTATGGATTGTTTAGATTGTAAGACGGAATACATGTCATGTATATGTATGCTACGTAAGTGAATGATAGTTTTGTATAGTATAAACTCAAGATTTAGTTATGTGATTGCGTACTATAGGAAGATAATAATGGTAAGGCGTGAAAGGGACTAGTAATTGGTATTAGAGATGGGTTAGTGAGTAACTTAAGATACTAACGCTTAAATAATGGGTTGTAGTGATGAAAAGTGTGCTAAAACGATAAGTGTAATGTGACAACTCAAATGAACTATAACGTGTATATTCATGTGTTCGAAAGTATGAAAAAGATAAGTATTACTAAGATGGTGTCAAGGTAATGAAAGGTGATAGGTAAGCGATCGAAAATGCTTAAGGCAAGAAAAAGAGAAAATGGAAACGCGGTAGTATAAGAAATGCTTGAATAAGGAATAAATTGGTGATGCATAGAATTAGCAAACTAGAAGCGACTAAATAGTAATGACACGTAGTAAATTGATTACCGTGCACTTTGGTTAGTGTCGGTGATTATAAATGATTATATAAATGTATGTTAAAGTAATGGAAATGGAAAATAGGTAGGAACGATAAGTGGTATTAGAGACGGGCTGGCAAATGAAGTAAGAAATAACGCTTTAAGTGCAAATCGTAATGATATTAAGCGTACTAAGGTATAGCATGAAAAGATAAGATGAAACTAACGAAATAATGATTAAACGTTTAATGACTCGAAGGTTAAAGAATTGGGGTTGGGGAATGATAGCATGAAATGTGACCAACATATGGTCTCATTATATTTCATGACTAAAGACTAATATTGAAGTGGTACAGAGATGGGGTAATGGTAAGGTAAAGTACGTGAGATCTAAGTGTGAATGTGAAGTCGTGATAAAGAGTGTGGGTATACATATATAGGATGGAACTTAAACGAAAAAGGTCCGAATGCTAAAGGCTAGATGCGATAAGCTAAGAATGTAAACGAGGATGAGATAAGTAGGTAGGAGGATTGAGTATGTATATGAACGTATAGTAATGATAACGATGTTATGGTAAAATGTAATGAAAGTAAGAATAACTTGACGTGTTGATTGATAAATGTCTAATAAAATAAAGGTTATAGATCGAGATTAAAGCAAAATGATATGTAAATGATGACTAAGAGCGGTATTGCTCTAAATGCATAGATAAGTAATGAGATGAGTTAAATACGAAAGCCAAAATGTAATGAAATATTGTGTGGTAAACGTAACGAACTTATGTAATGGAATATGTACTAAGAAAAGGTAACGCTAATGAAGGTGTTATATTAAATGATCCATGAAGGGTAGATATGTAAAAAGCGAGACAGAAAGAAGTTGCTTAAACATATGAAAAGTAAAAGAAGAAAGATAAGATGTGAGAATAAGAATGTGATGGATTAAAAATGTAAGAAAGAATGAGAGGAGTGTGTATGAGATAAAGGCGTTGTCTTGAAATTATCATATTACGGCTAAGGCGATTAGCGGTAATTACTATAATGAATGCATGAGTTACGGTTGGCAAAATGTAAATGAGTGGAGTAGACTAAAATGTAATGTAAGAATGTGAAAATGATTAATGTGGGTTGAGAATGCAAGAGGTAATAAAGAGTGAAAACACATAGAAATGTGAATTTATAATAAGCAAGTTCATATGCATTATGAGCTTGCGCTCACTAAATAAAATGGATGAGAAAAAGTGTGTATTAAAATGTTAATGACTTGGATCCATAACTGAAATGTGAAGGGTTAAAGATGGCATCCTTCGGGATGGCCTAGCTAATGATGACGAATGGTGGTATCCTTCGGGATAACCAAGTAAATGAATGTTAAGGAATCCTTCGGGATGAATGTTAAAGATCCTTCGGGATGAAAAGTATTGCCTTTATCGGCAAATGGGGTTGCCTATATCCTTGGCAATAAAAATATCCCCGTAATAAATGTGTTAATGATATGGATCCAAGTCTAAAAAGGAGATGCGAAGTATAAACAGGATGAAATAATAAAGTTAAATTAGGAAATAGGAATAGTAGTGTTATGTCGGGAGTACATAACCATGAGTTTATATTTCTTGATTTACATCGATTGGGACGCCTCTCCATGTAAATGAGGAATTATAAACGAGTGGGCTTATGTGTTGCCGACACGGCACGAGTAGGGTTAGAGAAGTAGAAAGCGGGAGTTTAGAATTAGTTAGAAGTTATAGGGTCTAAGATAGGAGGGCTAAAATTAAATTAAGACTTCTAGTTGAGGTCTATGAGAAACCTATGTTTTGAGTGCTAAGTATAAGTAGAAGGAATTGAAGAATTGTAATAATGCTTAAAAAGGTTATAATACGTATTTGTGGCGTGGTGAGAAATGTGAGTAGTGGAAATAATTAATGATACGTGTCATGTGTAATGTGACGGCAAATGTTAAAGTATGATGCTATAAAGCTAATTCACGTGATAATCCTATAAGCCTTAGAAGGTAAACGAAAGTGACATGAAGAAAGAAGTAGAAGAAACGAGGTAATTGTAGAAACGTAGGAGAACTGGATAAGTGGTGTTGATAAATGTAAAAGTATTAGCTAAGTGTATTTATGCAAATTAAATAGCTCGATTTTCTCAAGTAACTTGTAGTTAAAGAATGAGATAGAGGATAAAGCAAATGAGATTGTGATGTAACTCTAATAGAACGGATTAGAATGATGACTAGTTATAGTAAGTATGTCTCGTATTATGTAGTAATCTAAACAAGAGTTGTATGGTATAGAAGCAAGCGGGAAGTAATGTGGATTAAGGTCAGGTGATGTGTTATAGTAGGCATAGAGTTACAAGATCACTTAGATCGTTGCAACTAAATAAGCTAAGAATCGAAAGTGTTAGGATTGAAGTGTATTATGTGACTAAGTTTTTGTTAGTAATAGACGATAGATTTCGGGGACGAAATCTAAATAAGGGGGTAGAATTGTTAGACCCGTTTCCCCGTACTCAAATAGGCCCCACTTTAGATGAGTTGACTAAGGTTTAATGTGATTGGTTAGTCAACAAAGTTACGTAGAAGTCAAACCCGATAGTCAAACTAATGGTCAATGAATATATTGTATAGTTAAGGAAAGTATTATGTGGCTCAAATAAAAGGAATTAGACTTCAAGGGCTTAAGTGCCATTGTAGTAAATAAGTTATAAAGTTAGTTGTGGCCAAAGTATAAGGAATAGGACTAGAAGGACCAATCTTGCCAATTGGCCAAAGTTGCTACCTAATTATAATGTCCAGGATTATCTAGACATTTCCATTTTATTCAAGAGGTGTGTAGAGGTACGGTTTAAGAAAAAGAGAGGGAAGAACAAGGTGCAAGTTAATGATAAATTAATGAAGGATTAAGGTTCCAATCCAAGTAATATGATCATCCTAGTTATCCTACACAAGTAAGTATCCCTATCTTGAATGAATTGGTGAATTGAGAAGTCAGGGTTTATGAACCCTGATTTGGGTATTTGGGTAAAAGATGGTTTTAAGTTAAATTAAGAGGTCAAAGTAATTATGGGTTAAGTTATAGTGATTAAAAGTTAGTAATTTTATGGGCTGGTTATCATATGATCAATAAATGATCATATGATGAAAGGGTATAATGATTGTTATAGTATTTCTTAATTTAATGATGATTATGATGGTTATGAACTAGGAAGATGATGATGATGTTATGATTCAAGGTGTTATGATGATGATGATGATGATAAGTTTGATGATATTGGCTTGATATGCTTAGCTTGGAGCTAAGGTAAGTAAAATGATGATGGCATGCGTTATATGGATGTCTAACATGTATGTGTTATGTATGTTTTGTGGTTAGTGATAAGAGACTAGATATGTGCTTATATGCTAGGATGAATATGATCTAAGTGATGAATTTGGTTGTGAGAGTAAGTTGATGTTAGGTGTTTATGCAAGAATTGGATAGTGGAGTCGCTAAGTAAGTGTTTGGATATATGTGATGCTTATGTGTTTGATTGAAGTATGATGGTATGTGATTATCGTTTTACTTACTAAGCGTAAGCTTATTCTTTTAGTTGTCAATGTTTTATTGTAGGTTTATGTGCGGCGAAATGGAAGTACTTGGACCATAGTCTAAGGATTTGGAAGCGGATTGGTAGATAGATGGCAATTAGGAGCTTAGTATAGAATACCGAGCTCAAGTGTCAAGGTTGTACCCCGAGAGTCTCTTTTATGAGTCGTATATTGTGTGTCAAGGTCGTGTAATGGTTTGGTGGTCTAACGATGTGTCAAGTATGTTTTACGTGTTTAGAGTCAAAGTTAAGGGGGTGTTTGGCAAAAGTGTATAAGTACCCATTTTGGGGTGGTAAACGGGTCAAGTGTATATGGAACACGTTTAGTATGATAAATAAATGTTGTTGGCTAAGTTTGGTGGGGAAATGAAGTGTTATAAGTGGTTTGTAGTGTAAATGGGTCAAAACGGGTATTTTGGGCATAATACCCGTTACTTTGTATAGCATGTTTCCGCGGGTCGTTATGACCAAGTTTATGCATGTAATTGATGTTTATAATGTTCTAATGATTTCTGGAAGTTTTGGTGTTATGTCATGTTATGGAAGTCGTTTTTCGGAAAAATGGGTCGAAAGTGCACCAAAGGGTTATGCAGAAAAAGGGGCGTTTGGGACAAGGTCTATTGTAACCCATTTTGGGTCAAATGGGTTAAGAATTTTAGGAAATAATGTATATGGTATATTTTAGTTCAATGTGTATTAAATGTGTTTCAACATATGTCTAAAGTGTCGACTTTTGTGTTTAAAGGCGTACGGGTCAAGTTTAAGAAAATAGTGCACTTTAGGGGTCCATAGTGCACCGGAGGTGTTATAGTGCACTTTAGGGGTCCATAGTGCACCGGAGGTGTTATAGTGCACTTTAGGGGTCCATAGTGCACCGGAGGTGTCATAGTGCACTTTAGGGGTCCATAGTGCACCGGAAGTGTCATAGTGCACTGGAGGTGTTATAGTGCACTTTAGGGGTAAACCGGCGGTTTGGACTGTTTTCAGATTTTGGTAATTTTCGAAAAATCATATCTTTTAAACCGTAAGTTGTCACGGGTCGTGCCACCCGTCGTTTTGAAGGTAATTGAATGTACTTTCATTTAAAAATAGTCTCAAGGTCTGAATGTATATAGATTTTTGTCAGTTGTCAAAAGAGTGATCAGATGTCTGTAAAAGTCAAGCGTTTTTGCGTAAAAAGTTTAAATTTTTTGTCTAAGCGGACACAAGGTATAACAGTGGAATTATTACGAGTTGTTTTGTTCACCTAGTGCAATTATGGAAGGCAATCCTAACCCACTCTTTGAATGATTCGTCTCATATATGAATGCATATAACTGATTTACTATTTGAGAAAATTTCGGCAGCATTTCCCCTCAACTCCCCAAATATGTGCATTAAAGACATATTCATAGGATTAAAGTAGAAACACTGCCGAAATCATCTCAAATAGTAAATCAGTTATACGCATGCATATCCTAAATGAGACAAAACATTCAAAAAGCAGTCCCAAACAGGGGACTTTCCGAAATTAATTTCTAATAAATTAATTCCAGACGGGTTTTCTATAGGATGATTAACTTCGGACGAGGACTTTCTGAAATTAATCACTAAAATCCTAAAACATTCACATAAGTCTAACAATCAAATGACATTCAAATATTAACCAAACGCATACAAACCAAAAGCATATGCACAAAACGACTAATATCCTAAAATCATTTGCAAAAGTCTAACAATACACAAATCGACTAACATTCTAAAATCACATTCACAAATTGACTAACATACTAACTAACCAAACACAATATATACTAACTAACCAAACTGCTATATTCAGTTTCCACTTGAATTTCATTTTCAAATTGGCTATATTACTCATGTTCATATTGAAGTTAGATGTGTCAAATCGAATGTTTTTTTACCACGCTATGCAACATTGTTGTTTTTCTTTTTCTGTTCTGCCCTTGGTTTTTCTTGGTTGTTGAACAACCAAATGATACCTTCTAAGACATTTCAAACGTCAAAGGTTGCATTATGTGTATGCTCGACTCAAGCAGTAACCAATATACACACAACACACAACAAGCATTTAATACACACACGACACATATACATACTTAACAATACAGATACAAATCTAGAAAACTAAACTACTATGGCTGGAAAACAAAACTAACTATTGGGACTGTGCTAATTCTTTGGACTGCAGTCATTTGTATCAAAGTCTCCAAGGTTCGGAAACAATGCTCACAAACCTAAGTGAGTAAACCAAATTATACTTAATCTGCAAACTAATACTTAATCAGTTACATTTCATAAACATATATAAAAAAATAATACAACAAAGCATAAAAATGAAAAAACAATACGGATATGTAAACAACATACTGTCTCGGCTGTACGTCTCACCTCTCGGCTCTCGCTCTTTGGTTGTGGTCTCTCGGGTTGTACGTGGTCTCGGGCTCGGGCTATATAAAAAGAGAGCACATTAATATATCGGTTGCTTAAAATTAAAAGCTAAAACTTTTGACTGCGACATGTCGTCGGGATACCAAAAGTTTAAAAAAATAATAAAAAAGAGACCACATTACCTATGTCTCGGTTGTCTCAGCTCTCGGCTCTCGCTAGCTCTTGGCTGTAAAAAAAAATAAAAAATAAAATAAAATAAAAAAACAGAAAACAACATCAAAAAATTAACAAATGCTACATAAATTAACATTTACATTACATAAATTAAAAATACCTGCTTCGTACGGAAGAAAAAGTGGGGAAGAAGAGGAAGAATTAAACAAGAGAAGGGTTGAGGAAAGAATTAAACATGAGAAGAGGAGGAGGAGAAGTGCACAGTGGTGCTCGTGTAGTGGTGGTTTGTTGTGGTGGAGACTGTGGTGGTGGTGGGGTACAGTGTAGCGAATGTGGTGTTGTAGTGATGGTGTGGTGGTGGAGTACTACTGGTGGTGGTGGTGGTGGTGGAGTACTGGTGGTGGTGGTGTCTTTAATAATCGCCGGCGAGGATGAGAGAGCAATAATTGAGATAGGTTTCTAAGTGTTGACCAGATCTGCCTTTTGTTTACTTTTTTACTTGTCCCGACGACATGTCGTCGGGATCAATAAAGTAAGTTGTCGCTATGTGATTTGGCGGGATAAATGAATTTTTCACGAAATTTTGGAGGGTTTTCGTCCCGACAACAAGTCCACGGTATTTTGAGTTTTATAACATTAAATACTTTTATAAAATTAAAAAATAACCAGTTAAATTTAAAATTAATTACCTTTATATAATTAAAAAAATTATTTATTATAAATACTTTTATAAAATTAAAAAATATATATTTAATTTAAATAATTTTATTTAATATATAATTCAAATTAAATAAAAAAAACTAGTCAAATTTTTAAGTGTCCTGGTAAATTTTCTAACATAAGAATAAAAAATCCCGCCAAAATCCTCAACCTAAAATGTTAAACGGATTAAAAAAAGGTCTCACGGAGTAACTTATTGTCACATTTATCAATATTTTTAACTTGATTCGGTAACAATAAAAAAAATCGTTCTTATATTAGACTATTAGTTTACGATAATATGTTAAACGAATGAGTAGATATGTTATAGATATGCATAACATGTTAAACGGATGAGTCGAGGTGTTATGGATATACATAACATGTTAAACGGATGAGTCGATGTGTTATGGATATACATCCCATGTTAAAAGGATGAGTCGAGGTGTTATGGATATACATAACATGTTAAACGGATGAGTCGAGGTGTTATGAATATACATCCCATGTTAAACGGATGAGTCAAGATGTTATGGATATGCATAACATGTTAAACGGATGAGACGAGATGTTATGGATATACATAACATGTTAAACGGATGAGTCAATGTGTTATGGATATACATCACATGTTAAACGGATGAATCAAGATGTTATGGATATACATAATATGTTAAACGGATGAGTTGAGATGTTATGGATATACATAACATGTTAAACGGATGAGTCAAGATGTTATGGATATCCCACCAAACACTTCCTGCCAAAACTTCCCACCAAACACTTCCCGCCAAAACACTTCCCACCAAAACTTTCCACCAAAATATTGGCGCCAAAACTTCCCAAAAGCTAGCAAATCTTCACAGCCTCTTATAACCAACCTCACAATCCCACAACCTCTTATCCTCAAAACCACTCAACCTCATAACCTCTTATCTTCACACCAATTTCAAAACCTGAGATGCAGCGATATAATCCTTTTATGTGTAATTGTGGATCAGGAAATATAAAACTAAGAACATCACATCAAAAAGATACATTTGGATGGGAATATTATGCATGTCCTCGTTCCAAGGTGAACAATCATACATTTCTCATTTATGTAAATATACAAATTATTAGGTTGTAATCTCTTATAATTTCCTTATTATGTAACAGCCAAGACAAAAAGATCATGGATGTGGATATTTTATGTGGAAGAGTCAATTTGATGATCAGTTAAGAGTAATCTCTTCTGCTTCAATATCTCAAGGTTCCGGATCTGCACCAACAGAGTGCTCAAACTGTAATGCCAAATATCTTAGGATAAACATGCTGGAATCACAAAAACAGGTGCTAGAGACAAGAGTAAGGATGCTGGAGGCAAGACTTGAAATGGCAAGGAATCCCGACGACCACGATCACGCATGTCAGTAAACTAAACGTTTCTTAATTAATAGAGTTTCTATGAAACCCTAAACTATTATAACAACATATATGAATAACAAAACTCTAAAAATACTAAAATACAACTTATTTGAGTAATGTACAAGTCACTCAAGCACACAAACCCTAAAACCACTTTAACTCCCGATAAAAACCCTAATCTCACAAAACTATGATTTTATGTAATAAAATCACAAACCCTAAATAATATACTTATGTGTGACAACCCGTAATTTTAGGTCATTTTCCAAACATCGACAAGTTACTATTCACGGATTACTATTTATCATTTACTATTCATCATTTCACTATTCATCGTTTTTGAAGTCAGTTTGAGACTTTGAGAAGTTTTTAAAAATTTTACTATTCACGAAACACTATTCATTCGCGGAGGAAAATCACTATTCATGGTTGTCGTTCATCCTTTCGTAAACTAGGTTTACGGGTATCCAAAAATTTGCGTAACTAGTATGGTTTAGCTGCGTATTCATGCATCATCAGTAAGGACACTTCATATAGACTAGAGTAGTCTACATATCCTCAGTAACAGCATTATCATATTAGGTCATGCACGGGCTTGTGTGATTTTCATTAACGTATGGTTAATTATTTACTTAACGTTACCACTCAGTCATTACTACTAACATTATACCCGACACTCTCGACTATGATCCTAATATATTTTCATGCTAATTATAATGATATAAATATTATATTATTACTTTACCCGGTGTTTTTAAATCAATTGCTATATTTTCCGTTAGGAGCTTATAACTCCGTCGGTTTGCGATATTTTAACCCGATAATCATTCTAACACCCGATTCTTGCAAGGAATATGATTTTACAATTTTTACAACTTCTTCGCATTTTATTTTAACTCGTCACGATTTATTTCTAGTTAACTCGGTACCCGATAACACCTAATGTATACTTAAAACAACTAGCACATGCTTAATTGGGGAGACAACTTCATTTATTAGCCAACTTTCCTTCTTTTCTTCCATGTGATGCCGCCCCCCCCCTATGTCCCTAAACACTTGATTAGTATGACACAAATTAAATGCATAAGGAGTATATGTTTTAGATTAAATTTCACAAACACACATTACTTACAAATCAACTAGCTAAAAGATCAAAACTCTCTCACTTCTTCTTCTCTATATGATCGGCCACAACAAAGAACACAAGAGGAGTCCATAAATTTTTCAAGAACAAGTGCTAATCTAGTCCATTTACATCCCTTGTTAGGATTTTGAAACAAAAATCCCAAGGTTTCTTACATAATCATCTCCAAAAATCATCAAATCTTCAAGTAAGTGGTTCATATAATTTTTCAATCTTTTATACTTCCATTTGATATATATTTTGATGTATTTTCAAGTATTAGTAGTTAATCATACAAATATATATGTTATATATACCACTTACACAAACATTCTCTATAAACATAGATCTAAAGGTTTTTGGTAGAATCCTCATGAGATCCACCATTTTTGGTGAAGACTAGGAATCCATGACACCCTAAGAAGGTGTATGGTAGGGTTAGATTAGTTGTGGTATTGATTGGAAGTGGTTTGATTAAGTTTTGAACAAGTCTTGAACCATAAAAGTGATTTTTACAAACAATATAAAAGCTACTGTCCAAAAACGTAAAATCTGGAAAACTCAGTAACTCAGGGGACATTTTGGCCTTCATATTCAGAAAATACTTTCAAAAACGAAACCGTGGCCGCAAGAATGAGTAAAAACCGACTTACGATGAGAAAGTTATGATTTTTCAAAGTTAGACGACGAAAACTAATTTTCTGAAAATTTGCGTGCTGTTTGCCGAATTTCAACGGACAAAACGAGGCGTTAGACGTGATCTAGATGACCCGACCTACTGAAATTATGTTAGTTCATGTTTATACGAATCCGTGGATATAAAGAACGTAGAAAACGAGCTTATAACGACCGAGATACACGCGTTTGAAACCCGACGAACCATATATATTTTTGACAGCACTTATATGAAAAATATTTCTAAGTGTAAGAACAATTATTTTTACAAGACACTATATTGAGAGCCATTTTTCTTATTGAACGAGACACGTATGATCAAAAGTTAAATAATACGACTTCTAGACATTGTTGCAAGGTTTTCAAAAACGTCAAGCTTATGTCCTAACACTTAACGTACAATATTTCGCGACTAGTTTTGCGAGGCCATTTGGGCACATTTTCAAGTTGTGAAAAAATATTAAACTACGAAGAAAACACTCTATTTGCCGATAGAGCAACAAATGACGATCGTGGAGTATTGTTTCAACATATTTACACGAAAAGTGGTTTATAACTTAACGAGACGTCAAAAATGTATTTTCGACGATAAACGTTATTTTCAAATTTCACGAGTGGTATCGATAACATACGTATTTGCATGTGTAGCATCATTTCATTTGCTTACATTAGATCATATCCTCATATTAGGTCGCGGTTAGAGACCGAGCCTCATTTCAGCATATTCATTATTATCATTGTTGCTATCGCATCAGGTGAGTTCATGGCCCCTACTTTTACTTGTTTTGTAACTGTTTTGGGGGAGAATACATGCTGGTTTATATTTAAACTTTATGCTCGTTTTACATTTAAACTCACTGTTCGTTTTACAATTAAACACCATGCTTGTTTTACTTGTAATGTGACTTGTCTTTTAAACATTATTAATTGTTTACATGGCGACATTGTCAGAATTGTTTACATGGCGACATTGTCAGAATGGTTTATATGGCGACATTGTCAGAATTGATTAGATGGCAACATTTTCATGGCGACATTATCACACTTATCTTTATATAGCGACATTGTCACACATATCTTTGAATCTTGGTCCACATATTACTTTTGTTCACTCAAACCAAATCTTATTTGGTAGTGGGTTGCAAACACACAGGTTGCAGGTCTTGTATGGGCGGGACTTGGGACTGAGTGGATTTACAATGCCTTTGCTGGGAAATCATTTTCAAATGCACTACATTTTACAATAAACTCTATGAACTCACCAACCTCGTGTCAACACTTTAGCATGTATTTTCAGGTATTAAGCAATTGCACACTACTGGAGGCTTTTGGCAGGGCATGGCATGGTCATAGAAGACTCTGATAAACATATGAGACCTCTTAACTTATTTATGGGCCTATTTCCGCACTACTTTTAATAATGTAAATTTAACACTTTTGCTAATGAATTTCATTCTAAATGATTGAGGTAAAAATCGTTCTTTGTACTTGTGTTGTGATACCAATTGAGTAGCACCCCAGCGACATGTATGCTTCTGCTGGACCCGATTTCTGGGGGTGTTACAATATGATTTTTATAAAATATATATGTACAAGTCCTTTAAGCCAAGGTACAAGTCATTTAATCATAAAACATAAATATTAGTAAAAATACTATATTAACCTTAAAAATATCTATTTCAAAGCATATTGTACAAGTAATTCATGCCCTAACTTTTAAAATAAATTTATTAGATTTACTAAATATTAGTACAAGCCCTTAAGTTAAAAGTACAACCCTTCAATGCATCAAACTTTAAAATCTCATTGATATATTTTAAAACTTAATAAAAATTACATATAATTGATATGACTTAAGGAAACATTAAAAATATATTTTTCTTATTTCTTAAAACCTAGTACAACTCTACTAAGCTTATAGTATAACTCCTTAAAGCACAAATGAATTCCTTTTTCTTTTTATAAGAATTCGACATGCATATAAATAAATATGAAAACCCTAAAAATTTATTTCTAACTAATATCTACTAAAACCAAACCCTAGAAACTAACTACATCCTTAACCCTAATGTACCACACGACAAAACCTAATGTACCACCCATTAAAGCTTCATTCGATCCACCACTCATTTCCCCTAGTTCGAACCCAACAAGTATCCAACTAAACTCTTCCATTTCCAATTCCTAAGTAAAATACATGCCACAAGTTACCTCTTAAGTTCCAAAATCTTCCACATGTTCATGTCCCTTGAGAAACTAACCCTAGGTCAAGAAAGGTAGGCACATGTCATGGTTAGGGACTTTCCATATCAACCATCCCTCCCCCTCCATCCAAATGTCACCCAACATAGCCTATCCACATCTCCTTGTCTCCCTTATACTTCACATAACCCTCTAGAAGACCCAAGAAACCCTAATCTTCTTCCTCCTATAAATGTCGACCCATACAGTTCTATTTTCACTCAACCCCATTCGAACACCCTAAAACACAGCCCATACTCACTCACTACTGATCAAACAGCCCTCATTCACGCCAAAGAAAAATCCTAAAAAGCCTAAGGAAGAGGAGGAAGCTTGATATTTCATTTACAAGTCATTTCGATCATAATATTCCATAATCGAGCTAATAGCAAAGTAAGTGTCTTAACCCTTCTTCCATTACCTTTATAAATTTTAAACACACCTAAGAATGATAATAACTAAGCTATAATAGAAAGCTAGGTGAAAATTTAAAGTTTCTTTTCTTTTTCTTTTTGTCGAACAAGAACCAAACACACCCTTATATATTATTTTTTTGAAAAACAATTCAAGAAACCATAGAACACATTAGAGATAAGTTAGATACGATTATGACCATGATAATGTACGTTAAAAACTGGCTAGGACCTTTAAAATCCAAAAACCGAACCCTTTTTCTTTTCTTGTTTCTGTCGCAAAACAGCCCCAGACCCCAGACTTTGAACAATTGTTTCACCCCTCAAAAGACCACTAAAAATTCCAGATTTTTGTCAAAATGAAGACCACCCAGTTGACTAACATTAGGACAAAGAACGTCGTGAAAAGGTTGAGTTATCGCTAAGATATTCGAGTCTCATTCCTGGCCCTCGCCCACTGTTTTAACGCCACATTTAAAAATTAATTCGAGCTTCACAAGCTCGAATCAAAAGCCCATAAATTATAAATAAGCTGTTAATACGATGATAATGAAGGGTATAAAAGAGTCATAAAAAGTCTCGCCTTTTTCCGTAGCTTATAACGCATTTTAACAAAATAAGGACGTCGGGTGTAACAACATAAATGTCTCAAGGGTAATTTCTGCCAAAACTCTAATTTGTTTTATACCTAGGACTTTAAATGATGTCGACCAGCAGTTAGGGGTAGAAAGTGTCAACTTTGAAACTATAGGGTAGAAACTGTCATTTGACCATAGTTCAGGGGTTAAAGTTGGCAACTTACGAAAGTTCAGGGGTAAAAATTGTCATTTTATGAAAGTTCAGGGGTATAATCTATCAATATAAAAAACAATAGGGTAAAAAGCGTAACATTATTATTATTATTATTATTATTATTATTATTATTATTATTATTATTATTATTATTATTATTATTATTATTATTATTATTATATTTTAAATATATTTAAAATAAAAACTAATAAACGGAACACATTTACTTCGATAACGAACAAACGGGATATATTTAACAAACGAAACAAAAACATAAAATACGAAATTAGATAAAATCTTATATAACTTTTGAAGAGACTTCATGTTGTCTCAATTTAACATTTAATCGACAACCAAAAAGGTTACGAAATGAATATTAAAACTTATATATATATATTCGGAAATGATTACTGAAACTTGACATGCCAACCCAGGTTGCGTGCCGGAGACGTTTATCAACTCTATTTAACTTTGTTTTTCATCCAGACTGTCAAGGTGAGTTCATAGTCCCACTTTTTATTACATTTTTCCAAACTTGTGGGGAGATACATGCTACTAAACCGAACATAAGTATTTTCCTGTATGCTTTCCTGATTGTTATTGCCTAAGTTAACTGTTGCCTATTTATATTTAAAAAGTCCCTCATATCATGCGTCATTAGTCACCTGCTGGGTGAGCGCGAATATAGTGAATAGATCTATTGGCCTGACGACCCATTTGTTCTAGTCGGATATACATCTTTGTGGTAGCCGGATAGACAAATGCATTATATTTTAAATCTATAAAGAGTTTTTGGCAAACTCCCACTCGGGGGCAAACTACTATCATTTTAATTATGTTAGTAAGACTGGAAACTGTTAACGCATTGCGTGTCATGAGGCTTAGTGCAATATACCGAACTGTGATGTAACTGATTCCTTTTTACTTAGCTTGTGTTCAACTGATTATAACTTTAAATGCTATGGATTCACTCAACCTTTGTGTTGACTTTTAGCATGTTTTATCTCAGGTAACTAGAAGTATGACTTTGGCACGGAGTGGCTGTGGACTTTCTTCTTATAAAAAGAGTGTCCACTATGTTATCATTCAAATGAATAATGTATCTTTTATAACGTATTTCTGAACTTTCCTCTGGGACCTATATTATGTACTCTGATTTAAATAATGAATGATAACAATTTTATTTAAAACGTCTCTTTTCGAGTCGTTTTCTATTATCATGACTATGATACTTGAAGTAATACCTGAACTTATATTTCCGCTGCGAATATCGAAAACGGGGGTGTTACAGATTGGTATCAGAGCTCATGGTTATAGAGAACCAAATGTTTTCAAACATTAAACTATAACCAATTTTCACAAACTTAACCAAAGTCCTCCGTGCCACAACGCCACTGAAACATTATTTATACATGATTTATTGATAATTATTTAGTTACATAGTGAAATATTCATAATTAGTGGGTGGTTACAGAGTTATGACTTCCCCTCCTCATTCTATCACGCTCATGTCGGACTCGGATAACGAAAATATCGCGACAGTACCCAACATTACGACAATACCTAGGCGAGCGACGGAGTCGGATCCATCAGAAGATGTTACCGTGGTACCTGAGATCTCTGCAACATTTGGGCATGATACCGAGTCAAATCCTTCCGAAGAGCCATCTGAGGATACTTTGATGCCTGATGTCGCACCGTTTCCTGATGATCCATACCTGCAGGCCAGAGAGAGGGTTCGTACCTTTGCAGACGAAGAGCCATCCGAGCCAGATTCTCCTTCGGTTACGGAGATACCCCCAGTTTCTTCAGAGAGAGTCCGAAGAACGGCAAGAATAAGAACTATTCCCGTGCCTACATCATCATCATTACTACCACATCCTTATATGCTACCCACTTATGTACCACCTACCTCCTCATCTCCACCACCACCATCATCTACCAGCTTCACTTCTCCATCCGTCCTGTTTGAACTTAGTGATGAGGTTAGAGCCATCATCGCCCGGTATAGTGCTCTACCCCGATCACCTACTCCCGACATCTCTACTCCGCCACGAGTATTTGAGGTGGGAGAGAGTTCACGAGCAGCACAAGAGTGACAGCCGACCGTCTCCACTCTCCTGACGCGACTAGAGCGGCAAGAAGAGCATATTGAAACTGTTTTGGGTCATCTGGACGAATTACCATTAGAACGTATTGAAGGTATCGAATATAGAGTAGAGGATCTGATGACGGGTCAAGAAACTATGCAACAGACGATAGATGAGAATCGTGAGGAGTCCGAGAAACGTTACGAGCAGGTCAGACGGGAAATACCTTTTGTTTATGATAATGAATTGAAGTTAATAGAAGAAATGATCAAGAGAAATGAAGAATTGGCGACAGCTCAGAACAGGATCGCAGTTCTAGAGACGACAGTGACAGAGATGCAGATTCAGTACCAGGAATACATGCAGGTTCTCGTCAGTATGATGGTCGAACTCGAGAATCGACTTAAGGGAACTTCCGGTAGTCAGTAGATCAGATCGTTATATATTATCTTTTGTACTATGTCTCAGCTTTGGGATCTATAGTATAGACGTAGCACTAGTACGTAGTTTATATCTGTCAGCTTTTGTACTTAGCCACGGGATATGTGGCATGAATGCGACGCTTGTATTAATTTTTTTATATGTATAACAAATTAGCAAGTTATTTATGACTATATGTGGTTGTGATGTTTTGCTGTGTATGATATAAATTGATATGGGCCAGTGCTGATCATTTTATATACATGTACGATATTTGGACATACTGTGACCTTATGATTATCATGGATTTTACCATTGTTATTGGTCACTATGCAAAAATCTAAACATGTGTTTTCTTGTGGTGTTAATAGAAATATGTCTTGCAAATCCCCAGAACCAGCCATGTCCCAAGCTGCTATTCGAAAACTTGTTGCAGACAGTGTTGCTGCAGCACTTGAGACTTAAGCAGCAGAAATGGCTCGTACTGGAAGCACTAGCCGACCCAATGGAGAAAGCGAGACTTCAATAGCTCGCAAGTGCACTTATAAAGACTTCATAAACTGTCAACCAAATTTCTTCAAGGGAACAGAAGGAGCTACTGAATTGGCTCGTTGGTTTGAACGTACGAAAGTAGTCTTTGTAAGGAGCGGGTATACCGATGACTGCAATGTTGCTTTTGCTACAGGGACTTTATTAGATGATGCCCTGTCTTGGTGGTCTGCTACGTCCCAAACCATGGGTGTTGAAGCAGCTCATCAACTCACTTGGGATGATCTTAAAAAGAAAATGCTGAAAAAGTATTGTCCCCGTACCAAAATCAAAAAGTTGGAAGATGAATTTCATCAGCTAGTAGTGAAAGGAACGGATCTCAAGGCATACAATAGAAGGTTTCAGGAGCTTGCTCTCCTATATCCAACTATTGTGCCTGATCTGGAGAAGGTGTTAGAGAAATATACTGAAGGACTACCTCGAAGCATCGAGGGAAATGTTACTGCTTCGAAGCCTCAGTCACTAGAAGAAGCAATATCCATAACCCAGAAGCTGATGGATCGAGAAATCAAGCGCAGTTCTACCCAAAGAAACAGTGATCACAAACGGAAGTTTGATGATAGAAGAAATACCTATCACTACGACAACCGTCTCAACAACCACAACTACCGCAACAACAACCGCCACAATCAAAACAATTACCACCAAAATCGTAACCAATACCATCACCAGCAGAACCGTCGGCAGGAAACTGCCAAAGCCTATGCTGCCACTCCTGCTGAGAAGAGTGGTTATGTTGAAACGAAACTGTCATTCTATCGATGCTTGTTGCACCACTATGGTCCATGCACTGTTAAGTGCGTGAAGTGTCAGAAGGTCGGACATCAGACCAAAGACTGTAAAGCAACTGGAGCAAACCTGCAGCCGGTAATCGTGACTTGCCACGGATGTGGTGAGAAGGGGCATTATAGGAACCAGTGTCCGAAGCTGAATGTTAACCCGAACAATGGTGCCCGCGGACGAGCATCCGTGTTACGACGTGATTACGGGTACGTTTCCTCTCAATCAACATCTAGATAGAGTATTATTTGATACTGTTTGGTATGCCTCTAATACTAAAATGTGACAACATATTTGGGATTACATTAGCTATATTATAAGGCACAAACACAAGGACTAGAACCGTTATTTATGTAAATTCTTGTGTAAGTTAGCCTTTATATACCCTCCTAGACTTCACTAGGAGGGTGAGCCTTGTTTTGTGTGTTTTGCATTCTCACTTTTATCAATAATAAGACCAAGTTCATTCTCTTTCTCAACACTCTCTCTCTCTCTCTCTCTAAACTCTTACCATGGAGATGATGTATTATCATCATCCCCGACCTCCCGATTCACAATATATCATCCAATACACGATCCTACAATTGGTATCAAGAGCCATGGTATTAGTTTTGGTTGATTTGTGTGAATTTTTCTTGTCAAAATCGTATTTATTTGTGGATCAGATCTGTTTTTGAAGCTGTTGCACCAATGCTTTTACTGGTCAATACTTTATAGTCAAATAGTGCTATAAACAGTTTATCAACAGTTTTTAGTGTATCTCGTCCATTTTCAGCCCTTATACATCTTTATCATTTTTTTTTTGTGATTGTTTGTATCATCCCGTGAAGATTTGTGGTTGTTATGTGGTCGGAATACTGGTCCTGTAAAGATGGTCAGATATGGTCGGTTAACTGGAAAACATGGTCGATAACTGGTCAGAAAAACGTGGTCCAAATAGAATACTGGTCAGAAACTCGTCTGAATGGTGGTCGGATTATACTAGTCGGAATCTGGTCGGAATTTTTCTCCGGAAAAATCATCGGAAAGGTTTTATCGCAATTGCTTGTATAAGCAATTTCGATAAACCCTTGGTTATCGCAAATGCTTTATCGCAAATGCGTTTTTATCGCAAATGCATTTTTATCGCAAATGCAATTTTATCGCAAATGCAATTCTTATCGCAAATGTGACATAAGACCACTTATCGCAAATTGTTTTATCGGGTCAAACTGGTCAACGGTCAAACTTATTGAAATTAAAAGAAAAGATTGTGATGAAGCAGAAGAAGACCAAAAAGCAAAAATACAAATAACCAATAACCAAATAACAATAACCAATCTTAACCCATTAACGACAACATCCAACAACACAAGATCTAATCCTAAACACCATTGACAACAATTCCAACTCCAATATAACCTATATCACATCCACCTCTACTCACCATCACTTCCATAATACGAAATTAAAAGGATAAAAGGATCTAAGCCTCGCTTATGTTCGTATAAGCACAAACCAAATATCTTAAAAGATCATTTCACGAAATGCATCTCACATCATAGATCCATAAACAATCGAAAACCATGACTCAAGCCAAAAAGGATAAGATCTCAGATTGTTTTTCGTGTTTCAATAGATTCATAGACAACAAAGATCAAACACACGAAATAACATTCATCACCGATCCATATTTTGAAGCTTTGCTTCTTTATTAATATCTGAAACTAATAGAGAAGTTAGATAACAACTATGTTATCCACTACTCTTCGTTCGTTCATAAACAGAAACAATAACGAAAATGATACTCATGCACACCTACCCGAGACCTATAATCAGATCTTGAAGCTTAAAACTTGAGTCTTTCGGTACTCCATGAAGAAAGAGTGCTCGTTTTGGTTCTTGTATGGTCTTGTTCGTGCAACAAAATCATTAAAGGTGTGTGCTTTGATAGTCATTCGTTTAGTTAAAGAGATATTAGGGTGGGTTTTGTTGGCTGCGTGTGATGTGAGATGGGAGATATGGAGTGAAGAGGGGCGGAGTATTTTTAGGTGTAAAATGGGAGCGGATATATGTGAGAATTAGGGTTAAGGATTTGTGATTAACAAGTCTTTAATACCCAAAGTTTAAGGTTTGGTGTTGGAGTTGGATCAAGTGGTTGGATTATTAACATGGGCCAAGTAATTCATATTGTTGTTGGGCCAAATTTTTTTTTATTGGGCTGAATGTTTAATGAATCCGAATTAATTTAACACTTTTGGATCAAAATTAATTATCAAAAGTATTCTTTATTGTTGTTCCCTTAACACGCTTAGAGTTAACTAGAAAGTTAATCTATTTGTGTTTATGACTGATACAATGTAATGATTCTTTCTTTCAGTTAATGAAACGTAAATGTAAAAACACAAAGTATTTTTCAACGTTTAAATTCTTATTAGAAATGAATCAAAGAATCTATTACCCAAGTGTTTTGCGGAACAAACACTTGGGATTGAATAGACAAGGTATAGTGTCTCCTATCTAAACTTAAGCTATGCTTAAGTGGTAACAATGTGCCTCACGGAGCTATCTCAGGGACTGGTTACTCTTTGTAGGAGAGAAGTTGTTTTGCAAAAATCTAAGGCTTTCAATGTACAAAACACACTTAACTTCTCTCCTTCTGAACCTATTTATACACAAGTATAAAAGAGTAAAAGTGATTAAAAATACTTCAACTTATCGAGGAAGCGTGTCTGACCATTACAACAGTAATTGTCATTTCCAAGAACCAATAGGAATGGACTAAAAGTCTTTAGGAGTGTTTGATCTGACACTCCATGACTTTTAGCCATTTTTGGGAAGGTTGGTATCTGACAAGATAAGAGTGTTTGGTCTGACATTCTTATTTTTTCAAATACTTCCCACTTATTCCCGCCTTTATTTCAGGCATTGGTTTCTTTAGTCTTCAATCACTTATTGTTGTTGAGGAGACTGGGGTTCAGTGAGTTCTTGTCCAACACTCACTGAACCATCATCTTCTTCTTCGGCTTAAGTCCTACTCAGGGAGTACCGCCTACCTGAGTAGTGAATCCTTCTTCTTGAATTCGCCTTGAGCATCCTAAAGATGACTCACTGAGTAACTGTTCACTCAGTGACTTGAATTGTTCTCGATTTAATTTACACTTAGTTAATTTGTGTCTAAATCTTGTTTTAAGTATTCTTGGGTACTGATGGACCCAACAATCTCCCCCTATTTGGATATAAATTATTTCTAAGTGTTTTGATCAGTAATGAGTGAGCTAATGACTTCTGCTCATACTGAAAGTACTAGAAAGTAAATAAGGACACTGAAATAATAAAAACATCATCTTATTAAAATTATTACAAGTCCTAACAAAACTATACATAGTACTGGGATAGTGGTTTTGGCGGATTCAGTCAAACTTATACCCTAAGGCTTCAAGCTTTGGCTTCTTGGACTCAAGCTCATGCTGATCAGGATGCTCTTGAATCTTTGTTCTCAGGTCTTGGCAGAACCTCACATTCTCAGGAGTCTTGATTGGTGAGGCCATCATGAGGAAACCCAGCATTGCCTTGATTCCTGATTGGTCAATATCACTCCATCTTTGGAAGGTTGGGTCTCCAAACTCATCAGTGAAGAACAAACCTCTTTCAGGTTGTTCGATGACCAAGTTGTTCCTGAATGGAACTCCTTCAGGGAGGGCTCTGTTGCAATCCAGACCAGGGACCTTGATCTCAGGTTCAGCTTCAATCTTCTTTCTCTTTCTTGAGGAAGACTGAGAAGGTGCAGGTAGCTGAGCTGAAGAAGGAAAAAGAGAGGGAATACCAAGTTCCTGAGGTGTTTCTGCCAGTTTTTCATACCTCAGGCTCAGGGACTTCAATAGACCAGGGACCACAATATTTGACTTTTTCGCTAGTATTGGACCTAATTCATCCAATTCAGTGATCCCAAAGTCAGCGAATCTGAAGGGGTCATGAACCTCAAAGATTCTCTTATCAGCACTTCTGTAGACAGTGACAACGGCAGGCTTGGTGTTTCGATGGATCTTGACATCAGTGATTGGTTCTGGCTTCAACCTATTTGTCATGTACCACTGATATTTCTCAATCCTGTTCTGCCTGATCGCTTCAGTACTTTTCAATTTTTCTTCCCTCTTCTTCCTGAGAGCAATTATCTCAGCAGACTGAGCTTTCATGAAGGTCTGACCACCCTTTCTTCCAGTGAGTTCCTTAGGCTCAAGTCCAATCTTCTCAGCCTCTTCTCTTACAACCTAAACTAGAGCAGACTTGTTCAGTCTCTCTTCCTCAGAAGCTTTCTTCATTGCTTCCTCCTTCTCCATATGATCCTGAATTTCCTTTTCATTGAGAAGTCTCATCACCCCGTTGATTTTATAAGGGACCCTGACTGGTTCATCAGGATCTGGCCTTCTTTCCTTGGAAGCTTGCACCAAGATTGTAGGATCAGGCTCAATGGTTGTGAGAATGCTTTTGCCTTTGTCTTGGCGGGATGATGATGAGGTTGCTTCGGGATCCTCCCCCTCAGTGTGAGAAGGAGGTTGTTCTTGTTCATGTTGTGGAGGTTGTTCGTCTTCAGTGACTTTCTCCCCCTCAACTGTTGCTTGACCCATAGCGAGAGCAAGAGTTGGTGCGCTCACTGAAGTTGAGGGAGCCTGACCTTTGAAGGCCTGATAAATCTCAGTCATCATTGACTTGATGTCTAAGGTGTCCTGCTGAAGAGTTGAGACCTTAGCCTCAAGAGAAGCCTGAGAAGCCTCCATTGCAGTCATCCTTGGCCCAAGATTCCAAGCCAAGGAAGAAGAAGAATTAGCCAAAGATGCCATGTGGGACTCCATAAGACCCAAGGAAGACCTGATGGAGTCCACTTTAGAGCTGAATCTCTGAAGATTTGAGGAAGTCAGCATGTTTACCAGCTCAGCCACCTGAGTAGATTGTTGCTGGCAGGTCTCAGAAGCCTGAAAATATTTCCTGTTCAGCGCAGGGTCATCTTTCACTGACTCTTGAATAGTTTCAACGCTCTTTTGCAAGTTGGTGAGAGACTCGTTGAACATCTTAAGATTGTAATCAAGATTTGTCAGGGAGAAGGAGATAGATGACTTGTGCTCATTTACATCATCATGATAGGATTCCACTGATTCCTTCAGATCGACATAATGAATAGCAGCTTCAGTGTGATGGTCAAAAATTTCTTCAGTGAGCCCTTTGAAGAGAGCATTGTTGGCCTTTTGTAGGAATTTGACCAACTGCCTTTCAGTCAGAGGAAGAATGTTGTCATATTTATTTAGTTCCTGAGGGCATGATGATTCAGAATCTGAAGAATGATCAGCCTGAGATTCAGATTCTTCACCATGTGGAGAAGACTGATGCGATTGCTCAGTTGGTTGTGCATCAATCTCCATGTCATCACCAGCCTCAAACATTTCCTCCTCACTCTCTTCCTTGAGCTCATCTTCAGAATCTTCAGAATCAAGAAGAGCCTGAATATCCCCCATAGACTCAATCTCAAAAAGGTTAACCGGCTCCTCTTTATAAAAAGACTTGCCTTGGTTTTGGCCAGGTCCTGACCCCGCCATAAAAACTGATTTGGTTTTATCAGCCTGGCTAGTCATAATAACTGATTGCTCAGCCTGACTTTTGGGGGCAGTTCCTGAGAGAATAGATCCGCCTGAGGTGGTTTTGGGTTCCGTATCAGCGGGTGGTTTATATCCCTCTGATTCTTTGTCCCCCTTAGCGCCTTCAACTACTGACGGGTGTTTTTCAGTAGTATCACTAGGCAATTTTTGTGATGGTTGGTGGTCCCCCTTCTCATCAGGGTTGTACTACCTTTTTGGGGATTTAGGGTCCTTGACTCCCTTGGGTCCTGACTGTGATTTGTCAGTACCTTCATCGGGATGTGATTGGGTGTGGGTCCCCTTCTCAGTTGAGTAGTACTGCCCAACCGAGGATATAGGACCCTTTTCTCCCTCAGGCTCCGATTGTGATTTATCAGTGCCTTCATCGGGATGTGAATGGGTTGAGGTTCCTGACTCCAATGACTTGTTTATGTCAGTGAAATCATGAGGAAGAGGGGGTTTGCCCGAGGATACTGAGGATGATTTCTCAGTGACCTCCATTGGCGGTTGTTTTTGGGTCAAGATGGTCTCAGTGAGGGGTGTCTCAGAGGTCTCGGCTAAGTTTAACCCTTGTTTAGGGTTGTTTGAGGCATCAGTCTCAGTGGCGAGTGGTTTGGGTCTAACCACCTTACTGGACTGACCCTTCTTTGTCTTCTTCTTCACCTTCTTTGTAGGTGAAGGTATTGGAGAAACAGCGTTCTCCCCCTGAATAACCACCAGCATGTAGTTAGTCAGGGCAATGGGTTGTACCTCAGGAATGCCACTAGTATAATTGGTCTTATGTAGGACGTCAGGTTTTGAACCTTCAACGTCAGACCTAACATAGTCAGGGCCTAATAGGTCCTGAAGCACGCAGGAAATAAACCTAGGATAGGACATATGTCTTTGCCTATGTTTTCCTGATAGCTTGGCCACGAGGTCTCGGAAGATTATTCCTCCGATATCGATTTTTTCTACCCTCCAGGAGACTGAACAACATCAATTGTTGTGATGAGTTCAACTGCTCCGTGGAGGATTTATTCCCTCCAAGGACCTGAATGATGAAGGTCATCAGGATCCTCCAGATAGGGTGGAACCAGGTTTTAACTATTGGAGCCTTCTCCAATAAGGCTCCAGCGGCCATTTCAGGCCGCTTAGGGTCATGAGGTCCTAGAAAAAGCAATTCTGCTTTAACCTCTTGGTCAGTAGAGTTGGGCTCAAAGGCCTCAGCGAAATCAAGACCAGTGGCCTTGATGAAGGTTTTGTAATCCAGGGAGAGGGTCCTTCTCCCATTCATCACGGTGAATGTGATGATGGATTCTTTGGTGTCCTCAGGGTTGGTTGCCACTGAAGTACACCAGAATTCCCTCAAATAGTCATGGTAGATGACTGAGGGGGTCTTGGTGAATGCCGTAGCAAGAAAGCAGTTTTGAAGATACTTCACTACATTCTTGTACGCATAGAACTTTTGTGGATAGGCAAAGTTTCCTACCACATTGTTCTTGGTGAGGTCTACACCCTCTAATGAGAATTCCACATTAGGGGCGCATATGATAGCTTTAGAAGAAGCCATTTGTATTGGTAAGTCTGGGTTAACAAATGATTCTGGGTTTCTAAGGCTAAGAACACACACAAGATTTAGTTTTTGAAAGAAAAGGGCAAAATTTTGCTTAAGATTTCTAAAAACATGTGTGTGTTGTTTTTGCATGGGGTATTTATAGGGAAGAGAAGTGGAGGGTAATTTGGGTATTAAGCGGATTTTATTTATTCAAAAAGAATTTTTGGAAACTGTTTTGAATAAAATGTTTTGGGATCCGCATTTAATGCCATCACTCCACTTTCCCTGGTTTGGCGCAACAGTCAAGGTGAACAGTTGAGCAGTTCTGCAAAAGTGTAATTTGCAGAGATGAGTCATCACATATCTGTAATGTAATTGGAGAGGCATTTAATGCCAAGTGGGAATGTGGAGGCCCAGAGGTGGAAGCCAGAAAGGCAAAAGAACAAATATTCTTATATTAAATAAGAATTCAGTTACCAACCTCAGACATTTACTAACTAGATACTTAGAGCATTTAAGTTAGTATTTAATGTCTCTTGAGGACCCTGAATGACTTTTCATTCAGTGAACCTGATTGTCAGGACTTGGGTTTAGTCACTGATGGTTCTAGTGTTCAGGAATTTGGGTTTAATTCCTGAGGTTCAAGGGTTCAGGAACTTGGGTTTAATTCCTGAGGATTAAGAGTTCAGGAACTTGGGTTTAGTTCCTGAAGTTCAGTGACCTTTCTCACTGAAGAACACATAGAGTCAGGGACATGGGTTATCAGAATTTACACATATTTGGATGGAGTCAATCGGTGGACTGATTCTCAATATCCAACATTCCTAGTTCAGCTTTCAGTCTGGTGAAAGTTGGTTCATCCAATGGCTTGGTGAATATATCAGCTAGCAGATATTCAGTAGGAATGAAGTGTAATTCTATGTCACCATTCATGAAATGGTCCCTGATGAAGTGATATCTAATATCAATGTGTTTTGTTCTCTGATGAAGAA
The DNA here is from genome assembly GCA_021014915.2 of Artemisia tridentata subsp. tridentata. Lineage (NCBI taxonomy): Eukaryota > Viridiplantae > Streptophyta > Magnoliopsida > Asterales > Asteraceae > Artemisia > Artemisia tridentata. The sequence continues at coordinate 169,959,023 of CP139508.1, forward strand.
CTGGGTTATTAGAGATGGCAATTGCACTTGTGTTATCACAAAAGATGGGAACCATCTTGTACTGAATTCCATAGTCACTGAGTTTACTTTTCATCCAGAGTACATTTGTACAACAACTTGCTGCTGCAACATATTCAGCTTCAGCTGAGGACATGGCAACTGATTGTTGCTTCTTAGCACTCCAACAGACTAGTTTTCCACCAAGAATTTGGCAGGAACCTGAGGTGCTTTTTCTGCCCATGTTTCATCCAGCATAGACAGAATCTGAGTATCCTTTAAGATCAAGGCCTGAACATTTTGGATAATATAATCCAAGGTTTGGAGTACCTTTCAGGTACCTGAATATCCTTTTCACAGCAGTGATATGAGTTTCTCTTGGGTCAGATTGATATCTGGCACATAAGCAGACTGAGAATTGCATATCAGGCCTTGATGCAAGTAAATACATCAGTGATCCTATCATTCCTCTAAAAAGAGTTTGATTCACTGGTTTTCCAGTAAGATCAGGACCAAGGTTGTTTGGGGGTACCATGGGAGTCTTGACTGAGGCACAGTCACTGAGCTCATACTTCTTCACTAGGCTTTTGACATACTTCTCTTGACTGATAGAGGTTCCTTTATCAGTCTGCTTGATTTGCAGACCAAGGAAGTAAGTCAGTTCTCCCATCATGCTCATTTCAAATTTCTTTGCCATTAGTTTTTCAAACTATTTGCAAATTTTATAATTTGTTGAGCCAAAGATGATGTCATCAACATACACTTGTACAAGTATGACATCATTATTTGTCTTGTAGATAAACAATGTGTTGTCTATCTTGCCTCTGACAAATTTTTTTGGATCAGGAAGGTTGAAAGAGTCTCAAACCATGCCCTGGGAGCTTGTTTCAGTCCATAAAGGGCTTTGTTAAGCTTGCAGACATGGTCAGGAAACTCATGGCTTTCAAATCCAGGAGGTTGCTGAACATAAACTTCTTCTTTCAGTGAGCCATTTAAGAATGCACTTTTAACATCCATTTGGTACACCTTGAAGTTCATGTATGTAGCAAAAGCAAGGAAGATCCTGATGGCCTCCATCCTTGCTACTGGTGCGAATGTTTCTTCATAGTCAATGCCTTCTTGTTGATTATAGCCTTTGGCTACAAGTCTGGCTTTGTTTTTAATGACTATGCCATTTTCATCAGATTTGTTTTTAAATACCCATTTCATGCCAATGACTGAAACATCTTCAGGACATTTGACCAAGGTCGTTACCTTATTTCTGTCAAATTGTTCCAGTTCATCATTCATGGCTTGAACCCAACTTGGATGATTTAGTGCTTCCAACACTTTTGGGTTCAATTGTGGAAATGAAGTCCACAAATAGGCATTCATTGGCTGAGGTTGCTCTTAGTTCAGCAGCCATGCTTCTTGTGAGCATGCCTTCAGTAGGCTCACCAATTATATTGACAAGTTCTATATATACTGAGACCTAGTCCAACTGTCCTGAGGTCTTGGAAACTGATTAGAACTTGTAGAGGCCTGATGGGTAGGATCAGGATCAGACACATGATGATCTTCAGCATCTTAAGTATCTGAGTGGGTTGACTCATCACTGTGATTGTTTAGTACCTGAGCACTTTGTACTGACTGAATGAATTCGTCAGTACTTTGTGCTTCAATAAACTCAGTGATGGTTGGGTAAGGAAGGTTGTGGGGAATGATGTAATAGGAGATGTCAGCATTTGCATGGTACTGAGTGGAAGGACCATTATCAGTATGATGTTCATCAGGTGGGTATCTTGATGATTCATCAATACCTATCTCTTCCACTGAGTTGTTAGAGACACTGATTGCATCAGTGCTCTCATCAAAGGTAACATGAAATGTTTCCTCAGTATGCTGTCTCCTAGTGTTGAACACCCTGAAGGCCTTTGAGACAAGGGAGTATCCTAGGAAGTATCCATCATCAGCTTTGGCATCAAATTTTCCTAAGTGATCCTTGTTATTATGAATAAACACAGGACACCCAAAGACATGAAAGTAGCTGATGTCAGGGATTCTTCCCTTGAATAACTCATAAGGAGTTTTGCTATGTCTCTTGACAATGATGGATCTGTTTTGTGTGTAACAGGCAGTCTTTACTGCTTCAGTCCAAAAGTGTTTGGAAAGGACTGATCCATTTAGCATTGTCCTAGCTGCTTCAATGAGTGTTCTATTTTTCCTTTCAGCCACCCCATTTTGTTCAGGTGTGTAGGGTGAGGAAATTTTTTGGGAAATACCTTTCTCATCACAGAAACATTCAAGTTCATAATTTTTGAACTCTGTTCCATTGTCAGTCCTAATCTGTTTGACTTTGATGTCATTTTGATTTTCAATGTTCCTAACAAAGGACATAATTGTTTCAGCTGCCTGACTCTTTTTGATCAGGAAGTATACCCAAGTGTATCTTGAGTATTCATCCACAATGACCAGAGTATACTTCTCATGGTTAATGGATCTAGGACTAATTGGTCCAAATAGATCCATATGGAGAAGATGTAGGCAGTTCCTGATGGAAAAGTTGGTTTTGGTTTTAAAGGATGCTCTGTGATGTTTACCTTTTTCACAAGCTGAGCATGGTTTTGTTGGAGTATGCTCGTGTTATAATTACTAATTATATGGCTAGACATATGTGAGCCTATGGGGTTACACACATATACACTGAGGTACCACTTTATATCGTGTTTATTGTATTTACGATATATAAATAACCGTACGTAACTCGGGATCACTATTGGGCATCTAATGACTAAGTAATGGACTTAATCTATTGGACTTGGATAACAAATGGGAAGCCCATTTTGAGCCCATGGGTGGCCGGCCATATGGAGGCCTTTTAGAGAGGATTGGTTTTGAATTTTGGTCAATGATATATTCTAATTAATCTCATCATAATTAGATAACTAATTGCCAAAAATCCCTCCCTCCTTTCCTCCTCCATATACACGGCTCAAATAAAATACCCATCTAGGGTTTTTATTTTTTCCATCTCTTCTTTGATTCTTGTTCATTCAAAGGAGACTAGAAACGGGGTTTAAGGACTAGCATCCATTGGTATACGGTGAAGTGTAGTGTGGACATTCATAGAGGTGATCTCCTTTGGTCACTTGGTTTCATAGGTGGTTCGTGTATATTGGTGAAGGTGACCATACGATTCTACCGATCACGCTACAAAGGTATAAAACTTGTTTGTTTTAATCATGATTGATCATATGACTCTATGGATCCGTTGTTAGTGATGTTTTCCGCTGCGTATATATTATTAATTGTTAATTCATATCATACATCACCTATAGTGGTATCATGAGCCATCATATGATGACGTATAGTCTACACCCGGGTCACGAACCCGATTAGTAAACAATACTAACATCTAAGCCCACCACGTATGGGCCGCTACGGCGATTAATGGACTACCACTTATACGGTTTGGGCCTACAAGGCCCAAGCCCAAAGCTATTTTCGGATAGGATTTGGAATATCTCCTAAATAAAGGGGATATACACCAAATATCCAAGGTCGGTGAATACGCCGAGGAGTAGGGAACAAGAAACCTACTAGGGTTTCATATGTATATAAAGGGCACCCATGCCCTCGGAAAAGGTACGACTTGATTCAAACCCTAACTCTTCACTAAACCCTAAAATTCGATTACTTACTCTCACGCCGGAGGATAATCGGGGGAGACAATCCCTCGATAAGCCTAACGGTGTTGGCTCTTTTTCTTAGTGCGCAGGTTCCACCCAGCATTAAGATCTAATTGGTACGAGAATAGAAGCCCTCACAAGGAACGCCCAACTTTTGTATCAACAAGTGGCGCCATCCGTGGGACCCTACACTAAGAGTTTTACCAAGAACTAGAATGACGAAACACGGAAGTCACAAGAGTCCGCATGGGAAGAAAGCGCATGATGACTCACTAGGAAAGAAGCATCAAACCGATGCGCCCCCTAAGCAGGCCCCTGGGACAACCAGCACGCCTAGAAGCTTAGGAGCGTATTCAGATCTGGTCTTTCCTACAGTGGAATCACTTACCAAAACTACCCCCGCTGTTACAACAAGTACTAGCGCGGTAGAACTGGAGCGCACTCCTCTTAACATGCCAGAGGTGAACTTCACTGAACCTCCCAATGCGCCTATCCGAAACAAGGATCCTGCCTTGGAAACAGACTCCATCGCGCTAGAGGGAGTCACTTCCGAATTGGCGCCAAGCGACTTTGTATCTCAAAACTACGAAGCCTTGACTGCGCTCATGCGAGAGGAGGCAAAGAAGAGGTCAAGCCAAAGTCTGCACGGCAGACTCAACTTCGATCCTGAGCACGAAGTATCCCCACCGCGCTACCAAAAGGAAAGACGCGAGAAGGATAGCCGCAAACAACCAGTGTTTGCCAAGATTGGAAGGAAGGTTGTGGACGATGAAGCAGCCGACCTTCAACATCTGGAAGAGCCTGAAGAGGGGGAGCGGCGCGCCAATGTCCACGCTAGGCTTGGCAGTCGCAGGATCCAAGATAGGCTTGGGCGACGATGCTCCCCAAGTGAAAGCCCGTCAAGCTCTGACTCTGAGGATAGTCGGCGCAAGCGCCGCAGAGGAGCAAGCTCAGACTCTGATGATAGTCGACGCAAGCGTCACAAAAAAGTTCGCTCATCTTCAAGAGATTCCTCGGACAGCGAGACTGGACACTGGAAGTCAAGAGGAAAATACCGCGACCAGGAAGACGAAGACATGTCTCTTCCCTGGCGTCGCCAAAAGGTTGTTGCGTTCACTAAGCGCATCAGCGATTTTTCGGAGAATAAGAAAAGGCGCATGCCTACTAATGTCAAAACATATGATGGGACAGGTGATCCTGACGATCACCTAAAAATTTTCGAATCAGCAGCCACTATCGAAAATTGGCCACAACCTGTGTGGTGCCATATGTTCAACTCTACGTTAGTAGGGAATGTGCGCAACTGGTTTAGCAAGCTTCCACGTAGAAGCATCGATGGGTTTGAAGAGTTGCGCAAGGCGTTTCGCTTAAACTTTACTCAAAGGAAGAAGTGCGCCAAAAACCCTGTCGAACTTGCTAGGGTTAGACAGCGACAAGGGGAATCCACAAGCACTTTCATGGAACGCTTTAAAGACGAATGCATGCAAGTCAAGGCATGCCCAGAGATACTAAAAATATCGGGTTTTATGAATGCAATCAATAACCCAGATCTGATTAAAAAATTAAACGATAAGGTTCCCCTAACTTTTGACGAGCTCATGAAGCGCACGAGGTCTTTCATCCAAGGAGAAGCAGCCGCCGCGGATAGCAAGAAAGGCTACTCGAGCCATAGGCCACAAGAAGAGTCAAGGAGACAATCCAATGACCAGAGTGGCAATCGTAATAAGAGTTACCGCACCCAAGGCGGTGGAAGGGGAAACGACAAGTACACCCCATTAACAAAATCTCCAAAGGAGATATTCGCGACGGAAGGGGCGAACTTTCCAAAACCACCACCAATGCGCACCCCAGAGGATCGGCGCATAGGGAATGGTTATTGCGAATACCATGGACAGAAAGGTCATACAACCAACGAGTGCGTCCAACTGCGCCAATTGATTGACAAATTGGTAAAAGAAGGAAAGATGGACCACCTCGTAAAAAACATCAGAGAAGGGAAAGACAAACCGAAACCAGGGGCCAAGAAAGAGACATCAAAAGAAAAGGCAGATATCATCTACATGATACAGCCATGGCAGCGTGCGACAAGACAGAAAGTCAGTCAACGGTTTTCTAAAGGAAATGAAATTTCTTTCCCCTCCCTAACTGCGAACAACGCAGTAGTGGATCCACTTACCATTGAAATACATACGGGAGGTCATGACATCCGTCGCATGTATGTAGATGGAGGTGCATCCGCTGATATCATATATGAACACTGTTTCAAGAAGCTACGACCTGAGATACAGAATCAGTTGATCCCAGCAACAACGTCGCTCACTGGCTTCACAGGGGAGAAGATATGGCCCATGGGGCAATTACGTCTATTTGTAGAAGTTGGTGACAAACCACACTCTACAGTCACCTGGATGAACTTCATGGTAATCAGATCTCCCTCTCCGTACAACGGCATCATCGGGAGACCTGGAATATCATCTATCCGCGCCGTGCCATCTACAGCGCACGGGATGCTCAAATTCCCAGTGGAAGGAGGTATTGTCACTCTTTACAATACCACCATACCACCCAAAGAATGCAACGCAGTGACAAGTGACGTAGGCGATGCTCCAGAACAGCGCGCAACTAAAGTCCCGAACCTAAAGGTCGCCATTCACCCTGATTACCTGGATCAACAGGTATCTATTGGCGGGTCTCTGTCTGACAAAGGCAAATCAGCCATATGCGCACTCTTGCAAAACAACTTAGATATTTTTGCATGGGAACCAAAGCATATGACAGGAGTGCCACGTTCCATCACGGAACACAAGCTGCAAATCCGACAAGGATATCCTCCAATACGACAGAAAAAGCGCGGACAAGCCCCAGACCGCGCAAAAGCCATCCTGGAAGAAGTACACAAACTAGTAAACGCAGGCATCATGCGGGAAGTGTACTACCATGACTGGCTCTCTAACCCAGTAATGGTAAAAAAGAGCGATGGCAGTTGGAGAATGTGCGTAGACTTCACAGACCTCAATAAAGCATGTCCACAGGACTGTTACCCGCTACCAGAAATAGACTGGAAGATCGAATCTCTGTGTGGATATCCCTTTAAATGCTTCCTGGACGCATACAAGGGATACCACCAAATTCAAATGGCGGAGGAAGATGAAGAAAAAACAGCCTTCCACACAAGTCAAGGGGTCTATTGCTATACAAAGATGCCCTTTGGCCTAAAGAACGCAGGAGCAACATACCAACGATTGGTAGACACTGCGTTCGAGAAACAAGTAGGCCGCAACTTGGAAGTATACGTCGATGACCTAGTCATCAAAAGCCATACTGAGGAAGAACTAGTGCGCGACATGGAGGAAACGTTCAAAACACTGAGGAGAATCAACATGAAATTGAACCCCAAGAAGTGTACATTTGGCGCAACAGAAGGCATGTTCCTCGGGTATTTGATAGAACCCGATGGGATCAAGCCTTGCCCAGAAAAGACCCAAGCAGTTATCGACCTTCCCTCACCGCGCACACTGAAGGAGGTTCAGTCACTAAACGGCAAGCTAGCCGGACTGAACCGATTCTTATCCAAATCAGCGGACAAGTCACTTCCCCTATTCAAGACACTCAAGAAGTGCACAAAACGCATGTTTTTAATGGATTTAAAAGTATATTTTCAAAACAGCCCCGGGGGCTAATTTTTTGTGAATAAGTCGACCCATATGGGGTCTCATGATCTGGACTTTTTGACCCTATGGCCATTTGTTATGCATACTTTGATTGCTATACTTGTTTGGTACCCGTAAAATGGCCTAAAACGCGTTAATTTGATAGATTTGTAACATGATTTCAAATCAGCCCATGAGGCTTAATTTTCTGTGGTAAAATGATGTTAAGAAGGTCCTAATATCAATGGGTTTTGAACCTATGGCCATTTGACACGCGTACCAATCTGGGTTTTAATTCTTGTTAATTAATTCTTCGATTTTGTTGGCTAATAATTTATTTCTTGTTATTTATTTTGTTATCCATGGCAAATACATGCATGTTTGCCCATGGAGTTAGCCAAAATATTGTTTTGCTCATAATATTATGGTATTATTATGTGTATATGCAAAGCCGGTGAAAACCTAGACCACTTATGCCTTGTGATGTTGTGATTGTTGGTTGATTTCTTGTTTTTGGGATTTGCCATTGTTTCGGCACTTTTGTAATGTAATTCATTTTGGTTTTGTCATTGTTTGGGCATTTTTACAATATATAGGAAGTAGATTAGTTGTATTTCACTTCATATATTTTGTAATCAAAAGCATGGAATCAATGGCGAAAGAATGAAGGACTTTGGAACAAAAGTAGCTGCTGGACACACTGCTGGGAAAATGCGATTTCCAGGAAATTGGTAAGGTATTTTGGGCTGAATTTTTTTGTGCAGGTTCACAAGACATAGGCCTGCAACTTTGTCAACTGGGCCGAAGCATAAGGAGGTCATCTTCCAGGCCGTTTGGGCCTTCAAAGACAGAAATTCTGGGCTGACAAAATCGATTTTCCATGTGCATAATGGGCTTTTACCTGCCCATGATCGTCTTGGGGCAAGTGGGAGCCCTCCGTTTGGTTGTGGTTTCTGTCCCTAGTTGACTCTTGGTTCTCGTGATGGCTCACGAGGCCAAGCATAGGATTTTCATCGGTTGAGGCTTTGCATATTGTGGTTGTATGTTTGTTTGGTTGTTTTATATATGCTATGATTATATGTAAAACGGAAAATGCTTTCTAAAACTTGAAACGGAACACAAACCAATTTGAACTAAGTCTTATGATTTAGTTTAACTAAGTTTAAATATAGATTTGAAACTTAAAATCATTGTTTTCTAAATAACACTTAAACTAGTTAAGTTTGTTTATTTATTTATTGTATTGTCCAAACTTAATTATAATCCACTTAGGATTTATATTAGTCTTGAAAATGGACAACTCGACACACATAAATTAAAACAATGATTAGACTTAAGTTAAGAAAAGTTTTTAACATGTGCTACGAAGAATGAATGCGTGCTTCTTTCGTACACATTTTTGATCCACATCAAAATTTTACCCGTCAAAATTTAAGTCATGCCGTCCAATTGTTGAGAACACTTACAATTACCTTTTGCCTATGCGTGGGACCTAGGTTGAATTGTAACCCAAGGTGACTATTCTCTATGCGTGGGACCTAGATATATTCTCACACATTCTCAAATTGGATGACTTAATCGAGTTAAGCGGTGAGACCTTGATACGAGGCAAAGATGGGACCAAACATGCCTACATGACACTAGTTGTTTGACACTAGATGCCATGAGTCCCATAAGCATCTAAGAGTTGTACATGTAATACAATTGGTGATCGTCGCCTACCAATTGAATCTACTATTGCTAGCAGATCAACTGATGTAATAGTAGAAGCACAATGTGGATCTTAGCCCTTTTGTAAAATTAATTGTTTTAAATTGTAAACATGGGGTAGTTAAATTACAAAAGGATAATTGTCGAAAATACTAAAATGAACTTTGTAAATTCAATTAATGAATTAATGCAACACAAACCGTAAACAAGAGTTTGTTCTTTTCTTGTTAAAAGGACGAACTAAGTCGTTCTTTCCTTGTAAGAAAGAGACTTGTTCCTATCCTTTTTCTTTATGAGGAAAAACCATAATAGGAATATTTGAATTTTCCTAATTCTAATAAAACTCAAAGAACAATTGCTCTAGAAATCGTGATGTTTTGTACAAGTCAAAACGGTTAAGTATGGTTACACATCTTACTCTTTCAAGGTCGTTTTATAACCCTAGTTTCGGTTTTGAAACCTTTAAGAAATATATGATATTTGGATAACTAGAGAACACGTTTTCTACAGCTACCAAACTAAAATGAGTTTAAATAATTAGAAGACGAAAATATCAACAAACCGCAAAGTGGTAAAGGCAATTACTAGCATGATTACCTAGCAGTTTATCTTAACCCAATAAACCTACTAAGGTCCTACATACCCTTGTGGTAAAATAGACCAATTATGGAGGAAATGCAGGCCTATTTTCAAGTTAAAATAGCAATGATGGCTAGCCCATCATCTATATGTTAGAACTTGATGCACTTCCTTGAATACCTAAGTACATGTTTACTTGTCAAAGTGACTCACATTAGCAATAATGTGTAGATATTCAAAGAAAGAAAGAAAGTATCCAATCACCACTCACTCTCCACTGGTGACGAAACACATGAAATGTTGTCTAATCCAGTGGGAGCTACGTGATTATATTACTGGTGACGAAACACATGTAATGTTGTCTAATCCAGTAGGAGTTGCAAGCTTTATTACCTTGCAAGTTGCCCATCTTATTTCCAGATTGTCTTGAAATAATACGTTACTTTCCACATGTTAAGCATCACAGTTTATATAAGAACCATTGCATAAATTTTATAAGATAACTTGTCGCGTTCCTTATGTTGCTTCCTGAATTGTTATCTATAAACTTGTTATGCATGATTCATTATTAAAACGATAAAGTTCTACATATCTATATTTTGATTTTGACTAAAATCATATGTTATCTTAGACATGGTCATATTGCTCATACAAACAAACGAGCGTAGTGTTGTCTGTATACTCTCATGATGTTGTGTCATGCACAAGTGGGAGAAATCTTAATTGTGTGCAAGGTACAACATAAAACAATATGACTAATGGTTTTTCTTGACTGCAAAGTAAGAAACTAAGATTCTACTAGGACTTCTACACATAAAATGTATATTGCCCTAATTAGAACAAATATCAAGATAACATGAAAAGCTACTTCAACATATTCACTGAATTGTTTAGTAAATATGATTATGTTTTCTTGTAAAGTCATAATCATGAAGTATGAAATTAACTTGAATTTGCTATTGAGGCCAAGTGTCGGCGCTCGTAATTACTTTAGTTGAATATGTTTAGGTCTCTTGTAAAGACACAAACATCAATTCTGTCAATTGTTGAAAGACTTATAACGTAAAGTAAGACGTCAATTTGTTATGTCTTCTTGTTAAGACATGTACACTTACAACGTATAATAAATGTTTATATTTTCTAGTCAAAACATGCACATGAAGTAAAGTATGCATTAGGCTAAAATTACTATTGACATCATCTGGTTTGACTTGGTTGGCAGATATGTAAGCCAAAAGGTATAAGTTCATCTAATGAGTTGTGTGATAGTCTCACAACATCAGTCCTCATGGAATACCACAACTTTATGGTATGTCCATCATGGAAAATCAAACACTATTGATATTGTTTGATATTTGATGACTTAAACTGTCTTACCTCCAAAGCTATCAAGGTTAGAAATTGAATGTGCCATGTGTACACTCAATATGGTTCCAACCCAAAAGGAATTTAAGACACCATTGTATTATGGCATGGGATGAATCTCATTATGTCTTGATTGAAGTTCTGAATTTGTTAACTACCTAAGAGTAAGTAATTAACAAACTAGAGTCAAGAACTAACGATGTATTTTGGATGTCCCACTTGAAAATAATTTATTGTTGCTCAAGATGCTGAGTGTCTAGAGATTAGTCTCTACACACAAAAGCAAGTGGGAGCACCTTTAGATCTTGAAGATATTCAAGAGCAACCTTCTAAATACACTTGCTAATATCATACTAAGGTTGAACATGCATATATTAAACCATAGATTGATATCTCTCATTCATAAATCCGTAAGGATACCTCTTGCACCTGAATGATATAGTTTTTTATATCAATGCTAAGGGATATAAGTTAGAGGATCATAGTGAACCTGCTAACTATAGAGATGCATTATCAGACCTTGAATCTGATGAATATCTCAAAATTATGAATGTTAAGATGCAGTCCTTGAAAGACAATCACTCACGGAGGTTGATTGATCTCTTACCAATCAGTTAGACTGTGAGGTTTAAAATGAGTTTCTTGATGAGAAGACTCAAAAGGACAAACTTGTACACACATTTAATACACGCGCAGTAAAAGGAGTTTACTCGTACTCAAGAAATTGACTATGACTAAATCTTCCTACCTACAAACGTTAAATGTATAAAGATGAGTAATTGTCATACCTGTTTTCATGTAAATGAAATATGACAATAGGATATCAAAACACCTTTCTTGTTGATTACCTTTGCGAGGACGATGAGTAATCAAAAGGGTTTATGAATCCATATAATCTTTATTACGTATACAAGATAAATGAATCCATGTGTGGATTAGATCATGCATCTAGGAGCAGAGATCTTAAGTTAATTATAAAATCATTAATTTGATTTTGATTAATAAGATTACTCCTAAGTATACTGAGAGCAAGTTGGAGCACTGTATTTATTTTCTTAAATCTCATATGTCATTAACATATTAGAAACAATATTCCATCTAAGCTAGACTTTAATCCTTATCTTGGAATGAAGTTTCTTTTGAAGGATTTATAAAATAAGACATACAACCTTGTTATGTATATGTTTATTAGAATAAACATAAGCGGTTATTAAGTCTAAGCACAATATGACACGTTATTGAGGGGAGTCTCAATGATCAATCTCACTTGATGAGATTGAACACATGAATGGAAATCTTAGGTTTGACTAAAGGATTCATCATGTAAGTCATATTACGCACTGGACTATATATATCATTTGCATGAATGCAAGATGAGTTGATAATAACAAATATCTAAGTGAAAGTCATTAGATAATTGGTAAACGAACATTATAATGGACCTACAAAGTACCAAAGATATGTTCAAATGTTTACGGATATTTGAGGAGCTCTGTTTTATTTGCATACACTAATGCTTATTCAACAGAGATGATACTCAACCCTAGTCGTGTTAGGATGTCATCATGAATGATGACATTGCTGACTAGATGTGTTCTACTGAGAGCATTAATGTGTTATACATTAAAAGAATAAGAATACTTTACAGTTTGAGAAACTGTTCAGATGACTGTCTAATATAGGTGTTTTTGCTGGCTTCAAACACCCTATGGAATGTATTGTTGCAATACTCGTCTTGTACTTGAATGCACACATACAAAGGACAATCATCATTCAAACCTTTCATGAGTTTTGAAACAAGTATTCTCAAAGTTTACCCAGATGACTACTTGTTGTCTTGTACAACATGATTCGATCATGGTGGGAACATCGGATTCCGACCTATGAGTAGTCTTATGCATATCTGTTTTTAGTATTTGGATAATGGAACTGTAAGCAGTCGTATTATATAATGAATTGATATACCTGGTATGATCGTCTTCATTTATACTACTGTGTTCTATATTTGCATGTTTAATCCATGAATAATTTATTTATTCTAAAATTATCCATTGCCAGTTGACGATACGGGAGTATCATCAAATTAAGGAAAATGTGAGCGTGTTGGTGATTTATTTACCAAACTCACATGTTGTTCATTGTGATGAACATTGGATTGACCCAACCTACGAGTCATGCTCCTTGAGCATCCACTGTCTAGATGCCAAACAGGATCCCTGGCATGTTTCTGCACAAATGTAGACTGGGTTAGTTCTTTCTAGGACTCCACTTCTTGGAGGGCTTAGCTTTGAGGGTCTTTTTAACATTTACAATTGATTTATGGTCAGTGGTAAGGTGGACTGAGCTACCACAAATAATGCATTTGATTGCAGATGTAAACTCAGTGGACTGAGGGGCTAACTTTGTCATACCTCTACTGGCCTGAATGGCCTTACCACGTCCTGAGGTGTTATGATTGGAACTTCCACTATTTTCACAACAATTGTCAATTAGACAATCCTTAGGATGGTGGTCATTGAACCCATAGTAAGGGCAAGGTGCAAAAGGCTTTGCCTTTTGTTTCTGTTTTTGTTTAGAATCAGAAGGGTAGTTTAAAGACCGAGCTTTAAGGCTTGCCATCTTTGATGTGACTGAGTGTGTTTTATGATCAGAGGTCCTGTGATCATCCTTTTTACAAATCATGCAATAAAGGATTCTATAGCAATTATCAATGATATGATTGGTATAGTTACACAGTTCACATCTTTTCATGGGTTTTGTGGGTTTGGGTTTGGTTCTTGAGGAAGCTGGTTTTTGTTCCTTCTTAGATTGAGAAGGTTTCTCAGAAGATGCAATCTTCTCACCCAGCTTCCTGACCATTTCAGCCAACTGATCAAATTTTGAGTCAGGGCTTTGGGTTATTACTTCAGAAGGGACTGAAGTTGATGAGTCATCAGTATTTACTGAGACATCAAGGGTTGGTCTTTTCAGGATGGAAGTTCCCATTCCTGACCTCTCCTTTGGAGAGTGTTGGGAGTAGACCATTGGTGGGAGGCCTGAGTTTGGTGCAGCACCCTGAAGGGTATTCAGTGGTGGGAGAGGTGGATATGATTCTGATTCAGACTCATTTACTGACTCAGTATTACTGAGTTGTTCAGTGAGTCCAAGCTTACTGAGTTGATCAGTAAGTCCAAGCATATCTTTCAAATCTTGACTTTCAGGAAGCAAGATCTTTCCAGTCTCAAAGTTTGGTAACTTACTGACTGGGTTGTCCCTGACTATCCAATCATTTGACTTGGGTAGCATTTCTTGCTCAAATGATATGCCAGCTGGAACAAAGGTCAATTCACTGTGGCTCACATTGGGGTCAACCATGTGAGGGTCAATTCTTATTGTTTTCCTAGGGATTAAGCCTACAGTATCAAAGACCTTGGGGTTCTTTTTGGTCCAGCCTTGGATGACCGCCTTTTCTTTGTTAAGTTCAGTTTGTAGGGCTTGGTTTTGTTTCAAAATTTCAGTGTTCTGAATTTGTAAAGTAATTGTTTCTAATTTGGCTTGCTTCAGTACAAGCAGTTCATCTCTACATTTATTCAATTCAGACACTATATTGTTGTATTTTGAAAATAGGTTAAGCCTTTGTTCCTCAACAAATTTTAGATCTACACAAATATAATTCATGTAAGACAGCCAATCAGAATTCTCATCCATAGAAAGTAAAGTGTTTAACTTCTTCATGGTGATGTTTACCCACTCTCCATTCCTTGCATGGCCTTTCCCAACAGCCACCTGATCACCTTCAGAGAGTGCCATTAGTGCACTTACTCTAATTTCCTCATCTGAGGAGACCTCTTCTTCATCCCAGTCATAAGCTTCAGCTACTAAAACCTTATTCTTTGCCTGAATAGGTTTGGTAGATTGAACAGCCTGAGACATAGAGGTTTTAGTTTCAAGAAGTGCAAGTTTAGCCTTAGCTTTCCTATATTTAGTTTCAAATTCTTTTTGACCCTTGTTTTGAAATTGTTGGGTCGACTGAAACATTTTAGGTTGAAACTTGCTAGTCCCTGAGGAACTATTTCCTGAAAATTTGTAAGAGGGTTCTGAGATGGTTTTAGAATAACAGTCCCTAGCAAAATGACCCTTTTTACCACAGTTAAAACATTCAGTGGTTTCATTTGCTTTTCCTTTTGAAAAGTTGGATTGGTTTCTTTTGATGAAACGTTTTGAACTAGCAAGGAGTGCCCTTTCTTGGAATTCCAAGTTTAAGTCTTTTAGGTACTCATCACTAGTCCTTTCATCAAGTTCATCCTCAGAATCCTCTTGAAAATCCTGCATAACACCATTAGTATAAAAAGCAGTTGATATGGGTGTGGAGGTCAAGGCCTTTTTGGACTCAAGAGCTTTTGAGTCAGGGTATCTCCTTGAGATGAAGTTGTCTTCATAGACAAATTTTCCATAAATTTCAGGGAGCTCAAGGGTCTGAATGTGATTAGCATTCCTTAGGCCTTGTGAGAATTTTAGCCACTTCTCAGGGAGACTGTTAACAAAGTCAACATTTGTCTCATGCTTAGACAAAACTACACCATCATTTGATAGTTCGTTTATCAAAGTCTTGTATCTGGTATAAGTCTGAGAGAGACTTTCAGAGTCTTTTGCCCTGAAAGTATTATACTCAAGTTTCAGGTCCATGACCCTGTTTTCCTTGGCATCTGAGGGACCCTCAAAGCTATTGACCAAGTCATCCCAAGTTTGCTTGGCTGTTGTACAGTTAATGACTGATTCCATTATATCGTCAGGAAGACATGATATAATGATGCTTTTCAGGCGTTGGTCTTGATTGACCACCCTCCTCTCATCAATGGTCCATTGAGCCTCAGGCTTGTTTAGTCCTTCAGCAGTCTTTGGGAAATAGGGACCATCTTTGACACAAGAGATGTAGTATGGTTCCATACCAGTCAAGTAGCAAAGCATTCGCTTTTTCCACTTGCTAAATTTACCAGCTTCAAGTCGTGGGGCAACAGCTGAAAAGCTTCCACCCTTTTTGTCGACTAGCTGGGGCACATTTGCATCAGTCATAGTAGGATCTTGGTTTTTAAAAAACTTGAGCACTCTTGGTTAATTTTGAAAGATTTTATAAACCAGAGGCTCTGATACCACTTGTTGTTCCCTTAACACGCTTAGAGTTAACTAGAAAGTTAATCTATTTGTGTTTATGACTAATACAATGTAATGATTCTTTTTTTCAGTTAATGAAACGTAAATGTAAAAACACAAAGTATTTTTCAACGTTTAAATTCTTATTAGAAATGAATCAAAGAATCTATTACCCAAGTGTTTTGCGGAACAAACACTTGGGATTGAATAGACAAGGTATGGTGTCTCCTATCTAAACTCAAGCTATGCTTAAGTGGTAACAATATGCCTCACTGAGCTATCTCAGGGACTGGTTACTCTTTGTAGGAGAGAAGTTGTTTTGCAAAAGTCTAAGGCTTTCAATGTACAAAACACACTTAACTTCTCTCCTTCTGAACCTATTTATACACAAGTATAAAAGAGTAAAAGTGATTAAAAATACTTCAACTTGTTGAGGAAGCGTGTCTGACCATTCAAACAAGAAATTGGTATGTTCCAAAGTCATTAGGAATGTGTCTACAACCAGACTTTAGCATTTTTGGGAAGGTTGGTACCTGACAAGATAAGAGTGTTTGGTCTGACATTCTTATCTTCTCAAATACTTCCCACTTATTCCCGCCTTTATTTCAGGCATTGGTTTCTTCAGTCTTCAATCACTTATTGTTGTTGAGGAGACTGGGGTTCAGTGAGTTCTTGTCCAACACTCACTGAACCATCATCTTCTTCTTTGGCTTAAGTCCTACTCAGGGAGTACCGCCTACCTGAGTAGTGAATCCTTCTTCTTGAATTCGCCTTGAGCATCCTGAAGATGACTCATTGAGTGACTGTTCACTCAATGACTTGAATTGTTCTCGGTTTAATTTACACTTAGTTAATTTGTGTCCAAATCTTGTTTTAAGTATTCTTGGGTACTGATGGACCCAACATTTATACATTGTGATAATTTATTTTTGTTATAATTGTTGGTTAAAAGGAGTGGTATTTCGGTTATTAATTTTCACGGGGATACGTTTTTAACAAGATCGGGATAAAACCATTATCAAAGTTCACATAACCAAGTAACGAAGGCTAGTTTTTGGGAATATAAAAGCAAGATGTGACTACGGCGTTAATTCATTATTATTTATTTGAGGTTGAAGTGGAATTTCACGGGTGCGTGTACTTAGTATCTTGAAGATATCGGGGTTGGTTGGATGCATGATTCTTCGAGATCCTTGCTCGAGCTTATAACCGTTAGAATGATTACGACTTGAGTTATCTAGTTATACCTAATGTAAGGAGTTACGTTGTTGTGCTCACAGAGTATAGCTATCACTTTAAAGGAGTTACATTGTAGTGCTCAAGTGTCACAAAAAGATGTGGATAATTCGAGAGAAGTTCATATACAGTTAAGGAAGGTTGGATGGGTATATGATTCTACCTTTATTGAAATTCTCAGTATTGGTTCGTATTCAGACAATAGTGCAAGTTTAAGTCACAAGTTTGGGTTATTTTACTTCAGTCTCAAGTTCGTAATACTGGGTTTTCTCCATCAGTAGTCACTACAAAAAGCCGTCAGAATGATAATGGGGTCGGTAAATAGTTAGCAGAGAAGAGTATTAAAGAGTAGAGATTTTATTAGCAGTTGATTCTCACGGGCTATTTCTGGTACTTCACACATCTTCGACTATTGGACATACAGGGTTTACACTGCCTCCGTTTCCATCGTAACCATAGTGTGTATGCTTCCGATTCCGCGAAGACATCGTGGGGGAAGAGAGAGTAGATGTACTTTGACTTTTCTTGCATTCTTTGCGAAAACACTCTTTTTCCAGATGTATCTGCATTCAGGGGGAAGAAATGTGCACATCGGGGACACATAACAGACTCACGTGATCGAGCTTACAATTTTATTACTACCGGAGAAACGTCCGCAGAGATGATCAGTGGTTCGGTTTTATGATTTTGGTTTAATCGTTTCAACTTTCGCAGGTTGTAAAGTGTGAAGTAGCCTACTTATGTGAGAAGATCTTGCTGATTTCTTGCATGTTACCCCCGAACGGAGTTTCCGCATTGAGCATAACCGTTACTGAGTACTAGTCAGATTTGCTTGGTGTGGTTTACGATGTCATCTACAAATTCCGCTGCGTACTTACAACCTTCAAAAGTTAGAAGACATGTTAACTACATCAAAGTTTCGAATCTGCTGAAGACGGTTGTCAGTTTAGGGGGAAGCTGATTCAGAAACTTCACCAAAAAGAAGTATATGAAGAATCCGTTAAAGACATGTAGCATGAATTGGGGGGAAGTTAATCCAGTTCATGCATATTACTTCGTTTATCTACAAGTGAAGAAAAGTTCTCAAGCCGAGGTACAAGATGAAGACAAAGAGAGTCAACTGTAGTCATCCTCAGCACTTGAAGACCTTATGAAGACCTTTCTTTGTTGGTATTTGTACTTGTAGGAAATGATGTAAGTAATCCCATATGTTGCCACATTGGGGGAAGATTGTTGGGTATGCCTCTAACACTAAAATGTGACAACATATTTGGGATTACATTAGCTATATTGTAAGGCACAAACACAAGGACTAGAACCGTCATTTATGTAAAGTCTTGTGTAAGTTAGCCTTTATATACCCTCCTAGACTTCACTAGGAGGGTGAGCCTTGTTTTGTGTGTTTTACATTATCACTTTTATCAATAATAAGACCAGGTTCATTCTCTCTCTCAACACTCTCTCTCTCTAAACTCTTACCATGGAGATGATGTATTATCATCATCCCCGACCTCCCGATTCACAATATATCATCCAATACACGATCCTACAGATACCGAAGCCGATAAAAGCTTTATATCTCTTACCTTCGCTACTTTACTTAAACTTACCCCCACTGCCTTAAACAACACGTGTAACACCCCAACCCGGCAAGGGTAAAGATATCACAACAATGGCTTCATATCAGATTACAAGCATTAAATCCAAAACATCATAATTCCATAACATTAATGGTCAAAGGAAATAAGTCAACATAACTTATGTCCAAAACAGAAATAAACCGAAGTACAAAATCCAAAATGCCTAAACAATGGCATAACAGAAACAGAATCCGAAATGGTATAACTAGAATGCTAAGATTAAAGCTTCACACAGTTGCTCTCATCCCCAAAGCTAAAACCCAGATCCAAGCTTAAATACCTGCCGTACATGAAAAGAAACGTACGGCTGAGCTTAAAAAGCCCAGTGAACAGATACATATACAAAGCAATAATAATGAAATAGAACTGAAATATGGTGCATGGGGAAATATCATGAGGTATAAACAAGAGACAGAAAATAAAATGAAGAATAGGATAGTCATCCACCACGAGCCCAGAACAGAACAGATAATAATCATCACAATCCAGAGGGGATGCCTCTTAAGTAACCAGATAATATGAGGGGTGTCCTCATGTATCAAATGGAGTGATCAGCTCCCAGATAAATGTGAAAGGCGTGTATTGCACACAAGCACCAGTCACCAGAACAGATATCATATATATATATATATAATTAAATCCACTAACAGAACAGATCTAGGATGCATCCATACGCCCCCAGAACATATCATATTGGCCATAATCATAGTAGTGTGCACATATCATAAACAGAATGGGGACGTGGCGGAACATCACTCTACCGCCCTAGAGTCATGCCATTGGTGCATCAATGACATGGACATGGAACCCCCATGCCTAGTGAAATGGCTCGGGTATCAAACTAAGAGTCAGACATCATATCATAATCAGAAAGTCATATATCAAAGGTCAAATCAGATGGTCCATAATAGATGGTTCATAACAGATATGTCAGATGTAATAACAAAGGTCCAAATCAGAGTGTAACCAGAAAGGTTCATAATAAAAGGGTTCATAGCAATGGTTTTGGAAACACTTAAACAAATCAGAATTGGAATCATAACCATGAGATAGGACACCCTTACTGAAAAAGGGCAGAGTATCTGTACCTTATTGCAAGCAAAATAAAACCAGAATTAGCAAACACTGACAAGCTCAGGATCTCTCCTTCTTCACACCTAAGAGAGTAGAAGAGTATTACAATAGGTTTTTAACTGACTTTCCATTTTAAGTAACTTCCCTTTTTAGCAGGTTTCCAAATTTAGTAAGTTTCCATAATTAGAAAGTTTCCTTATTTAGAAAGTTGGGTCAACATTCATAGTTAAATCATTATTTCTGGAATTAGGGTATCTTTTATCACATTTACATATTTGGTCCTTATAGATTTACAATTTACACTTTACACCCTTTACTTTCACAAGTTACACTTTAGACCCTTAATTCATCAAAATTTCACAATGGTCACTTATTTTATCATATTATAAGAGTGTACCCTCAATTTTACAGAATTTACACATTAGGTCCTTTTAGTTTACAAAGTTACATATTATATCCTTAATTTCCATTTTCACATTTTAATTAATAATAATTACCCATTAGTCCAATAAATTCCCAAAATTTCATATTTCATCCTCATTATATTTTTATGTTCGAATCATGCTCAACTTTTCAGAAATTACAAGTTTAGTCCCTCTTTTAAATTATTTTACAAAATCGAATTACACTTTATCACATAAACATTTTAATCCTTTTAATTCTAAAATTTACACATGACACCCCTAACTCATATTTTATTCGAATAGTACACATCCCAAAATAAGTTCTAAAAGTAACCCATAGGTTTTAAAAGTTACAAAACAAGCCCTCCTAGTTTAATTAAATTCCATTCGATTTAACAACTTTTCATAAATTACAATTTAAATCATTTAAACCTCATATTTACACATAGGCCCTTCATTTTATATTTTATTCACATTCGACACAGTTAGATAAACCTTACAAAACTGACCCATAAGTTTCAGAATTTACGAATTACACCCTATAGTTTTTAAATGTTCCAAACGCATAAAATCCCAATTCGACAAACCCTAATTCAATTTGTATCACATGACTCAATCATTATCAATCATTGGCACATCATTAACTGCATTTTTAAATTCCAGAAACATACTTAACTTAACCCTAATCGAAGCTAGGGTTTATATTTCATTCGATATATCCTTTTCCCATATTAGCGATAGAACAATATTTTACCACGATCAAATCTAGCTTCAAATATTCAGGTTCTTATTTTTCCCAGGTTACTTAGGTCGTATAGAGTCCATGAAAAATGATTATAACATCCAGAAAAATTCGCATATCATATAATGAGTTCTATACGTATTTTATGCATTTTAATTCATGCGATTAGATTAAGGTTGCATGGTCGAATTATATATTTTATATACGACTTATAGGATATAGAGAACATGAGAAAATTACCAAATCGAATTTAGAACGCGTGGTAAGGCTGTACGAATTTTAGTCCTTCGGATGTATTGTTCGACAAGAAAGAATTTCCCACGATCAACCGAGTGATCTACAAATCTTGTAGATATTTTTCCCAGGTCATATATCATATGAGGATTAAGAGAAAAATGAAAAACGAATTTAACAAGAGTCGAATGAATTTATTTGGGAATTACCTTCGGATGTAATTAGCGAACAAGAATATGGGCTAGCGATCAAATGAAAGACTCCCACGACCTAAACCCAATTTTCTTAGCTTCCTTAAATCACGTACAACACCAGAAAAATAGCCTCGGATTTCCAGAAATTCGTATAATGAAATGGTGGAATTATTGTGTGTTTTTCTTCAATCGGCAATAGAGAAAAATAGGGTTTGAGGGGATTTATTTTATGGAGGAGATATGGGAGCGTCAAGGGGGAGGGAGATCAGCCCCAAATCACGGAATTTATTTTTGGCCCTCATTGTGATTTAATTTCCCATTAAATGTGATTTATTTGCTTTTAAAATCAAATTAATTGATAGTTTATCCATTCGGCTATTTCAAGGGCATTTTAGTAATTTCTTAACTTTTATAAATATTAATCAAAGTTGTTAAAATTATTTTATATCATGTCTTGTTCTTTTCCAGAAGTTTGGGACCGATTCGGTACTTTTATAAGCTTTTAAGTAATTTTTTAATTTGCAGGGGCAAAATGGTCATTTTACACGTTTTGGATTTTTAGGTGTTACAACTTCTTCCCCTCTAACAGAAAAATTTCGTCCTCGAAATTTGCAAAAAGGTACAGATGAAATGAAACAGATGACAAGACAAGGACATACCAGATCAGAATACGAAGTGAGGATAACTAGCACGAATCGATTCTTCAGTCTCCCAGGTAGCCTCGCGCTCTGGGTGATTCTTCCAAAGAACCTTAACGAATGGAATGACTTTGCTCCTCATGACCCGCTCTTGCCGGTCCAAAATAGCCTCCGGCTCTTCGGATAAAGACATATCCGGCTGAATCTGATCAAGTGGATAAGACACCACATGCAACGGGTGATAGTTGTATCCCCTCAAAAGAGATACATGGAAAACATTATGCACATGAGATAGCTGAGGAGGTAGAGCCAGACGATAAGAGACCTCCCCAATACGATCCAGAATTTCAAAGGGACCAATAAACCGAGGACTCAACTTGCCCTTAATTCCAAAACGCTTAACACCTCGGAAAGGAGATACTTTCAGAAATACTCGATCACCAACATTAAACTCTAGGTCACGACGGTGCTTGTCAGCATAGCTCTTCTGACGCGCACGGGCCTCCTTTAACTTCTCCCTAGCAACGGCTACCTTTTCGTTGGTGTCCTGAACCAACTCCGGACCCTCAATAATACGCTCCCCTACTTCGTTCCAACAAACCGGCGCTCTACACTTGCGCCCATATAACATCTCGAAAGGAGCCATCCGAATACTGGCATGCCAACTATTATTATACGCGAACTCCACCAAACATAAATATTCGTCCCAACTACCGGTCCATTCCAAGGCACAAGATCGTAACATGTCTTCCAATGTCTGAATGGTCCTCTCCGACTGACCATCAGTTTGGGGATGAAAAGCGGTACTAAACTTAAGGCGAGCGCCCCAAGCCTTATGAAGTCCCTTCCAGAAACGTGAAGTGAAACGAGGATCACGATCAGAAACGATAGATGAAGGCATACCATGCAATCTGACAATCTCCTGCTGAAAGATTTCCGCCAACTTACTGATACTATAGGTCATACGGATGGGTAAGAAATGAGCAGATTTAGTTAGCCGATCGACGACCACCCAAATCGCATCATGTCTTTTACGAGTCAAGGGCAGACCAGAAACGAAATCCATGGAAATCTCATCCCACTTCCATGTAGGAATCTCCAGAGGCTGCAATAGACCACTAGCTCGTTGATGCTCAATCTTAACTTGCTGGCAGGTCATACATCTAGCAACAAATAACGCCACATCTTGCTTCATGCCGTTCCACCAGAAGTGTTGCTTAAGATCCCGATACATCTTGGTAGACCCAGGATGTATAGAGAAAGGAGAGCTGTGAGCCTCAGTCAACACCGCCTCACGCAATTCAGAATCATTAGGCACGCATAAACGATCCTCATACCAGACAACTCCGTTATCATCAACCCTAAACTCAGTTTGCTTACCCTCTTCAATATTTTGAACAATAGCCCAGAGTTCACCATCATCTTTCTGAGCCTCTTTAATACGCAACATCAGATTCGACTCAATTTTCAAACTAGCCCAGTAACCAACGTCACGCCGAACACACAACTCGACATCCAAACGCTCCAAATCCTTAAGAACATGCGAATCAATCTCCAAGCTAGCAATCATCCCAGACTTACGACTAAGTGCATCAGCAACTACATTAGCCTTGCCTGGGTGGTACTGGATGTTCGTGTCGTAATCTTTTAGAAGCTCTAACCATCTCCTCTGCCTCATATTGAGCTCCTTCTGAGTAAAAATGTATTTGAGACTCTTGTGATCGGTGAAGATATCACACGATTCACCATACAAGTAATGTCTCCAGATTTTTAATGCAAAAACAACCGCGGCCAATTCCAGATCATGAGTTGGGTAATTTTCTTCATAAGGTTTTAATTGCCGAGAAGCATAGGCAATCACCTTGCCGTGTTGCATAAGCACACAGCCTAAACCCTTCTTAGACGCATCGCTATAAATCTGGAAACCTCCAGAACCAGAAGGTAAAGTCAGAATAGGTGCGGACACTAATCGCCTTTTCAACTCCTCAAAACTCTGCTCACGCTCATCAGTCCATACAAACTTTTCACCCTTCCGCATCAACTGAGTCAAAGGTAAAGCCAACTTAGAAAACCCTTCAACAAAACGCCGGTAATAACCAGCTAATCCCAGAAAACTCCGAATTTCAGTCACCGTGGTAGGTCTCGGCCACTTGGTGATAGCCTCAACCTTAGCGGGATCCATAGTGATGCCCTCTGCAGACACGATATGACCAAGGAAAGCGACTTGGTTAAGCCAGAACTCACACTTAGAAAATTTTGCGAACAATTTCTGCTGTCTCAGAATACCCAGAACAATACGCAAATGCTGCTCGTGCTCCTCAGACGATTTAGAATATACCAGAATATCATCAATAAAAACAATGACGAACTTATCGAGGAATTCATGAAAGATCCGGTTCATCAAATCCATAAACACAGCAGGAGCATTTGTTAGGCCAAACGGCATAACCAGAAACTCATAGTGTCCATAGCGGGTACGGAAAGCAGTCTTAGAAACATCCTGCTCTTTAACTCGCAATTGGTGATAACCAGATCGCAAGTCGATTTTAGAGAACACCTTGGCTCCTTGCAATTGATCAAACAAGTCATCAATGCGAGGAAGCGGATAACGGTTACGAATGGTAATGCGATTTAACTCACGATAATCAATGCACAGCCGCATAGACCCATCTTTCTTCTTCACAAAAAGAACCGGAGCACCCCAGGGCGAAACACTAGGCCGAATAAAACCGTTCCCCAATAGCTCTTCCAATTGCTCCTTTAATTCCTTTAATTCGACAGGCGCCATCCGGTACGGAGCCTTAGAAATAGGTTCGGCACCGGGAATCAGATCAATAGAAAATTCAACTTCTCTAGCCGGAGGAAGGCCAGGAAGTTCATCAGGAAATACATCAGCATACTCCCGAACAATGGGAACGCTAGCAACATCAGGACTTTCTACAGATGAATCTTTAACAGAAGCCAAATAGCCTTGGCAACCATGAGATATCAGAGTTCGTGCTTTCATGGCAGAAATAATCTTAACGGATTTCAGAGGCTGGGAACCATGATAAATGAAATCAGGATGATGAATGTCGCCGAAGATCACCTTGCGGGCATAACAATCGATGGTCGCCTTATGATCAGCCAACCAATCCATGCCCAGAATCGCATCAAAATCGGTCATATTAATGGGAAGCAGATTTGCAGGACGAACACGATCATCGAAATGTAGAGGGCAGTTAACATATTCATGATCAATAATCACTTGGGTTTTCATTGGGGTTGCGATTGATATACGATTTATTAATGGTTTTGGTTCCAGATTAAGTTTCTTAGCAAAGTTTACAGATATAATGGAATGAGTAGCTCCGGTGTCAAACAATACAAAAGCCGTACGATCTCCAATATAAAGTATGCCAGTAATGGTACCTGATGTGTTGGCCGCTTGGTCCCGAGTAGTAGCATACACTCGGCCCATGGTGGGAGCTGGCCTAGTCGGGTTTGCTGGCACGATGGGGTTCTTCTTGGGGCAATCTTTGATCCGGTGCTGAGAAGAGCCACACGAAAAACAACCCCCAGAAGCTTTATAACAAGGACCCGGATGTGGTTTCCCACATGTAGTACATAAAGGAGGAGGAGGTAGAGTCTCAACAGCCTTCTTCTGGCCTGACGATCCTGACTGCTGATACTGCTGAGAATCCCTACGCCTGCTATTATCACCCTGACCTTGACCCTGACGGTCACCACCATACCGACCATAATCCTGCCGGCCCTGGTTCCTAGAATCCTGACGCCTATAATCACCACCTCGGTCCTGGCGACCCCGCTGATCCTGCCCATGGTCCTGACGACCTCGAAAATCCTGTCTCTGGTCCTGACGACCCTGACCCCGAGTATCAACCCTGTTGCCATCTCTATCACGTTTATTAGATCTCCTGTCCTCATGCAGCAACTCAATGTTGCGCGCAGCATCCTGAACACTAGCCACATCCTCATATGGAGTGTTAACAATCCGGTCTAACACCCATCCCTTAAGAGCCCATTTGAAGTGACGAGCCTGTCGAACCGCATCCCCGGTAACCTCTGGCCCAACGAAACTGGCCAGACGTAAGAATCGCTGCATAAAGTCTCCTGAAGACTCATGATCACCTTGACGAATCGACCCGTATTCCCTCTCATATCTCAGCTTTTCTGCCATAGGAATGTACTGCTTATAAAACACCTCAATGAACCCTGCCCACGAACAAGTCTCAGCAAAATCTTCCTCCTTTGCCTGTACAAGAGCAGTCCACCAATTCTGAGCGTCACCTTCCAGCTTGAATGTAGCCAAACGAGTTTTAAACTCGTCAGCACATCCGAGGACCCTGAACAATTTCTCCACGTGCGTGATCCAGTCCTCTGCCTCATGAGGAGTGGCAGCGGACTTAAACGAAAGAGGCTTGAGCTTGTTGAACCGCTCAATCCACACATGAATACCGACCGGTGGGGGAGCGGGTGGGTCACCGCCACCACCACCTCCAGAAGGACCTGCCCCACTACGGAGTCTGTCGGTGACCTCGGTCACCACCTGAGCAGAAAGGTCAGGGAGGACGTTTTCAAAGCCTCAGCAATCATGGCTTCGAAATTTGGAGCATCATACTCGTTAAAGCGCGTGTTCACCATCTGAACGATTACAAAAAGGATTAGCAACTCAGATAGAATATGACAGAGCAGATCAAGAATATATGACAGATCAAAATAGGAAAAGAGTGCGCGAAAGGAAACCTAAGTTCTACCCAATCCTCACAGGTCACGAGCCTAAGCTCTAAGGTTTCGGATAACCTGTTCTCTGATACCATAAATTGTAACACCCCAACCCGGCAAGGGTAAAGATATCACAACAATGGCTTCATATCAGATTACAAGCATTAAATCCAAAACATCATAATTCCATAACATTAATGGTCAAAGGAAATAAGTCAACATAACTTATGTCCAAAACAGAAATAAACCGAAGTACAAAATCCAAAATGCCTAAACAATGGCATAACAGAAACAGAATCCGAAATGGTATAACTAGAATGCTAAGATTAAAGCTTCACACAGTTGCTCTCATCCCCAAAGCTAAAACCCAGATCCAAGCTTAAATACCTGCCGTACATGAAAAGAAACGTACGGCTGAGCTTAAAAAGCCCAGTGAACAGATACATATACAAAGCAATAATAATGAAATAGAACTGAAATATGGTGCATGGGGAAATATCATGAGGTATAAACAAGAGACAGAAAATAAAATGAAGAATAGGATAGTCATCCACCACGAGCCCAGAACAGAACAGATAATAATCATCACAATCCAGAGGGGATGCCTCTTAAGTAACCAGATAATATGAGGGGTGTCCTCATGTATCAAATGGAGTGATCAGCTCCCAGATAAATGTGAAAGGCGTGTATTGCACACAAGCACCAGTCACCAGAACAGATATCATATATATATATATAATTAAATCCACTAACAGAACAGATCTAGGATGCATCCATACGCCCCCCAGAACATATCATATTGGCCATAATCATAGTAGTGTGCACATATCATAAACAGAATGGGGACGTGGCGGAACATCACTCTACCGCCCTAGAGTCATGCCATTGGTGCATCAATGACACGGACATGGAACCCCCATGCCTAGTGAAATGGCTCGGGTATCAAACTAAGAGTCAGACATCATATCATAATCAGAAAGTCATATATCAAAGGTCAAATCAGATGGTCCATAATAGATGGTTCATAACAGATATGTCAGATGTAATAACAAAGGTCCAAATCAGAGTGTAACCAGAAAGGTTCATAATAAAAGGGTTCATAGCAATGGTTTTGGAAACACTTAAACAAATCAGAATTGGAATCATAACCATGAGATAGGACACCCTTACTGAAAAAGGGCAGAGTATCTGTACCTTATTGCAAGCAAAATAAAACCAGAATTAGCAAACACTGACAAGCTCAGGATCTCTCCTTCTTCACACCTAAGAGAGTAGAAGAGTATTACAATAGGTTTTTAACTGACTTTCCATTTTAAGTAACTTCCCTTTTTAGCAGGTTTCCAAATTTAGTAAGTTTCCAAAATTAGAAAGTTTCCTTATTTAGAAAGTTGGGTCAACATTCATAGTTAAATCATTATTTCTGGAATTAGGGTATCTTTTATCACATTTACATATTTGGTCCTTATAGATTTACAATTTACACTTTACACCCTTTACTTTCACAAGTTACACTTTAGACCCTTAATTCATCAAAATTTCACAATGGTCACTTATTTTATCATATTATAAGAGTGTACCCTCAATTTTACAGAATTTACACATTAGGTCCTTTTAGTTTACAAAGTTACATATTATATCCTTAATTTCCATTTTCACATTTTAATTAATAATAATTACCCATTAGTCCAATAAATTCCCAAAATTTCATATTTCATCCTCATTATATTTTTATGTTCGAATCATGCTCAACTTTTCAGAAATTACAAGTTTAGTCCCTCTTTTAAATTATTTTACAAAATCGAATTACACTTTATCACATAAACATTTTAATCCTTTTAATTCTAAAATTTACACATGACACCCCTAACTCATATTTTATTCGAATAGTACACATCCCAAAATAAGTTCTAAAAGTAACCCTTAGGTTTTAAAAGTTACAAAACAAGCCCTCCTAGTTTAATTAAATTCCATTCGATTTAACAACTTTTCATAAATTACAATTTAAATCATTTAAACCTCATATTTACACATAGGCCCTTCATTTTATATTTTATTCACATTCGACACAGTTAGATAAACCTTACAAAACTGACCCATAAGTTTCAGAATTTACGAATTACACCCTATAGTTTTTAAATGTTCCAAACGCATAAAATCCCAATTCGACAAACCCTAATTCAATTTGTATCACATGACTCAATCATTATCAATCATTGGCACATCATTAACTGCATTTTTAAATTCCAGAAACATACTTAACTTAACCCTAATCGAAGCTAGGGTTTATATTTCATTCGATATATCCTTTTCCCATATTAGCGATAGAACAATATTTTACCACGATCAAATCTAGCTTCAAATATTCAGGTTCTTATTTTTCCCAGGTTACTTAGGTCGTATAGAGTCCATGAAAAATGATTATAACATCCAGAAAAATTCGCATATCATATAATGAGTTCTATACGTATTTTATGCATTTTAATTCATGCGATTAGATTAAGGTTGCATGGTCGAATTATATATTTTATATACGACTTATAGGATATAGAGAACATGAGAAAATTACCAAATCGAATTTAGAACGCGTGGTAAGGCTGTACGAATTTTAGTCCTTCGGATGTATTGTTCGACAAGAAAGAATTTCCCACGATCAACCGAGCGATCTACAAATCTTGTAGATATTTTTCCCAGGTCATATATCATATGAGGATTAAGAGAAAAATGAAAAACGAATTTAACAAGAGTCGAATGAATTTATTTGGGAATTACCTTCGGATGTAATTAGCGAACAAGAATATGGGCTAGCGATCAAATGAAAGACTCCCACGACCTAAACCCAATTTTCTTAGCTTCCTTAAATCACGTACAACACCAGAAAAATAGCCTCGGATTTCCAGAAATTCGTATAATGAAATGGTGGAATTATTGTGTGTTTTTCTTCAATCGGCAATAGAGAAAAATAGGGTTTGAGGGGGTTTATTTTATGGAGGAGATATGGGAGCGTCAAGGGGAGGGAGATCAGCCCCAAATCACGGAATTTATTTTTGGCCCTCATTGTGATTTAATTTCCCATTAAATGTGATTTATTTGCTTTTAAAATCAAATTAATTGATAGTTTATCCATTCGGCTATTTCAAGGGCATTTTAGTAATTTCTTAACTTTTATAAATATTAATCAAAGTTGTTAAAATTATTTTATATCATGTCTTGTTCTTTTCCAGAAGTTTGGGACCGATTCGGTACTTTTATAAGCTTTTAAGTAATTTTTTAATTTGCAGGGGCAAAATGGTCATTTTACACGTTTTGGATTTTTAGGTGTTACAACACGTATGAAATCGAACTAGCTAATGGAAAATTAGTAGGCACTAACTCTATAATCCGAGGTTGTACCTTAACCCTATTAAATCAACCTTTCGACATCGACCTCATGCCCATCGAACTTGGAAGCTTTGACTTAATCGTTGGTATGGACTGGCTATC
Source organism: Artemisia tridentata subsp. tridentata (assembly GCA_021014915.2). Lineage (NCBI taxonomy): Eukaryota > Viridiplantae > Streptophyta > Magnoliopsida > Asterales > Asteraceae > Artemisia > Artemisia tridentata. Next base: position 169,989,489 of record CP139508.1, read on the forward strand.
CAAATACCATGCAAAGATTTTATGCGACAAGAAAGTGGTTCACATCCCTTTTGAGGATGAAACTTTGATTATTCGGCGTAATCAAAGTAAGACCAGATTAAGCATAATATCCTGCATCAAAACCATGAAGTACATCAACAAAGGATGTCAAGCGTTTTTAGCTCATGTAACTGAGAAAAAGACGGATGAAAAACGACTGGAAGATGTGCCTGTAGTACGAGATTTTCTGAAAGTTTTTCCTGAAGAGTTACCTGGACTACCACCTGTTCGTGAGGTAGAATTTCATATTGACTCGGTGCCGGGAGCAGCGCCAGTAGCACGAGCACCCTACCGTTTAGTGCCATCGGAGATGCAAGAACTATCCAATCAACTGCAAGAGTTATTGGATAAAGGTTTTATTCGACCAAGCTCATCGCCTTGGGGAGCACCTGTCCTATTTGTCAAAAAGAAGGACGGATCTCTTAGGATGTGTATCGATTACCGGGAATTGAATAAACTTACGGTGAAGAATCGATATCCATTGCCAAGGATCGATGATTTGTTCGACTAACTGCATGGATCAAGTGTTTACTCGAAAATCGATTTAAGATCCGGTTATCATCAGCTGCGTGTTAGGGAAGAAGATATTCCTAAAACAGCTTTCCGAACGAGATATGGTCACTACAAATTTCAAGTGATGCCATTTGGGTTAACTAATGCACCGGCTATGTTCATGGATCTCATGAATCGTGTGTGCAAACCTTATTTGGACAAATTCGTGATCGTGTTCATTGATGATATTCTTATCTATTCTCGGAGCAAAGAAGAACATGCGGAGCATTAAAGATTATTTTGGAATTACTCAAGAAAGAACAACTGTACGCTAAATTTTCCAAATGTGATTTCTGGATTCACACCGTGCAGTTTCTTGTACACGTGATTGATCGCCACGGTATTCACGTAGATCCTTCCAAAATAGAAGCAGTCAAAAATTGGCCGACGCCTACAACTCCCACTGAGGTGCGTCAATTTTTAGGACTTGCTGGCTATTATCGGAGATTCATTGAGGGATTTTCGAAGATTGCCAAATCTTTAACGAAATTGACTCATAAGAACAAGAAGTACGTTTGGGGAGAAGATCAAGAAAAAGCTTTTCAGTTGTTAAAGCAAAAGCATTGCGGAGCTCCAATTTTAGCTTTACCAGAAGGAAGTGATGATTTCATTGTTTACTGCGACGCGTCACACCAAGGCCTAGGCGCGGTGTTGATGCAAAGAAGTAAAGTTATTGCTTATGCCTCCCGACAACTCAAGCCTCATGAGGAAAATTATACGACTCATGATCTTGAGCTAGGAGCAGTTGTATTTGCTCTTAAAATCTGGAGACATTACTGTACGGCACAAAGTGCGTCGTGTTCACAGATCATAAGAGCCTTCAATATATTCTCGACCAGAAGGAATTAAATATGAGGCAACGCCGATGGCTAGAGTTGCTAAGTGACTATGACTGTGAAATTCGTTACCACCCTGGAAAAGAAAATGTTGTAGCAGATGCTTTAAGCAGAAAGGAACAAATTAAGCCTCTTCGAGTCAGAGCTTTAGTCATGACCATTAATTTGGACTTGCCATCCCAAATTCTCAATGCACAAGCTGAAGCAGTAAAGGAAGAAAATATTCAGGCTGAGAATTTAAGGGGTATGGACAAGGCGTTTGAACTTCGTCCTGATGGGACTCGTTGCATAAAGAACCGGAGCTGGTTACCGCTCTTTGGTGACCTAAGAAATGTGATTATGCATGAATTACATAAGTCCAAGTATTCTATCCACCCAGGATCTGAAAAGATGTACCAGGATCTCAAAAAGCTTTACTGGTGGCCAAACATGAAAGCTGACATCGCTGAGTATGTCAGTAAATGTTTGACATGTGCACGAGTTAAAGCTGAACATCAAAGGCCATCTGGCTTATTGACACAACCAGAGATTCCTGAATGGAAGTGGGAAAGGATAACTATGGATTTTATCACCAAATTACCTAGGACGTCAAGCGGATATGACACTATTTGGGTCATAGTTGATCATCTTACGAAATCAGCTCACTTTTTGCCAATCAAAGAGACTGATGAAGTAGTAGATTTAGCTCAATTATATCTGAAGGAGATAGTTTCACGACATGGGGTACCAATTTCCATTATTTCGGATCATGATTCTCGTTTCACGTCTCAATTTTGGGAAAAGCTTCAGAAAGCCTTGGGTACTAATTTGGATATGAGCACTGCTTATCATCCACAAACTGACGGACAGAGCGAAAGAACTATCCAAACGTTGGAAGATATGCTCAGGGCATACGTAATAGGTTTTGGTAAAGGGTGGGATAAACATTTGCCTTTGTGGCAGAATTCTCATACAACAATACTTACTGTGAGGACCTATTTGATACACGGTTAAGGTGGTTAAACCTTGTGTCTTTGTGTATAAGATATATTGAGTTAATATGATTAAGCACGCGGAATTTACTTAACCACACTTAGAAGGTTATGTATGTTATGGAAATGGAAGAATTATATTTGTTACTTAACAATGAACAAAGAAAGTTTTTCACTAAACGATTCAATATTATTCAAAATAATACGAGTTATCTTGTGTTTATCACTAGGGTTACAAAACCTTGAATCTTATACTTCTAGATTTGTAATATGTTATTTTTGTTTGTTCTATGTCTTAACAGATATTCACACACATATTCACTAGACTAAGATCTCTTTTATAGTTGCAAAAGATCTTTACAAATTGCTTAAAGTCTTGGCCGACTTACTTGGTTAACTTATGCTTATTGTGTGTCAGAACATAAGATACAACATGTATCTATGTATACAACTTGTTAACTAAGCACATGGAGTAAGATATTATCTACCGTATATGTTTGACCAAAATACAATAAATATCTTTTCGATCTTATCCTATGAGTCACTGATCAGCAGTACCATATACAACTAGCAGTACCTTCTTGCTCTAGCAGTACCTTGATGTACTAGCAGTACCTTGATCATGAACTAGCAGTACCTTTGACTTAGAGTAAATCCTAATACTCTAACTTCAGAATATTTAATTCCCAACAATCCTCCCCTAAACATGTGAATCAATTCAAACATGTTTTCTGAATTAAATGAGGACTTGTGAAGATCTTTCAAACACTTCATGAATCTGAACTATTCTTCTTATTCTGAACTGTTCTGCTTTGTTCTTCTTTGACTTCAGCAATATCAAAACATTGTACCAAAAGATGGTGCAATTTCCTTGGATGGATGAATTGTAAGAGGCAATGATTTCAACAAGTGAAATCATCTATCAGCATGCATTTGCAAGTGATAAACAAACATAATGAACTGAAATTGAAACTTTCCTTCGTTTGATCTAGATAGAACTTTCTCCTTTAGAAATGCTTCATCCCTTCTAGATATTTGATCTGATCTAATCATTTTCAACCTCTATATCATCATCTTGTATGCTCTTGTCTTCTCCTTCCATATATTGGTTTATTCTTCCTTTCTGGGCAATTATTTCCTTCTCTGAGATTGTAACCTCCCCTAAAGCAAATAACTTTTGTTTCCTCCCCTTGTTTGGAAGATCTCACTATGTACCTTTGACTGATCTTTCAATGTGAACTTGTTGTCAGACAATATTGTACATGAAGCCATCAATTCTTTAAAAGTTTAAGTTGCTGTCCTCATCACTTCTAGGTGTGTTAACTCCTATGAGAGGTGAATCAGTGGACATTTTGATTCATAATCCATCAATGAATCATTTTTCTGAATCCTTGAAAATCCTTTTAAGAAATCATTTAACTTAGTAGTATGGTCATGATTTTTAGAATTGAAAAATCATACTACTTCCAACCATTTTGAAAGAATCAAGTGTATAACAGACACTTAATTAACATTTCGGTTTAAAGTAACCTCTGGTTGTGTGAGAACCAATGTATTTCAGTTATCACTAACTGCCTGTGAAAAGATAAATCTATTCAAAAGATTTTCTTGACAGGGTTTCCAGCTCATAGCAATTGTTACCTCCAACATAAGTGTTAGATTCACTTTTACTAGCTGTTCTTTCTATCAGATGTCCTCAGACTTGCACATTATACTTACAAGTATAAATGATAGAAAGTGAGTTGTATCAGTTACTATTTGATCAACTAAGTCATCAATTCAATGTGAAATATCATAACTAGATTTCAAGAAAGAAGTTTTAAGGAGGTTAAATTCCTAAACTCAGTCCATCATAAACCTATTATGGTCAGCAATTTGATAAGCATTCTGCTGTTCCCATTTCACTTGAAATATCCTTTGTGTTCACATATTCATACCTGAAATAGTTAGTCTAAAACCAAAAGAACAATGTACAAAGTACTTGTCTTGCATTAGTATAATCATAAAACCAACTGTATGAATAACACAATTCAAATTTTGATATATTAGCAGTACCTTATAAATCCAGCAGTACCAACAAAAATTTATGTACAAAAACACATCATATTGAAAATTTAAAGATTAAGCATTCCAATACTTGCTATCAAGAACTGAAACCAACTGTATGAATAACACAATTCAAATTTTGATATATTAGCAGTACCTTATAAATCCAGCAGTACCAACAAAAATTTATGTACAAAAACACATCATATTGAAAATTTAAAGATTAAGCATTCAAATACTTGCTATCAAGAACTGAAACCTTGAAACATCAAAAGCTTTTATTAACAGATCTGCAAAATTATGCTCTGAAGCAATTTTAAGAACTTGAATTAATCTTTTCTCATTGCAATCTCTTATAAAGTGATGTCTAATTTCAATGTGTTTTGTTTTAGAATGTTGTACAGGATTTTTAATAATACAAATTGTACTACTATTATCAATATAAATAACAGTGTTTAAGAAATTGTACCCATAATCAAGAAGTTGGTTTTGAAGCCATAGAACTTGACTAGAGCAACTTGCAGCAGCTATATATTCAGCTTCAGTTGTTGAATTTGCCACACTTGTCTGCTTCTTACACTGCCATGAGACAAGTCTACACCCAAGGAATTGACATCCTCCAGTTGTTGACTTTCTGTCCAAGCTAGCACCAGCATAATCACTATCCGAATATGCTACCAAGTCAAAAGGAGATTCTCTAGAATACCATATACCCAACCTTGGTTGACCTTTGAGATATCTAAAAATTCTCTTGACTGCAATTAAATGAGAAACCTTTGGAGTAACTTGAAATCTTGCACAGACACAAACAGAAAACATGATATCAGGTCTAGATGATGTAAGGTACATCAAAGAGCCTATCATAGATCTGTAACTGTGTACATCTACATTTTCTCCATTTTCATCTTTCAGAAGGTGCTTCTCTGAATCCATTGGTGTGCTTGCAATTTTTGAATCAGCAAATTGAAATTTTCTAAGTATCTCTGCAACATATTTGTCTTGACTAATAAATATGCCTTCAGATGATTGCTTAACTTGCAAACCCAAAAAGAATGTAAGTTCTCCCATAGAACTCATCTGAAACTTATCTTTCATAAGCTTCTCAAATTCTAAACACATTTCCTTCCTTGTAGATCCAAAGATAATGTCATCCACATACACCTGCACTAACAGAAGATCCTTCTTATGCTGTTTGATGAAAAGTGTCTGATCAATCTTTCCTCTTTGAAATCCATTTTCTAATAAGTAGGAAGCTAGTGTTGCATACCAAGCTCTTGGTGCCTGATGAAGGCCATAGAGAGCTTTCACTACTCTGTACACTTTGGTTGGATGTAATGGATCAATGAAACCAGGAGGTTGTGAAACATACACTTCTCTTCCAATTTCACCATATAAAAATGCGCTTTTGACATCCATTTGGTAGACTGTGAAGCCTAAAAATGAAGCATAAGCTAGAAACAGCCTAATTGCCTCAATCCTTGCTACTGGAGCATAAACTTCATCATAATCTATTCCTTCTTCTTGTGTGTACCCTTGTGCTACTAGTCTAGCCTTATTCTTGATCACAATTCCTCTGTCATCCCTTTTGTTCTTAAAACCCCATCTAGTGCCAATTACCTTTTCATTCCTAGGTAAATCAACTAGCACCCAAACCTTTTGAATCTTGAACTGAAGAAGCTCTTCTTGCATAGCCTCTAACCAGCTTGAATCATCTAGGGCTGTAAGAATATTCTTTGGTTCCTTTTGAGAGAGAAAACATACAAATAAACAAGAGTTTGAAAGCTCATGTTGTTTTGAAGCATAAAGGGCATCAAGAATCCCTTTTTGGTCTGAAGAGACTAGTTGTCTTCTTGTCTTCACACCAGATTGTATATCTCCTATCACATTATCCAGGGAGTGAACTTTGTGAATCCTTGTGTGTGGTGTAGAAGGAACATGATAAGATGATGAAAGATTAGTCAAATCCACTTCATCTTCTTGGAACTCTGCATCTTTTGAGTGTGAAGGACCAGCAGGACCTTCAGCTGAACTAACAGTTCCTTCAAATGAACTACCAGTACCTTGAGAAGTACTAACAGTACCTTGCTCTGACTCAGCAGTACCATCAATATTTAACATATTGAGTTGTTCCTCTGTTCCAACATCTTTTGTTTGAGCCTCAACATCTTCTTTTGCTTTACCAGAAGAAGATTCATCAATGTTTGAAGCTAAATCCACACTGGTACTTGACCACAATGGCATAATGACATCAGATTGATCTTTATCTAACTCCACCTCATTTGTTGCTTGTGAACCTGAAAAATTATTAGTTTCGGCAACAACAGGAATATAATTCATAGAATTTGTTAAATAATCAAGATCAAATATCCATTTTGGTCCTTGACCTACTACATTGGATTTGTTTTCCTGAAACTCCACATGTAGTTCTTCTTGAACTTTCTCAGTTCTTAAGTTGTAAACTCTAAAAGCTTTGCTAACAAGAGAATATCCAACTAAGAAACCTTCATCTGCTTTACCATCAAATTTTCCTAAATGGTCTAAGGTATTGAGAATTGTCACATGACATCCAAAAGGTCTAAGAAATCCTATTGCAGGAGTTCTACCATTAAAGAGTTCATATGATGTCTTATTGTGAGGCTGCACAACTAAAACTCTATTTTGAACATAGCAAGCAGTGTTAATTGCCTCTGCCCAAAAGATTATAGGTAGCTTAGAATCAGCTAACATTGTTCTAGCAGCTTCAATTAGTGTTCTATTCTTTCTTTCAACCACTCCATTCTGTTGTGGTGTTCTAGCAACACTATATTCTCTCCTAATACCTTTTTCTTTGCAGAAATCATCTATAACTCTATTTCTAAACTCTGTCCCATTATCAGATCTAATGACTTTTACTTTCTTGCTTACTTGGTTTTCTATCAGTGTAATGAATTCCTAAAGGATGCTTGATGTCTCATCCTTAGTGGTTAAAAAGAAAACCCATGTAAATCTGCTATAGTCATCAGTTATAACAAGACAATATTTTTTATGTTGTATACTCCTTACTGAAACTGGTCCAAATAAGTCCATATGAAGCATAAACAATGACTGATTGATAGAGTTAAAAATCTTGGGCTTACAAGTGGCTTTGTGTTGTTTGCCTTTTAGACAAGCAATGCATGTTTGATCATTTTCAAATCTTTTGTGAGGTAAACCTCTTACCAAACCATTCTTAACAATTTTATTTATGGTTTTGAAATTAATATGACCAAGCCTTCTATGCCATAACATTGATTCATCCAATATGGCCTTTGATACAAGACAAGTTAAATCTTCTTTAGGAATGATGTTCTTCATATCAACACTATACATATTGGCCTTTCTAGGAATTCTAAGAAGTACTTGATTTTCATCAGGCATCTTAAAATCCTTAGATAGAACAAGACATTCAGTGTCAGTAAAAAGCACATTATTCTTTTTGTCACACATTTGTGAAACACTAAAAAGATTATACTTTAACTCTTGTACATAGTACACATTTTCAAAATCTAAATTTCCGGTTTTAATAGTACCTTTACCAGAAATTTTGCCACAAAAACCACCTCCAAAGGTAACATATCCTCCATTGAATTCTTGAAAATCTGAAAGATAAGACATGTTGCCTGTCATGTGATTGGAACATCCACTATCTGAGTATCCTTGATCTTGATGATCAATAGAATGTTCCTGCACACAAATAAGAGTGTTAGTTTTCTTTGGGGATCCAAGCCATTACTGACTTGGATCTGCCTCTTGCATCAATGTAATTTAATCTTTTAAGGACTGTTGATGCAACATTGGATTTTTGAATCCAACATGCTGAGGCCTTAACAGCATTTGCCCTATTACCCTTAGCAGCAGAGTGAATAACATGCTTAGCAGAGTCTGCTAACTTTGAAGTCACACCCTTTGGTCTCCAAATTTGTTTGTGGACCACTGCTTTTGTTTGAATGGGCCTTAGAACAGTTTTAGATGCATGTATGAAAGTTGTTTTTGCATCCTTAGCTGTTAATTTTGGGTTAACAGTCATCATAGGTCTAACAGTACCTTTTGATATACCAGGACCTTTATTTTGAACTGGCAGTACCTTTATGTATGTATCAGCAGGACTTTTTTGTCTATCAGGACCTTTTGGTCCAGACTTGTTTGAGACTGTTCTGGGTTTTTTTCTATGAATGTTAGAGTGAAAATGAGTTTGGGGAGTTTGCCTTTTGTAGTTCACCCTATTGTTTTCATACCCAGTTACCCTTTGGTTGCAGAAAGCTGCAAGATGGTCAAAACTACCACATTTATAACAAGCTTTATTGTAAAATGCAAAGTCATCACCTAATTGGTTTGACTTGAGGTTGTTCCAATTCCTTTGGTTACCTCTGGGCTTGTTTGTAGTTCTATATTGTTCACAATATCTAACTGGTTTCCTAACAGTCTTAACATTTGACTTAGGCCTGTTAGTGTTGTGATTGACTATCTTAGGAAGACTTGTTCCTACTTTCTTAACCAAAACAGGTTTAGACATAACCTGTTCTTCTTCATCACTATCACTATCAGTTGTACAATCTTCAACAACTATAGCATCTCCTTTCTTAACAAAGGACACCTTGTCCTGATAAGATAAAGTTTTATCTAAACTTTTACTTACCTTTTCTATCTTTGGAGATTTAGTGACCTTAGAACCATATTCCATGATTGGTTCTTGAAACTCAGGTAATCCTGTGTGTGCTAAATCAATACCTGGAGGTGAATGAACACCTCTGTATGGTGGGGGTACAGACTTAAATCCAACACCAGAATTAACCTTATCAATAACTTGGGCTTCCCAAAGCTTATTGAATCCTTCTGAGGAATGAGCTAAAACATCCACAGAAACCTTTACATTTTCTCTTTCATTTTTGTGTTTAGCTAATGAATCATTCAACTCAACAATACACTCATCTCTGATCTTAATGTCATTTTTTAGTATATTGATGTCATTAGTAAAATGAGATTCATTACTTTTAAAATGTAGGACTTGTTTTTCTACAGTAGCTAGACCTCTTTTGTGATTAGCCAAATTAAAAAGAGAGTTAAGTAGCTCTTCTTTATGAGCTTCAAATCTCTTATTAAGGTCTTCATAAGCTTTAAGATTAGGACATGATTCAGTACAAGATGTAATATTGTTTACCTCTGAATCAGAATGGGCCATTAGAGCAAATTCATTGGCCAAAAGAGCAGCATTTGGTGGTGCATCCTCTTCAATAGCCATAGAGCTCCAATCATAACCAATACCATCAATAGCCAACATAGCCTTTGGCTCTTCAACAGTAACTTCCTTTCTCCTATCTTGCTTATACCATGTGTTTCTATTCTCCTGCTTTCTTGGGCTTCTACACTCCTTAGCAAAGTGTCCTAACCTATGACAGTTGAAACACTCCACTTTCTTTTTATCAAACCCAGCAGTATCATTACCATTTATGGTAATTTGCTTCCCAGTTCTTTGCCAATGCTTCTTGGCCCTCATGCTGAGCAAAGCAACCTGCCATTTGATGTCCATCTCTTCCAAATCATCACCATCAACCTGCTCTAGGTCTTCATGATTTAGAGGAGAACCACTAGACTGACTAGATATAAATACATAGAATGTTGGATCACCAAGTCCTGCAACAGTCTTTTGTGAACTAGTAGAAGGACCACCATTTGTAGCATTAGAAACACCTTCAACTTCTTCTACCTCTTCAGCCTTACCAATACTAGGAGATGACAAAAGTGCCACGTTCCCAGAACTAGTACCATAAATTCCAGACTTTCTAAGACTTTGTTCAACAATTTTGAAGTTGTTGTACAAATCATTGAGCTTCATTGTTTCAATGTCTGGTTTATTCATCCAGACAATAACATGTGTATGGAACTCATCAGGTAGACTTCTTAAAAACTTCATATTGAGATCTTCCTTCTCTGTCTCAACACCCAACACAGCTAACTGACTGACAAGCTTATGTAATCTTGAGAATAGCTTATCAAGAGACTCATTACTAAAAGCAGTAAAGTTTTCAAATTGTTGCTTTAGTAATGTCTTCTGTGTCTTTTTGGTAGTTTCATTACCACCAAAATATGCACAAATCTCTTCAAAAAGAGTTTTTGCATCAAGATACTTGTTAAATGATAGCATCTGCTCACCAGGAATGGTCATAAGCAGCAAATTTCTTGCTTTCTGATCATTTCTCTTCAGTATCTTCTCTTCATTTGACACTGGTCCAGTATTTCTTTTCCTACTTGTTTTACCTTCTAGGACAACCTCTGAGTAGCTTGGTGAGAAAGAATCACCATATATAATGATATCCCAAAGAGTATAATCTTGGACCATGAAATATTGCTCAATTCTCATCCTCCATAACTCAAACTCATTGGGTTTGATCATGGGCAACTTTGCAGCAACATTTGTTTGAGCATCATGTGCATCCATTTCTGTTTCTTCTAATTCAAATATATCAACCTGTCTCTGATACCAACTGAGAGGACCTATTTGATACACGGTTAAGGTGGTTAAACCTTGTGTCTTTGTGTATAAGATATATTGAGTTAATATGATTAAGCACGCGAAATTTACTTAACCACACTTAGAAGGTTATGTATGTTATGGAAATGGAAGAATTATATTTGTTACTTAACAATGAACAAAGAAAGTTTTTCACTAAACGATTCAATATTATTCAAAATAATACGAGTGATCTTGTGTTTATCACTAGGGTTACAAAACCTTGAATTTTATACTTCTAGATTTGTAATATGTTATTTTTGTTTGTTCTATGTCTTAACAGATATTCACACACATATTCACTAGACTAAGATCTCTTTTATAGTTGCAAAAGATCTTTACAAATTGCTTAAAGTCTTGGCCGACTTACTTGGTTAACTTATGCTTATTGTGTGTCAGAACATAAGATACAACATGTATCTATGTATACAACTTGTTAACTAAGCACATAGAGTAAGATATTATCTACCGTATATGTTTGACCAAAATACAATAAATATCTTTTCGATCTTATCCTATGAGTCACTGATCAGCAGTACCATATACAACTAGCAGTACCTTCTTGCTCTAGCAGTACCTTGATGTACTAGCAGTACCTTGATCATGAACTAGCAGTACCTTTGACTTAGAGTAAATCCTAATACTCTAACTTCAGAATATTTAATTCCCAACAGTTACCATGCGAGTATTAAAGCAGCGCCATTCGAAGCACTTTATGGACGAAAGTGCCGGTCACTTGTTTGTTGGGCGGAAGTCGGAGAATTCCAACTTACCGGACCAGAGATAATTCAGGAAACCACCGATAAAATAGTGCAAATTCGACAACATTTGCAAGCCGCACGAGATAGGCAGAAAAGCTACGCAGATATAAGGCGGAAGCCTATGGAATTTGAAGTTGGAGACAGAGTCCTGTTAAAGGTGTCACCATGGAAAGGCATGGTCAGATTTGGAAAGCGGGGAAAGTTGAATCCCATATACATCGGGCCATTTAAGATTCTGGAGAGAATCGGTCCAGTAGCCTATAGACTTGAACTTCCTGTAGAACTCAGTAAAATACATCCTGTCTTCCACATCTCTAATATGAAGAAGTGTCTATCAGATGAAACACTTGTGATTCCCATGAAAGAGCTTCGTCTCAATGACAAACTCAATTTTGTGGAAGAACCAGTGGAGATCATGGATAGAGAAATCAAACAGTTAAAACGAAGCCGTGTTCCCATCGTTAAGGTTAGATGGAAATCTAAAAGAGGACCAAAATTTACCTGGGAACGAAAAGATCAAATCCGGGCAAAGTACCCACATCTTTTTCCTAACTCACCGACCAACGTAGACTAAATCTCGGGACGAGATTCCCTTCAACGGGGAGATACTGTAACCACTGTAAGAATTTCACTTTGAAATAAACTATTATATATTCTAATAAAGAATACTTATTCATTTTTTTACGTATATTTTTTTTATTCATTATCTAATTATAACTATTATCTAATGTGACATAGCTCACATCCTCGATAAACGTACTCACACACAACCCAAACTTAACTTATTTAATGCTTATTTATATACACATTTCCATATGTCAAGTCTAAAACTTTGTAATACCTCATCTGCCACTTTACGTTAATTCGTTAACGTACGCTTAAACTAAACGTTTCTAAACTAATAGAGTTTCTATCAAACCCTAAACTATTATAACAACATAGGCACACCCTTATTTGATCCTGAAGATAGAAATTAAGTTTTGATTTGTAGTATGTGTCGAATAGGAATTTCCAGGGAATAGAAACTTTTGTGGTTGGTTATTGTTTCTGTCGAGAAAATGCTTAGGAACGCCATTAGTTTGATGAGAGAACTTAGTATTTACTCGTAGCTATGTCGAATAAAAGCCCCAGGATTAGAGCTTTGATAGGGTTAGTGTTGATTGATGTTAGTATTATTGTTGGCGTTAAAATAGCAAAGGAACCACCAAGAAAAATAGGTTCAAAAACCTAGAAATACCATGAGCCAAGTAGGCCGTTACACACCCTGTTAAGATATATTCGAGATGCCTAGGAACCACAGGTTCATGGTTCGAACCTGTGGAAGGCTTGGATTAAGATAGTTCGAATGGCATTTCTTGTTATGATAGAAGTCGTATAGACCAGGAAATGACACCATGTCTAGGGGACAAATGAGCCATGTTGATAGCCACCATTTGATCACAAACCATGAGTCTTGTACTCACGGTTCAAACCTTAGATTGACCCATTGACCCCGAACCTAAAACCTCAACAAAGGATAGCACCATTTGCTCAAAATAGACCCAATAGGTAAGATTTGAAGCCGAATAGGAGTACTAGTGACTTGTTAGGATACACTCCCAAGGAGACTAACGAGTAAGAAATAATTAGGGTGCAAGTAGCCAAACCTTGAGGTCCTTTAGCTTCACCCCAGTCGACTATAAATGAATCAAGAACTTAGCACAAAACCATCACCTAGACACCAAAAAGACTTGAAGACGAGTAGTACTCGACGTGGCCACAAGTCGAGGCCTAGATCATGATGAGAAATTCACCATAGATGCGAGTCAGAATACTCCAGGAAGGTTTCACCAAGTGACTCCTTGGTGAAAAACTTGTAATAACTTTAGAGAAGTACCAGGTCCAAATCACACCACAAACAAGTCCACTAAGAGCCTATCGAAAGCCCATTAATTAACCCATAGACCGGCCTGTCGTATGGCATGTGTACAGCGCACTTGGTAACCTATGGACCGGCCTGAAATATGGGCCTTCGTCTAGATTGTTTTAGCCCACCAAGACTAGACTTTAAGACAACCCATTAACTAGTTTTCCCCCTCCTCTTAGAACCCATGGGCTGCAGCCCATTAGTACCATTAGTGTGAAAACGCACTTCGAATAACAGTTATGATACCACTATCGAGACATACTAAAATGAAAAAAAAAATAATAGCCATTACAAATCAAACTAACGTCTAAAATTCTATATCGAATAACTTTAAAGTCTTAATAGCCGTCACGAGCTAATGTACATTAACAAATGTCTAAAACTTGTAATAGCCGAAATCCCAAAGTGAACGTGAAAATTTATTAACATAAAACTTGTATAGTCAAGAATGTGAACATTTGGATATAAAAATTATTCAACTAATAGTTATGTAAAAGCAAATTTAGCCGAATACCAAAAATGTAATTTTAATTACACTAACAAATAGGAACTTAAAAGTTTGACTAGCCGAAGTAATAGACACAACGCAAACAACTAAACTACTCCCTCCGTCCCTAAATAAATGTCCAGTATTGACTTTTAAAGTCTTTTCTTTTCAACTTTGACTTTAAATTATTTCATTTGTGTTATTTAATACTTAATGAAAATTATACCCCATGAAAATACATTTAAAACGCAATTCATTCATACATTTTGCATCAAGTATTACATAACAAAATTAAAATAATTTAAGGACAAAGTTAAAAAGGGAAGACTTTAAAAGTCAATAGAGGACATTTATTTAGGGACAGAGGGAGTAATATATATATATATATATATATATATATATATATATATATATATATATATATATATATATATATATATATATATATATATATACACATTGTCAAACAATTAACCTTACGAACACTTAGGAAAATGAGTATATATATATATATATATATATATATATATATATATATATATATATATATATATATATATATATATATATATATATATGTATATATATATAAACTAGATTAAATTGTGTAGTAAAGTAATTACAGTAGAACCTCTATAAATTAGTAATAATGTTGGGACCGGGATATTTTATTAATTTAGCGAGATATTATTATATCGATAAATTAATAAATTATTAATTTAAAGAGGTTCATGTATGACCTTCAAAATTTTCATATCCAATGTACATTCACACATTAAATGAAGTTGTCAAGTTCATTGTTTTAAATTAAAGATAGTTCAATGTACATGGTTCTAAATTGATCACTATAAAATGTCCAATAATAAGTTTTATAATCACATCAACTATGGCTTCTAAACTAAAAGGTGTTAAAAATCAACCATGACCAATCAACAACGAAAATTGTTATGCGAGTATAAGAGAGATCACCAAGGATGCACTCAACAAGATTTGGTGCAATGGATACCGTTCAAAATCCTGGTGAAAATAATGAATGTTACAACGTTCAAAACATTGAAGAAATTGTGGCGGATACCGTTCAAAATCTAGTTGATGATGAAGTTGAGGATGATTCGGTAGCTTTGGAACCGGTCACTCAAAAAGAAGCATTGCAAGCGGCAACAACTCTTCATAACTTTTTGTTGCAATACGACAACACAATGCCTACTCTATTAAGTGCAATAGGGAAATTTAAAGATGAACTCAATATAGATTTGAAGTTTACAAAAAAACAAGTGACTATAGATTCTTTTTTTACTAGACAATCTTAGAATTTTGGAATATTTTGGGGAATTATTAATTTATAGTTTCGCTGGGACCAATATATTTACATTGGGATTTCAAAAAAATTATTATCTTATTATTTTATCGATTGAGGTCCAATTTTGTACTGGTCCCAAGTTGGGACCGGACAAATTATTAGTTTTATCGAGGTTATTAATTTATCGAGTATTAATTTATAGAGGTTCTACTGTATGTCAAAATAAGATTCACAATAGTTGTAAACCATAACACGCGTCGAGATATATAAAATACGTAAACACTTATATTTATCATATTGATAACAAAATAAATTAAAAGTGAACGTCACTAAATTATATTGATTAGATTGTCGAAACATAAAACTTTAAACTAATGTTGTATGAATGAACCCTATAAGGAGACTAGTTAAATTACCCAAGTAGTGGGTAAAAACATTAGGTAATTAACTCCACATATATTAAGTTATATTTAAAACCCACTTAGGCAACCTTAACAAACACTATATGTAAAATATGTACATATCTCAATTAGGTTAAATTCATTCATAACTTGGATCATTAGGTATTCCCAACCCTTTAGGTACCATGACCTTAGGACAATTATAAGAGGACACATCACCATCCCTTAGGAGAGACTTTAGAAACCACACTCACCGCCACATGAGTAACAACACATAGGTACACTAAAACATTGAGATTTAAAATCTGAAGAGACTTGAATATAATACTTGAAACTAAAACATGGTTATGAATTTTAGGTTGCGTGTTGGTGCCGTGCTCACTCTAATTTCACCGTGTTCACTGTTCAGGCCAACAAAGGTGAGTTTATAGCCCCATTTTTACTTTTACTTGTTTTGGGGTGAGAACATGCTAAACTAATTATTGTGGACTTAAATACTATTATACCCAAGTTATTACGCAGATAGCCTAAGCCTGATATGTCCCTTACTGCCCGAATTTCATGAACCGTTAATTCCAGAGAGGAAGCGTGAATGTTATAAATAGATCTATTGGGAGTAACGTCCCCGTTCGGTTTGACCGGATAGGCAAACGAGCGTATACCATGTCAATGTTCAAGTGTCTGGGATAAACACTTGCTAGGGCTTTTATGATTTACATGTTCTAGAGCATGCAGAACTGTTGAAGCTTCGGTTACATGAACTTAGAGCTAGCGTAATAAGACATATACCTGACTTTTCTATGAAACTGATGTTATAAATTTGATATATTTGTTTTTAACTGAAACCTATGAACTCACCAGTTTTTTGCTGACTTTTTAAGCATGTTTTTCTCAGGTATAGAGGTTTGTGCAAAGTGTGGCAAGGCGGCAGATTCTCACTAGACCAATAAATTTTTAAATAATAATTAAGACTTGTTTTTGAGGGACCAGAAACCTGTAGATGATTTTGACATCTAATGACTTATTTTTTTTATGAATTTATGGAAATGAGTATCTCTTATGAAATGTGTAATTAGTTTCTTGATACCTTGTGTTATGATTTCCATTTCCGTAGCACCCCATAGTATTATGCTTCCGCAAAGTCTGATTTTGGGGGTGTTACATAAGATCTCTTATTACAAATTAATGGCAAGATGTTGGGCTATTGATTTCATTTTTGGGCTTTCAATTGTTCTATCCGAAAGTTGGATAAGAAAAGTTGGATCGGGTATTGTGCTAAGTGCTATTGTTGTTGGGCCATGATGAAAAAAAATAAAACTGTGGCTTGATATTTTAGAACGAGAAAGAATGTAACATAAATGTGTTTCATGCTCCATGCTTAACAATTGAAGTGCATAGTGTTTACTACCTTTTATTTGTGTCGAAGAAGTTTGTTCAGATATTTTCATTCAGTTGCATTTGTATTTTTGTGAATGTAACTTTTCATTTGGTTTCTGTGCAATGTACAATTAATATGCAAACCTCTTTATATAGACATTTATAAGACTCGATTTCACACATGCGTAGCTTTCGACATTATTATATACAACCTCATGAATAAATCCATCCTTTTCAGTTTTGATATCCCTTAGGTTTGTTCCAAATTAATTGATCAGAGTCAATACTATAAAATTGGTTATTCATGTACAATAGTCTAAAGCCAATTGGATCTTAAATTGTTAATATGATGGCCCGTTGATTTTCATAATGTTGAGGTATAGTTTAAACAATTTTTAATCTCATAGCTAACAATTAAATCATAAGGGTAATTTGATTTATTGACAATTTCTTATTTTTCAATTCAACATATAAACTAATAATAACAACCGTGAACTTTCCTTTAAAATGAAACTCTCTTAGATTACTTAAGAAATAAAAACATATAAACTTCGATATATTTTTTATGAGATTAGAGTAAATTGAATCAATTTGTTATACTTTATGCAAAACGGTACAAAATTGATCTTTGACGGAATATTCACTGGAAAAGATGATGTTTGTCGAAATACTCACAAGAGAAGATGGTGGTGGATGGGATTGAATAAAGATGATGACATGCCAATATAGTAAATAACATGGCAAGTATATGTCACAATAAAAAATATATATAAAAAATGACATGTCATTGATTTTGACCGGTTACCTGCATAACCAGTTACCATATTACTTAACATTGGACAAATTTGAAAATTTTATTACTTAGAATAATAAAAAAGTTGGTTACCTAACTCGGAACAAAAGTGTAAGTTTGTTAGTATTCTATAGCTTTAACCCATTATTTTACTTTGGAATATAAGAAAGCATCATTGCAAATATAATATGAGAAGCCCCTTCTATAAATGCATAAACAGACATCCTATCAATCATAGCCCCCAGGATATAACTTTTACCATAAAGGCCCCTCAATTTCACAATGCATAAGATTACCATAAGAAAACCCACTAAACATTATGCCACACGTTTACACCTACATCACGCAACAAGCATTTACCTAAAACCTATAGCAGCATCAAAATTAGTGCCGCACAAAACATATAAAAAAGTAAAGAAACGCAACTACAAGAACTAAACTATAAATCAACAAAATAATTACCGCTATGTAAACGTTAACAAAATTCTTCCAACAATCAACAAAATTGCCACGAGACAGCACGAGTTATAGATTGTTGTATATTTACACAAACATTACGTTATGAACATTTAGATAAAGCAAGTGTGCATCTGATGAAGCGAAAAGTGTACCGCTTTTAGGGGGTCATTTAAGCCCTAAATCGTATTTATTTGATCAAATATTGCCCTAAATCGTTCCTTTTGTCATTTTAGGTACATTGGAGAAGAAATCTGGAAAAGGAAGCATTTTGGACGTTTTTGGAGCATAAAAGTGAAGAAAACGGCAAAGTCTCAAAATTACGCTGGAAAGTACCTTTGACGGCGTCAGGAATTGGTCCAGACGGCGTCATGGCTTGGCAAAAGAGGTGGATGTGAAAATTACTCATGATAAGCCAGAGAATTTTGCATGAAAAATCTGACGGCGTCACCCTTTAATGTAATCAAGGTCGTCACGGCTTAAGCTAAAGAGGGACGGCGTCAAGCACTAATCTGACGGCGTCAAGCCTTGATAAGCCAGAGCGGATTTTGGAGGTCTAAAGAGGGACGGCGTCAGGAAGGCCATCCGGGAACCCTAAAAGCGGCGAGGTGACGGCGTCAGGATCTACAACGTGACGCCGTCAGCCCTTAAACTCTATATATAGTTTTGCAATTTTTTGTCATTGGTGTAGAACTTTGTGTGTAACCTTTTGGGAGGAAACCCTAAGACGATTTTAGCAGCTTTTTCAAGGTTTTTTGCCTTGAGATCTTCCATGTTAAATTGAAGATAAGTTATCAATTAATCATTCAACATGTCTATGTGTTGTTTGATTCTATCTTGTTCTTGTCTTTTGTTTAACATGCTAGGCTAGGTTTTCTTTGTGTTTGCTTAGATCTAATGAAACCTAACTATTGATTATTGATTATTAGTGTGTTATTAGTTGTATTGGATGATTGTTCATCGATGTTAGGCTTAAGAAAACTGGCTAACTTCCTATTCGGTAACTTGCTTGAACGTCTTAAGAAACATGAACCAATGCGTACTAAGGTTTTTATGGTTGTATTTAATGCATGAGCGAATTCTAGTGATCCCATGTTAGGAGCTTCTTAACCGGCTCGACATAGGAGTGAAGTAGGAGCTTATAGAGTTGGGGAAGTACGTACGCCACCCCACGATTGGTATTAAGGAATACACCCGTCATCCACGCGATTAATACACACTAATCAACCGGTAAAAGATAGTTAGGGAGTAAGGAAATCTAAGTAAACACATTTCTCTCCACATAAGTTTTACCACCTTTTCATTTTCAGTTATTTTATTTTATTTGCATTCGTAGTTATTTGGGTTAGTTGATTAGCAACTAATTCCGCCCACTCTTTCAAACCCGAGATTTTACTTGCTTTCATAAAATTATAAAAACATAAAAAAAGAATCTTCTCTCACCCCTAGACCTATTAGAGTAGTTTTTCAATCCTAACGACACTATTCCCTGTGGAGAACGATCAATCCCCCGTACTTACCACTACACTATACTACATCGGTCAGGTACACTGCCTGGTGGGGTTGTAAGCCTCTTGAGATCCCTCGAGAGGTAAAACCTGTTGTAAGGTCGCAAAACCACGCATCAAGTTTTTGGCGCCGTTGCCGGGGAATAGTTATTGTTTAGGTTGAATTTTTATTTTATAGGTCTACTCACTTGATTCCTATCGAGTGAGATATTTATTTTCTTTTTATTAGATTTCTTTAGTCTATCTTTTTCTTTGTGCCCTTTGTTTGTAAAACCATTTTCATTTGTCACCATGGCGGATGAAATTCCATTTAGATCATTAACAATAGAGGAACAATTACTTTACACGGATAGATTTGTTTCCTGTTGTTCCAATGAATTTTTAAGTGATCTTAGATATATACAAGAGGAGATGGGTATAAAGTTTGATAGGTTTGATGAATTATGTGCATGTGTGGCTTCTATTAAACAATCATTGTTAGGATCAACTCCTTTTAATAAGACCCTTTGGAAAAAATTTGAGGAAAGCCTCCTAACCGTGAACCATAAGTTTAATGAATTAATGGGTTCGTATACATCACAACTTGAGGAAACAATTGAGGAGGATTTAGCCGAACATGAGCATATTGAGCAAAAAGACCTAGGTTTTATGATCAATGACTTTGAATCTCAAGGAACACATGATGAATCCTTTAGGCAAATTGAACATAGTAATCATGTTATCGGGGAAGATTCTTATGAATCGGACTTAGAACTTGAAATGGCTAGAGAAGGATTTGAGATACTTAGGAACATGTTTGGGTTAGATTCTACTAAAACACATGATGTGGATATAGTTGATATAGAGACAAGGAAGGATGAGGTAAATAACACAAACCTACAAAGTACCCCACAAGTCCTACCATCATTCGAGGCATACACACCGCCCGTGACTTACCCGGAAGAAGTAGAAGGGACTATAGGAACCCCAATTGAAGTAGAACCTTTGGAAGAAACAAAACTAGAAGAAATAGGTTTGAATACTTGTAGTCATAACCTTTCTTTTAGTTCTATGAAAGTTCCTAGTTTTGATGAACCGGAGCCTAAACCAAAACCGTTACCTAATCTTCCATCCTTAGATGTGAACTTAGGAATTGAATTAGGTCCCGCTCCACCCATCAAACCATATAGTCCGGGTAGTTTTATGTTGAACGTAGTAGACTCTAAGCCTTGTAGAGAGGAAGCTAATATAGGAGTGAACCATGACCTTACATACTTACATCACCCATTCATGATTGATCACAAGAAACATTATGGGTTTAAACCGGGTTTATTAGGTCAAGATGGATTCCCAACTAGGAATCTCTCGAAGTTGATAGAAGATGATCCCTTTTTAGGAGAAAACTTTAATTCACCCATTGACCAAAGTGAACTAGGTAAGGTTATGATGAAAGGAGCACACCCCTTTGAGCATATAATTCATCCACCAATCTTTCCTCACGTGGCATACTCCTACCGAGCTGGTGTGTATCGCTACTATCACCCGCACTTAACCCTAAGTGTAGGGAAAACCTCCTCTATTTCCGTTAAATAAGGGTAGAGTCAGGCTCGTGACTCGAACAAAAACAAGCGCTTCTTGGGAGGCAACCCAAGCTTTATTTGCTTTGTGTGTTTATTTAATTGTTTGTTTGATTTTATTTGTTTCCGTATGTATGATTTAATTTTATTATTATTGATTCATGTTCAAAACTAAATTGTGAAAATGCTTTATTTTGTTTTTAACTTCGTCTTAACTACATATAAAGGTATTTTGCAAAAGTTAAGTGTAAGGGAAATCCAAATCGGTTTATTAGAACACAAATGAACATGAATCCTAATAATAATAAATTAACCTACATATTAGTATTTGTTTGAGTCAAATGCTTGTATCGAGTCATAATGATGTTTTGCAGGAATTCCAGGAAGTAAGGTATAGGTTTTTCCAAAATTTTTCCGGAAACGTAACATGAGAATTCTGTCAGATCATTTCTGACGGCGTCAGGATTTACAACCTGACGGCGTCAGGCTTAATTTTCTGAAAATTTTTGAAAGTTTTGTTTTCATAAAAAGTTTTTATTAAATCTATAACTTATAATCTCCAGGAATCTGCAAAATTATCATTCCACAAGCATTATATCTTTATATAGAGTTTATCCCGCCGATGTTATGCAGGTTTTCGTGTTTGTTTTCTCAGGTTTAACAGGTTATTTTGGACAAGGAGATGTATGTGGAATCAAGCTTATGGCGATGCATTAATCATGGAGCTTCAACATTACTTTGGAAGAAGATCTAACCATGTTACCACATTATCCACCGAACGAATCAGGGGAGTATTTGATTTCATTCTTTTACCTTATTTACTTTTACATTTGTTATTTGAACATTGGGGACAATGTTCATCTTAAGTGTAAGGGGGGTAAAAATACGATACTTTAGAGAATACAATTACGCTTGATTTTTGTTTGTTTAATAGTAGATGTGTAATAAAACTGAGATAAATACCTGTTAGGGCAATTTTAGTGCCAAATTTAAAAAATTTTAAAACATTTAGGAGTGAAACTTTGATCTTAATGAGCGTCTCACGGATAGGAGTTATATGACTAGCACAAAAACCGTACCACTAAAAAATTTTCCACCCCAAATATGTGAGGTTCGCCCCTAGAATTGGTAGGAAAAGCATTTAAGCTATGATGTGTGTACCGGTAGCACTTAGATTCTAGAACTTGCGTTAGGACCATTCCAAGGCCACAAGTGAGACTACATTCGTGTAGTTAGATTTACTACATGATAAGAGGCATTAGGATTAACCCATTGTTTTACACCTGTGATTTTGTTATAATTACGTTGGCTACATTGGTCAAGTAATTCTCCCACACCCTTTGCGTTGTACTCATTTTTTAGTACACGATACCCCTAGTACACCCCTCAGAGCCTATCTTTTCGTTTCGACCTTTAAGCATTTTACTTAAAGGAAGAATTTGTTACACCCCACTAAAATGTACACCCAAATCGCCTTAGCCCACCTTGTATGCACTCATTTTTAGTGCATTATTGTGACAACATTTGTTTAAACCCCAAGTTAATTATCTAATTGATTACATGGTTGCTAAGTCGAGTCATATCCTTGTACATATTGTTTTGGGACGATTGGGACTCATGGGCAAAGTACTAGTGTAATGGAGTAATGGGGAAGAACATCATTTATTACCCCCATATGTGCTAAATATTTTAAAAGTACTCCAAGTTTTTCAATTATCTTAATTCGAGTCATTAGAATAGTTATTTGTAAAGTTATGTAAAAGTTCAAGTGTAAGGGGAATGCAACGCCCCTATGATGTATTATTTTGGATGGTAGGGCAAGAGTGTATGAAAAAAAAAATATTTAAGAAAAATACAAAAAAATGAGAAAAAGAAAAATAGAAAAAAAAAAAAAACATACGGACTACCATCCCGTTTCATTTTATGTTTATTTTATGTTTTTGTTATTTTGTTTTTAGCTTAAGATTGAGTCGAGTCTTGGCTTAGCAACATTGTATAGTACATGTAATTAATCAAGATCTTTAACTCGCCACCAGTAAAATATCCCTTATCCAACAAAACCGTGTTTATCATATCCCTACACCTAACGTTATAACCCATTTAAAAGCCCTCTTTGATAGTTTATCTTAGGTGCTTACGCCTAGTGGAGGAGGTTTTTGATCCTTTCCCAAGCATATGGTAATCTATTTGCTATGACAGGTAGTGAGAGATATTATCCGTTTTCATTTATGAGATTTATTTTGATGACACCTGAGAGATGTGAGTATCTAAACACTACTTGTGAGGTGCTAGTTTGTAATCTCCGTGCTTATTATGATTAAAGTGGAACGAATATTTGTTGTAATTACTTTTATGTTAGCATTAAATGACCCCTAACTTGTATTTTGATTAGAATAAAAGCGCATTTGCTTGAGGACAAGCAAATCTCAAGTGTAAGGGTATTTGATGAAGCGAAAAGTGTACCGCTTTTAGGGGGTCATTTAAGCCCTAAATCGTATTTATTTGATCAAATATTGCCCTAAATCGTTCCTTTTGTCATTTTAGGTACTTTGGAGAAGAAATCTGGAAAAGGAAGCATTTTGGACGTTTTTGGAGCATAAAAGTGAAGAAAACGGCAAAGTCTCAAAATTACGCTGGAAAGTACCTTTGACGGCGTCAGGAATTGGTCCAGACGGCGTCATGGCTTGGCAAAAGAGGTGGATGTGAAAATTACTCATGATAAGCCAGAGAATTTTGCATGAAAAATCTGACGGCGTCACCCTTTAATGTGATCAAGGTCGTCACGGCTTAAGCTAAAGAGGGACGGCGTCAAGCACTAATCTGACGGCGTCAAGCCTTGATAAGCCAGAGCGGATTTTGGAGGTCTAAAGAGGGACGGCGTCAGGAAGGCCATCCGGGAACCCTAAAAGCGGCGAGGTGACGGCGTCAGGATCTACAACGTGACACCGTCAGCCCTTAAACTCTATATATAGTTTTGCAATTTTTTGTCATTGGTGTGGAACTTTGTGTGTAACCTTTTGGGAGGAAACCCTAAGACGATTTTAGCAGCTTTTTCAAGGTTTTTTGCCTTGAGATCTTCCATGTTACATTGAAGATAAGTTATCAATTAATCATTCAATATGTCTATGTGTTGTTTGATTCTATCTTGTTCTTGTCTTTTGTTTAACATGCTAGGCTAGGTTTTCTTTGTGTTTGCTTAGATCTAATGAAACCTAACTATTGATTATTGATTATTAGTGTGTTATTAGTTGTATTGGATGATTGTTCATCGATGTTAGGCTTAAGAAAACTGGCTAACTTCCTATTCGGTAACTTGCTTGAACGTCTTAAGAAACATGAACCAATGCGTACTAAGGTTTTTATGGTTGTAT
Organism: Artemisia tridentata subsp. tridentata; assembly: GCA_021014915.2. Lineage (NCBI taxonomy): Eukaryota > Viridiplantae > Streptophyta > Magnoliopsida > Asterales > Asteraceae > Artemisia > Artemisia tridentata. The sequence continues at coordinate 170,014,375 of CP139508.1, forward strand.
TTAATGCATGAGCGAATTCTAGTGATCCCATGTTAGGAGCTTCTTAGCCAGCTCGACATAGGAGTGAAGTAGGAGCTTATAGAGTTGGGGAAGTACGTACGCCACCCCACGATTGGTATTAAGGAATACACCCGTCATCCACGCGATTAATACACACTAATCAACCGGTAAAAGATAGTTAGGGAGTAAGGAAATCTAAGTAAACACATTTCTCTCCACATAAGTTTTACCACCTTTTCATTTTCAGTTATTTTATTTTATTTGCATTCGTAGTTATTTGGGTTAGTTGATTAGCAACTAATTCCGCCCACTCTTTCAAACCTGAGATTTTACTTGCTTTCATAAAATTATAAAAACATAAAAAAAGAATCTTCTCTCACCCCTAGACCTATTAGAGTAGTTTTTCAATCCTAACGACACTATTCCCTGTGGAGAACGATCAATCCCCCGTACTTACCACTACACTATACTACATCGGTCAGGTACACTGCCTGGTGGGGTTGTAAGCCTCTTGAGATCCCTCGAGAGGTAAAACCTGTTGTAAGGTCGCAAAATCACGCATCAGCATCGCACGGTACACTTCAACAATTTACACAAACATTACGCAATGAACAATTAGATACACAAACATTACGCGATGAACAATTAAATACAACCTTTGTGTATCGCACGGGTCCTGCCCTAGTTATAGATTTTTGTATAGTTGAACTTCACCATCATTGTAACACCCCCAAATTTGGATTGTGGCAGCGGAAAAATAATTTGAGTGTTACGGTGAGGATCGAAGTTTAAATCTCAGAAAACGGCCCGGAAGGGGGCGTTTTGAAAGTTATGTCATTCTAAAATAATATTTTTGATACAAAGGTAAATCATTTGATTTGAAAATCCCATAAAAAGATATGATAATTTGGAAAGAATGACATATTTGATTTTACACCATTTAAGTCATCAGAGTAAAAGATGCCCGTTCCGTGTCTTGTCCTGCTCCGTTATTTACCTGAGATAAGCATGCTTAAAACGTCAACACAATGGTTGGTGAGTTCGCGGAGTTTATAGAAAATAACTTTCTTCGAATGATGTATAGTGCTTGTTGAAATAAATAGTAATCCTTTATGAAATAGTTAATAAGTTGTTTTGGATAAAATTCACAAGTAATTCATGTATGATATTCAAAATCATAAGTTTCAAATTATGATTGCAGATGAGCTACGTTGTTATATGCTCAATGTAAACTATTGGGTCAGTTTTTAAATGTGTCGATATACCAAGCCTTTTTGGGTTGTCTTTGTAGAGTTCTTGTTTAATTCACATATGATAACAATTAAGATTCAAGTACGGAATTCATAATCATAACACGTAGCGAAACAATAATCTAATGTCTGAAATCTATCAGTGTAAAGTGGTGGTCTTCTAGATACAGCTGTATCCTAGGATATATATATGAAACATTCATATATTCATAAAGTTATATTGCCCTAAGTCTCATGACACGCAAAACGTTAACCATTTCCGTAAACCGGCGGGGTCCCACCAGGGATACCTGATGGGGGATTTATGGCCCTCATGTGAATAGGGGATTTGCCAATTCCTATTTTTCTCAAATATAGTGCACCACGACTAATACGACTAACCATAAGGCATTCCGTCAAAGTATTAGTGGGGTAGGTCGTCAGCCTCCAACAGGTTTCGAAGCTGTTCACTATATTCGCGCTCACCGCAGTGATTAATGGCTCATGATCGAGGGACTTTATGGCAATAAAGGGGTACTTAGGCAATATAGGTCTCAGGGTTCATCAAGTATACGTATTCTGGTTTTTGGCAATTCTCTCCAGAAAATGTAGAATATCATAATAAAGTTAACAGTTCATTCATTTGTTATATGAATACATATAGTGAGTTTCAGTATCATGTTACGTCAAGTAGTCCGAAGGTGTTATGTTTCAAGTTCAGTGTTTAAGCTAATCAAACAATTTGCACATATAACGTACACGTATTCCTTTCAAGTATGATTCAAACATATAAAGCATAGTTGATAGTTTTGAGCAAATCATGAGAGTTTTCAAGTAATATAAAACAGTTAAAGCATGTATCTCCCCCAAAAGAATTATTAAAAACAAGTGTGAAAAGTAGGGGCCACGACTCACCTGAGCAGTCTGGATGGAAAGAAAGTTAAGTGAAGTTGATAACGTCTCTGGCACGCTACCTGGGTTATTATGTCAAGTTCTCAGTAATCGTTTTCAGATGATTATAGTTTATTTGTTCGTTAAAGATATCTTTCGTTATTTCGTTCGTCAAGAAAATAAACGTATTACGTTGGTATTAAATCGGAAAGTAGAAACAGAACTGATAAAAATAGTAGTTACGAAAAGTTAAGTTTTAATCCCTAAGGTTTGGTCAATTGACAGTTTACACCCTGAACTTTTGGATAAGGACAGTTTTTACCCTTAAGTTTCAAAAATGACATTTTCTACCTTTCTTATTTGTTATTATCAAAAATAACCCCTAATATGAATTGTTTACGAAATCAGCCCCAAAATAACTCTTATCAAATAAAATTAATATGCTCAAAATAAGTGACTCGGCTAAAGTTTTTGGACGCGAATTACTTGGCGAATAATAGATTATTTCACAAGCTCTTTGTTTCTATGAAAAGTCAGCCAGGTCAACTTTAGGATGAACCAGGATTCGTAATTTATGAAAGTCATTTGAAGGTCGAGATATATTTCAAAATTTAGTGATCGAACAAGTTTTAAATAAGAATCTGGATATTGGTTTTAAAACTAGGAATTGAGTAAACTTTGAGACTCGAAATCTTCTAAACCGTTCGATCATTTTACGTATTTCTTGTTCCTAAATAAAGTTTGCTAGGTGATCTTTAATCATGCCAAAAATCGGATTTTATAGAGGTCTTTTGATGGTCGATTTATGGGTCACAAGTTGGGAAACTAGTCGATCAAAACAGAAAAACACATATCTGATTATTTACCTTCTATTACTAGCGATAAGTAACAAAATTTGAACTCAAATATCTCTTAAATGATCCGATCATCTTCTGTTATTCTTTCTTCTAAATAAAGTTTACTGGGTGATCTTTATAAGTGCCAAAACTTGGAATTTAATAGGGTCGTTTGGGTATTGGTTTATAGGTCAAAAATCAGGCTGTTGGTCGACATAACTAAAAATCAATAACTGGTAATATCAAGTTTTAACTATATCGATTTGGGCAGGTTTTTAAGACTCGATATCTTTACGGAAACTTAATCATTTTCCATGATTCTTTTTCTTAATTTTTGCTAGTTGGGTGAAATCTAGACATACCAAAAATCATAATTTTTAAAGGTCTCTAGGGGGTCGATATCTAGGTTAAAAGTTGGGTAGCTGGTCGAGTAGAACAAAAGAATAACTGGAAAAACATGTGCAGTCCTAGAGATAGGCAGATTTTAAGTTCGAATATCTTTGTGATATCTTGATCATTTTACGTGACTCTTTTTCCTACGTGTTGACAACTAGGTGGTCTAGTTATAGACCAAGATTCAAAAATTTTAAGGGATTTTAGAGGGTCGAAGCAAGGGTGAGAAGTTGGGGTGCTGGGCATGTTTTGCGACAGAAAAACAGAAACAACAACTGATGGGATTTTCGATTTTTAGGGTTTTCCTACTAGCTTTTTACGTGTAACATGACAATATTATGTATCTTTTAACATGTTTCGCTAGTTCTAGATTGGTTCTTACAAAAATCTAAGCACATAGGGTGCGTTGGTTTTTACTGGTTCTAACAGAAAGAGAAAAAAAAAAGAAAAGAAAACATCTGGTTTTTGGTTTTAGTTTATATTAGAGATTACTAACTGATGTTCTTAGAGATATTTACAATAAGAAAAATGAATGAAAAAGGGATTAAATTTCTTACTTGAATTCTCTAGTTCGACTAGGGTTTTAGGAGGCATTCGGTTTGTAACTTAATCACCAATTACTCTCTCACTTTTAAGCCTTCTCAAGGATTTTATTTAACTTCTTAACAGGTTATGGATTCAGTGTTTTGGTGTGGTTAGGTTGTTTTGAGGGTTGGGTCGAGTTGGTGTGTCGATATTTATAGATGATGGGAATTTAAGGTTTTTAAAGTTGGCTAGGTCATCAAAATTAGACAAGGTAATGTATTTTTATATATGCCATGTTTCAGGTTGTTGATTTGGTTGGTGGAGAATAGAACAAGTGAGGAGGGGGGAAGTGGTGTGATGTGGAAGAAAGGAAACCATGGACTTTATAGCAAACAAATATGATCAAAACATGGTACACGTATGGAAGTTTTTGAAAAGATATACAGTTTAGTTCTATGTTCACATGTAGTTTCTAAATACTTCGTCTATATATATATATATATATCATAGATATTAATTTGCTATGGCAGTTTAACAGTACACGACTCATATATATACATGTTCTCATTTTGGTTGTTCAAAGTTTATACACGTTACATATGTTATGCTTATGCTTTTACCTTTTAGTTGCTGAGAATTTATGCTTACATAAAAACTACGTTGATCATAGGAAAACTCATAACTGTAGTCACATGTTTCGTCTTTTAATAAACCTAAAGGTTACCTATGTATTGTGATATTTTACTATATTTGATTTATAAACTTAAATCCATATGAAGAGAAGTTAGCGTATTTTGATATATGGTATTGATCATTTTAACATATCATAGTAAACGAAAGAATATTATCATTTCATGGTACAAAGTCATACACGTTCCTATGTGAGTTGTTGCATTTCATGAATAAATTTATTTACACCTAGCTTTGTATGATTAATGCATGTAGAATTGCATGGAGGAAATGTCCTACACGTTATCATATTACATGCATATTTGGTGAGTGAGAACATATACAAATAGTTATAGTTTGATCCCGGTGATTACTAACGTTAATTTATTAGGTCGCAAAACTTAAAGCCAGGCAACGTAAAAATATTCAAAGTTTATTAATATACTCCAAATAATTTTATTAGACGTGTGATAAGTTTAACTAAAAGCGTATACGTTAATAAAATCTAATATGTTTGAGTATTCATATTACGTAAAGAGTATAATGTAAAATAAAAATATAAAAATAACAAAGTGGCAATAGTTCATATAAAATATGTAGGCTTATCCAAATCTTATGTTGGTCGTGAGTATGGTACATTAAAGAAAAATTTTAAAATTTCTCCATAAAAATGGGCTTTGTTAAATGATAAGTCAAAGGTATTATAAATCAACAAAGATTATTATGACGGATTTTTGTGGGATCTTACAGTATCTACCCCTCAATTTTGAACTTCGTCCCGAAGTTCAGTCCGTGATAGGTGTTGAAAAATGTGGCGTTATGAGGTGAGAGTTTATGGAAGATGTTGTCGAGAGATTTGTTATTTGAACATTAAAGAAGCGAGATTCTCACTAGATTTATTCGTACTAAATGAATTAAATTCGAAAGTTGGGTCAATAATTGACTTCATAGGCCACGAATAGTGAAATTAATAGTCAAAAGTAGGGAACACTTAACACTTAATGTTTAAAGTTCTAATGGTTGAGACTAGGGGAGTTTTAATGATAGCGGTTTGAAATTTAATGATAGTGAATAGTAAAATAGCGGGTACTATTTTTACCTACTTTTTCTATTTACTCTCTCCTTTTTCTTCCACTTTATTCCCTTTTCATCTTTTCACCCTTTTCAATTATTCTCATCATTCAAACTTCATCTTCTTCAATCCACTTCTCTTCCGAAAAAAAATGCCTCCGATCGCCATAGTCTTTGCAGCCATGTTCATCATTTTCGTCGTTGCTGGTTTGGTTCTTCTTCCCGGCGAAGATACCCGTGGCTGGATCGGATACTTGTTGGTTATCGTACCCCTCACAATCCTAGCGATTTTTGCGGATAATTTTTGGAAGTGAAGGTCGAGCATAGGTGCTTAAAATGTAGCTTTGTTGTGGATCGATGTAATGTGGAATAACTTCTTGTTTAGGTTTATGTTAAGTTGTTATGTTTAATGGTTCGCTTTTGTGTCTTCAGAATAATCAGGGTACTTCATCCTTTGGCGGGTCTTGTTATTGTTGGGTTGGTGGTGGTTTTTGTTTCTGTAGTAGGCCATCCGATTGAAGGTTGTATGTTTTATGTTGTGTTTTATGTACTTTTGATGTGAATCATCTCGTTATGTATTAACCTCCAAGGTTTCTAATAAAATCCTATGTTGTTTGTGTTTGTCGTAGATTGTTGTGAATTTTTAAAGTTTCTAATGTTCGTAATTTCCTTGTCTTCGTATGATAGCGAAATGAGTGATGAGTGTAGATCTGACTGGGGTTGGTTAAAAATATAAAGTTTATGAACAAACTATTTTGTCTCAAAATTCTGTTTTTGAGATGAAAATTGTTATTAAAATTTGGAAAGGATAGCTGTCCCATTTATAACATGATTCTTCCTAAATTATACATAGGTAGCTAGGCTATGTATAATTTAGGACCAAATGATGTAACTCGTGGGTCGGCATTTATGTTTCTTCGAAGAGTTTTTCTGATTTAGTTGTAATAATTTCGCCACAAAGTCAGGCTGTTTCTGATGAAAATAATATAAGTTTCTGTTCATTTTTCGAGGATAAGTCAAAATTTTCTAAGATAACATTTGGACATCTTGTATATACTTGGGTTTTAGGTGGGGTTCCATTGCAATATGGTAACAACTTAGTGTTTGATCATGATAAAATTAATTAAATTCTTGAGGTACTATTAGTGTATCTGTTACATAAGATTAATAGTAGAGAGATGTAATGGAAATGGAAATAGACGTAGATTTTTATTATCATGGAAATATTACAAGGTAGATTTTTCACACGGTAGAAAGATAACTTTTACACTTAGGTTACATCCATCGTACCTAAGGTAAATACAAACGGAAATACAACTTAGATAGTCCTAACTAGAGTTTATTTATTTTACAGCAGGAATCCATACATCTGCTTAACCTAGAGGTCATTCTTTGGTACTACTGGGCTCTTTTAACGAGTCTTCATTCTTTTGTATCCATCTTGGCCTTTCAGTGAGCATTGTAGTTTGGGCAATGACTCTGGTAATGCCCTATTCCACCACATCCGTGGCATTTTATGAATGACTGCTGTTCCTTTCTTTCCATAGTTTTGCAGTCACTTGTCTTGTGGCCTATCTTTCTGCACCTCCCGCATATTGCAGTGCAATCTCCGGTGTGATGCATCTTACATTTTAGGCACAGAGGTTTATTTCCACGGTAGTTGTTTCGGTTGGTAGGGGTGGTGACGTAGTTTCCTTCAATTTCTGGGTCGAGCCTTTGCTGGCGAAGGTAGTCAATGCGGTCTTGTAGATGATTGCGGGTGCAAACATCATTGTGAAACTCACATTCGTTGAGGGAATAGGGTCTTTGCTTTTGGTTATTTTTCTTAAGTGCCACATCTTGCCTAATTCTTTGGGTACATGTGCGGATGGGCTTGGTTATTTTCCTTGAATTCTTCAGGCTAGTTGGCCTACATCCCATGAAACGTTCATGGTTATGCTTGCAAGGTATAACCTTCTTTCTCTCTTTTCTTGTCATGTCATTTTCGTTTGGACGAACTGTTGAGGTTATCTCTATGATTACTGCAACGATTTTGTTTACCAATTCCTCGATGGTTTTAGGGGTCATGATTGTTGTGGGCACCACACTGTTCATGTCGTCCATTTCCTATGAACATTACACGAAGCGTTGATTTAGTATTTTTATTGTTAGAATAATTCAAGTAGTAAGATATTTTGTATGTTAATGCTAACAATGTGGTCGCCAATTAACTGGGGATCATAGAAGTACGATGTGTCTAGGTAGCATCGTAAAATAATAAACAACTCTTGATATGCGATTGTTAAGGAGTTCATGAATTTTTTCACAACAGTTGAAGTTTAACAACTTCCTCTTCATTCATCAAGTTTCTTCTGAATATTTGTTCTTGAAATTCTATGTTTCATTGATTCATGTGGAATTATTTGTTTATTCAAGAGAGTAACAATTAGTGAGGTTTTGCATGACTCTTTGCACTTACAGTATCATGATAAGGTTTGATGAGAGGAATTTGTTTTCAACAGAAAAGTATACGAAAGGATAGCTATTATACATTAAAAGTTGATTACAAGCTCTGGAGGTTATTGGAACTACATGAACTACTAACCAAAACTATTTGATTTATTTAGTACAACAACGATACTTAAGATCAGTTACGTCTCTGACGTAGACGTCTAACTTCTGCCTCAAGATCCAGTTGTGCAGTTTCCATTGCCGAGAAACGTTCTTGGCATGCATTCATCTGATTAGCTAACATGTTTTCCAAGGCTGCAATCTTTTGGCTTTGGGTTCTTGCTGTGTCTCTAGCTAACCATAATGCTCTTTCAATGTCTTCAATTCTAATGTGGGTTTGAGTATGGCCTCTACCTAAACAGCGGGTTCTGGCATCCAAGTTTCTAAGTTCTTGTTCATAGTTGTCCTTCATATTACCAATATTCACTCCTAAACCAAACACTTCTCGTCTCTCAGCATCGGTCCTCTTGAACAGGGTATCAATGTTACGGTCGAACCATTCAAATCGTAATGGATGTAACTCTTTTAGCTGTTCAGAGTGAGCGTTCAGTATGCTGGCGTGTTGGTGAAGGCGAATCCATATGGAGTCTCGGGTGTTTACATTGTAGTTGGGAGATTTGGGTGAGGATACATTGTTTGGGACATCTGGCATGGAAAAATCCGAGGTATTGGGTAAGGGAGAATTTAGGTTGATGTTTTCCCAAGTCATTTCTTGACGTGAACTTTGTCCAAATTCAAACGTTGGTTGACCACCAATCGGATCTGAATAGGATTCAGTTGCTCTCCTAAGTTTATGACGTGGAGGGGAGTGAGTAGGTGATGACGAAGATGAGTTTTGAGTAAGTTTTATGTCAGTCTGAGGTTGTGACATTTGTACATAAGGATCTTCAGTATTTGGTGTAATATGATAGCTAGGCGATACATGGGTAGTAGGAGGGGTTGTCTTAGCGATGTCAATGGTTAGAGAAGTCATGTTACTGTAGCAATTGAAAATAATAATTATGAGTATTTATATGTTTAAGATGTAATTGTCAAGTGCGAAATAATACAGTGTGTAATGTGTGAGGAATAAACATTAAGCATGTAAAGATTAGTACAAAATAATCTTAATAGGTAATGTATTGAGCACGGCAGTCTGCGGACACGGAAGGCATAAGATGATAAGGTGTAAAAATCATTTATTTTGAAAATGTGGTTATAGTTCGATGTTTTAAAACGTTTGATTCTCTATAACCATAGGCTCTGATACCAAACTGTAACACCCCCAAATTTGGATTGTGGCAGCGGAAAAATAATTTGAGTGTTACGGTGAGGATCGAAGTTTAAATCTCAGAAAACGGCCCGGAAGGGGGCGTTTTGAAAGTTATGTCATTCTAAAATAATATTTTTGATACAAAGGTAAATCATTTGATTTGAAAATCCCATAAAAAGATATGATAATTTGGAAAGAATGACATATTTGATTTTACACCATTTAAGTCATCAGAGTAAAAGATGCCCGTTCCGTGTCTTGTCCTGCTCCGTTATTTACCTGAGATAAGCATGCTTAAAACGTCAACACAATGGTTGGTGAGTTCGCGGAGTTTATAGAAAATAACTTTCTTCGAATGATGTATAGTGCTTGTTGAAATAAATAGTAATCCTTTATGAAATAGTTAATAAGTTGTTTTGGATAAAATTCACAAGTAATTCATGTATGATATTCAAAATCATAAGTTTCAAATTATGATTGCAGATGAGCTACGTTGTTATATGCTCAATGTAAACTATTGGGTCAGTTTTTAAATGTGTCGATATACCAAGCCTTTTTGGGTTGTCTTTGTAGAGTTCTTGTTTAATTCACATATGATAACAATTAAGATTCAAGTACGGAATTCATAATCATAACACGTAGCGAAACAATAATCTAATGTCTGAAATCTATCAGTGTAAAGTGGTGGTCTTCTAGATACAGCTGTATCCTAGGATATATATATGAAACATTCATATATTCATAAAGTTATATTGCCCTAAGTCTCATGACACGCAAAACGTTAACCATTTCCGTAAACCGGCGGGGTCCCACCAGGGATACCTGATGGGGGATTTATGGCCCTCATGTGAATAGGGGATTTGCCAATTCCTATTTTTCTCAAATATAGTGCACCACGACTAATACGACTAACCATAAGGCATTCCGTCAAAGTATTAGTGGGGTAGGTCGTCAGCCTCCAACAGGTTTCGAAGCTGTTCACTATATTCGCGCTCACCGCAGTGATTAATGGCTCATGATCGAGGGACTTTATGGCAATAAAGGGGTACTTAGGCAATATAGGTCTCAGGGTTCATCAAGTATACGTATTCTGGTTTTTGGCAATTCTCTCCAGAAAATGTAGAATATCATAATAAAGTTAACAGTTCATTCATTTGTTATATGAATACATATAGTGAGTTTCAGTATCATGTTACGTCAAGTAGTCCGAAGGTGTTATGTTTCAAGTTCAGTGTTTAAGCTAATCAAACAATTTGCACATATAACGTACACGTATTCCTTTCAAGTATGATTCAAACATATAAAGCATAGTTGATAGTTTTGAGCAAATCATGAGAGTTTTCAAGTAATATAAAACAGTTAAAGCATGTATCTCCCCCAAAAGAATTATTAAAAACAAGTGTGAAAAGTAGGGGCCACGACTCACCTGAGCAGTCTGGATGGAAAGAAAGTTAAGTGAAGTTGATAACGTCTCTGGCACGCTACCTGGGTTATTATGTCAAGTTCTCAGTAATCGTTTTCAGATGATTATAGTTTATTTGTTCGTTAAAGATATCTTTCGTTATTTCGTTCGTCAAGAAAATAAACGTATTACGTTGGTATTAAATCGGAAAGTAGAAACAGAACTGATAAAAATAGTAGTTACGAAAAGTTAAGTTTTAATCCCTAAGGTTTGGTCAATTGACAGTTTACACCCTGAACTTTTGGATAAGGACAGTTTTTACCCTTAAGTTTCAAAAATGACATTTTCTACCTTTCTTATTTGTTATTATCAAAAATAACCCCTAATATGAATTGTTTACGAAATCAGCCCCAAAATAACTCTTATCAAATAAAATTAATATGCTCAAAATAAGTGACTCGGCTAAAGTTTTTGGACGCGAATTACTTGGCGAATAATAGATTATTTCACAAGCTCTTTGTTTCTATGAAAAGTCAGCCAGGTCAACTTTAGGATGAACCAGGATTCGTAATTTATGAAAGTCATTTGAAGGTCGAGATATATTTCAAAATTTAGTGATCGAACAAGTTTTAAATAAGAATCTGGATATTGGTTTTAAAACTAGGAATTGAGTAAACTTTGAGACTCGAAATCTTCTAAACCGTTCGATCATTTTACGTATTTCTTGTTCCTAAATAAAGTTTGCTAGGTGATCTTTAATCATGCCAAAAATCGGATTTTATAGAGGTCTTTTGATGGTCGATTTATGGGTCACAAGTTGGGAAACTAGTCGATCAAAACAGAAAAACACATATCTGATTATTTACCTTCTATTACTAGCGATAAGTAACAAAATTTGAACTCAAATATCTCTTAAATGATCCGATCATCTTCTGTTATTCTTTCTTCTAAATAAAGTTTACTGGGTGATCTTTATAAGTGCCAAAACTTGGAATTTAATAGGGTCGTTTGGGTATTGGTTTATAGGTCAAAAATCAGGCTGTTGGTCGACATAACTAAAAATCAATAACTGGTAATATCAAGTTTTAACTATATCGATTTGGGCAGGTTTTTAAGACTCGATATCTTTACGGAAACTTAATCATTTTCCATGATTCTTTTTCTTAATTTTTGCTAGTTGGGTGAAATCTAGACATACCAAAAATCATAATTTTTAAAGGTTTCTAGGGGGTCGATATCTAGGTTAAAAGTTGGGTAGCTGGTCGAGTAGAACAAAAGAATAACTGGAAAAACATGTGCAGTCCTAGAGATAGGCAGATTTTAAGTTCGAATATCTTTGTGATATCTTGATCATTTTACGTGACTCTTTTTCCTACGTGTTGACAGCTAGGTGGTCTAGTTATAGACCAAGATTCAAAAATTTTAAGGGATTTTAGAGGGTCGAAGCAAGGGTGAGAAGTTGGGGTGCTGGGCATGTTTTGCGACAGAAAAACAGAAACAACAACTGATGGGATTTTCGATTTTTAGGGTTTTCCTACTAGCTTTTTACGTGTAACATGACAATATTATGTATCTTTTAACATGTTTCGCTAGTTCTAGATTGGTTCTTACAAAAATCTAAGCACATAGGGTGCGTTGGTTTTACTGGTTCTAACAGAAAGAGAAAAAAAAAAGAAAAGAAAACATCTGGTTTTTGGTTTTAGTTTATATTAGAGATTACTAACTGATGTTCTTAGAGATATTTACAATAAGAAAAATGAATGAAAAAGGGATTAAATTTCTTACTTGAATTCTCTAGTTCGACTAGGGTTTTAGGAGGCATTCGGTTTGTAACTTAATCACCAATTACTCTCTCACTTTTAAGCCTTCTCAAGGATTTTATTTAACTTCTTAACAGGTTATGGATTCAGTGTTTTGGTGTGGTTAGGTTGTTTTGAGGGTTGGGTCGAGTTGGTGTGTCGATATTTATAGATGATGGGAATTTAAGGTTTTTAAAGTTGGCTAGGTCATCAAAATTAGACAAGGTAATGTATTTTTATATATGCCATGTTTCAGGTTGTTGATTTGGTTGGTGGAGAATAGAACAAGTGAGGAGGGGGGAAGTGGTGTGATGTGGAAGAAAGGAAACCATGGACTTTATAGCAAACAAATATGATCAAAACATGGTACACGTATGGAAGTTTTTGAAAAGATATACAGTTTAGTTCTATGTTCACATGTAGTTTCTAAATACTTCGTCTATATATATATATATATATCATAGATATTAATTTGCTATGGCAGTTTAACAGTACACGACTCATATATATACATGTTCTCATTTTGGTTGTTCAAAGTTTATACACGTTACATATGTTATGCTTATGCTTTTACCTTTTAGTTGCTGAGAATTTATGCTTACATAAAAACTACGTTGATCATAGGAAAACTCATAACTGTAGTCACATGTTTCGTCTTTTAATAAACCTAAAGGTTACCTATGTATTGTGATATTTTACTATATTTGATTTATAAACTTAAATCCATATGAAGAGAAGTTAGCGTATTTTGATATATGGTATTGATCATTTTAACATATCATAGTAAACGAAAGAATATTATCATTTCATGGTACAAAGTCATACACGTTCCTATGTGAGTTGTTGCATTTCATGAATAAATTTATTTACACCTAGCTTTGTATGATTAATGCATGTAGAATTGCATGGAGGAAATGTCCTACACGTTATCATATTACATGCATATTTGGTGAGTGAGAACATATACAAATAGTTATAGTTTGATCCCGGTGATTACTAACGTTAATTTATTAGGTCGCAAAACTTAAAGCCAGGCAACGTAAAAATATCAAAGTTTATTAATATACTCCAAATAATTTTATTAGACGTGTGATAAGTTTAACTAAAAGCGTATACGTTAATAAAATCTAATATGTTTGAGTATTCATATTACGTAAAGAGTATAATGTAAAATAAAAATATAAAAATAACAAAGTGGCAATAGTTCATATAAAATATGTAGGCTTATCCAAATCTTATGTTGGTCGTGAGTATGGTACATTAAAGAAAAATTTTAAAATTTCTCCATAAAAATGGGCTTTGTTAAATGATAAGTCAAAGGTATTATAAATCAACAAAGATTATTATGACGGATTTTTGTGGGATCTTACAGTATCTACCCCTCAATTTTGAACTTCGTCCCGAAGTTCAGTCCGTGATAGGTGTTGAAAAATGTGGCGTTATGAGGTGAGAGTTTATGGAAGATGTTGTCGAGAGATTTGTTATTTGAACATTAAAGAAGCGAGATTCTCACTAGATTTATTCGTACTAAATGAATTAAATTCGAAAGTTGGGTCAATAATTGACTTCATAGGCCACGAATAGTGAAATTAATAGTCAAAAGTAGGGAACACTTAACACTTAATGTTTAAAGTTCTAATGGTTGAGACTAGGGGAGTTTTAATGATAGCGGTTTGAAATTTAATGATAGTGAATAGTAAAATAGCGGGTACTATTTTTACCTACTTTTTCTATTTACTCTCTCCTTTTTCTTCCACTTTATTCCCTTTTCATCTTTTCACCCTTTTCAATTATTCTCATCATTCAAACTTCATCTTCTTCAATCCACTTCTCTTCCGAAAAAAAATGCCTCCGATCGCCATAGTCTTTGCAGCCATGTTCATCATTTTCGTCGTTGCTGGTTTGGTTCTTCTTCCCGGCGAAGATACCCGTGGCTGGATCGGATACTTGTTGGTTATCGTACCCCTCACAATCCTAGCGATTTTTGCGGATAATTTTTGGAAGTGAAGGTCGAGCGTAGGTGCTTAAAATGTAGCTTTGTTGTGGATCGATGTAATGTGGAATAACTTCTTGTTTAGGTTTATGTTAAGTTGTTATGTTTAATGGTTCGCTTTTGTGTCTTCAGAATAATCAGGGTACTTCATCCTTTGGCGGGTCTTGTTATTGTTGGGTTGGTGGTGGTTTTTGTTTCTGTAGTAGGCCATCCGATTGAAGGTTGTATGTTTTATGTTGTGTTTTATGTACTTTTGATGTGAATCATCTCGTTATGTATTAACCTCCAAGGTTTCTAATAAAATCCTATGTTGTTTGTGTTTGTCGTAGATTGTTGTGAATTTTTAAAGTTTCTAATGTTCGTAATTTCCTTGTCTTCGTATGATAGCGAAATGAGTGATGAGTGTAGATCTGACTGGGGTTGGTTAAAAATATAAAGTTTATGAACAAACTATTTTGTCTCAAAATTCTGTTTTTGAGATGAAAATTGTTATTAAAATTTGGAAAGGATAGCTGTCCCATTTATAACATGATTCTTCCTAAATTATACATAGGTAGCTAGGCTATGTATAATTTAGGACCAAATGATGTAACTCGTGGGTCGGCATTTATGTTTCTTCGAAGAGTTTTATCTGATTTAGTTGTAATAATTTCGCCACAAAGTCAGGCTGTTTCTGATGAAAATAATATAAGTTTCTGTTCATTTTTCGAGGATAAGTCAAAATTTTCTAAGATAACATTTGGACATCTTGTATATACTTGGGTTTTAGGTGGGGTTCCATTGCAATATGGTAACAACTTAGTGTTTGATCATGATAAAATTAATTAAATTCTTGAGGTACTATTAGTGTATCTGTTACATAAGATTAATAGTAGAGAGATGTAATGGAAATGGAAATAGACGTAGATTTTTATTATCATGGAAATATTACAAGGTAGATTTTTCACACGGTAGAAAGATAACTTTTACACTTAGGTTACATCCATCGTACCTAAGGTAAATACAAACGGAAATACAACTTAGATAGTCCTAACTAGAGTTTATTTATTTTACAGCAGGAATCCATACATCTGCTTAACCTAGAGGTCATTCTTTGGTACTACTGGGCTCTTTTAACGAGTCTTCATTCTTTTGTATCCATCTTGGCCTTTCAGTGAGCATTGTAGTTTGGGCAATGACTCTGGTAATGCCCTATTCCACCACATCCGTGGCATTTTATGAATGACTGCTGTTCCTTTCTTTCCATAGTTTTGCAGTCACTTGTCTTGTGGCCTATCTTTCTGCACCTCCCGCATATTGCAGTGCAATCTCCGGTGTGATGCATCTTACATTTTAGGCACAGAGGTTTATTTCCACGGTAGTTGTTTCGGTTGGTAGGGGTGGTGACGTAGTTTCCTTCAATTTCTGGGTCGAGCCTTTGCTGGCGAAGGTAGTCAATGCGGTCTTGTAGATGATTGCGGGTGCAAACATCATTGTGAAACTCACATTCGTTGAGGGAATAGGGTCTTTGCTTTTGGTTATTTTTCTTAAGTGCCACATCTTGCCTAATTCTTTGGGTACATGTGCGGATGGGCTTGGTTATTTTCCTTGAATTCTTCAGGCTAGTTGGCCTACATCCCATGAAACGTTCATGGTTATGCTTGCAAGGTATAACCTTCTTTCTCTCTTTTCTTGTCATGTCATTTTCGTTTGGACGAACTGTTGAGGTTATCTCTATGATTACTGCAACGATTTTGTTTACCAATTCCTCGATGGTTTTAGGGGTCATGATTGTTGTGGGCACCACACTGTTCATGTCGTCCATTTCCTATGAACATTACACGAAGCGTTGATTTAGTATTTTTATTGTTAGAATAATTCAAGTAGTAAGATATTTTGTATGTTAATGCTAACAATGTGGTCGCCAATTAACTGGGGATCATAGAAGTACGATGTGTCTAGGTAGCATCGTAAAATAATAAACAACTCTTGATATGCGATTGTTAAGGAGTTCATGAATTTTTCACAACAGTTGAAGTTTAACAACTTCCTCTTCATTCATCAAGTTTCTTCTGAATATTTGTTCTTGAAATTCTATGTTTCATTGATTCATGTGGAATTATTTGTTTATTCAAGAGAGTAACAATTAGTGAGGTTTTGCATGACTCTTTGCACTTACAGCATCATGATAAGGTTTGATGAGAGGAATTTGTTTCCAACAGAAAAGTATACGAAAGGATAGCTATTATACATTAAAAGTCGATTACAAGCTCTGGAGGTTATTGGAACTACATGAACTACTAACCAAAACTATTTGGTTTATTTAGTACAACAACGATACTTAAGATCAGTTACGTCTCTGACGTAGACGTCTAACTTCTGCCTCAAGATCCAGTTGTGCAGTTTCCATTGCCGAGAAACGTTCTTGGCATGCATTCATCTGATTAGCTAACATGTTTTCCAAGGCTGCAATCTTTTGGCTTTGGGTTCTTGCTGTGTCTCTAGCTAACCATAATGCTCTTTCAATGTCTTCAATTCTAATGTGGGTTTGAGTATGGCCTCTACCTAAACAGCGGGTTCTGGCATCCAAGTTTCTAAGTTCTTGTTCATAGTTGTCCTTCATATTACCAATATTCACTCCTAAACCAAACACTTCTCGTCTCTCAGCATCGGTCCTCTTGAACAGGGTATCAATGTTACGGTCGAACCATTCAAATCGTAATGGATGTAACTCTTTTAGCTGTTCAGAGTGAGCGTTCAGTATGCTGGCGTGTTGGTGAAGGCGAATCCATATGGAGTCTCGGGTGTTTACATTGTAGTTGGGAGATTTGGGTGAGGATACATTGTTTGGGACATCTGGCATGGAAAAATCCGAGGTATTGGGTAAGGGAGAATTTAGGTTGATGTTTTCCCAAGTCATTTCTTGACGTGAACTTTGTCCAAATTCAAACGTTGGTTGACCACCAATCGGATCTGAATAGGATTCAGTTGCTCTCCTAAGTTTATGACGTGGAGGGGAGTGAGTAGGTGATGACGAAGATGAGTTTTGAGTAAGTTTTATGTCAGTCTGAGGTTGTGACATTTGTACATAAGGATCTTCAGTATTTGGTGTAATATGATAGCTAGGCGATACATGGGTAGTAGGAGGGGTTGTCTTAGCGATGTCAATGGTTAGAGAAGTCATGTTACTGTAGCAATTGAAAATAATAATTATGAGTATTTATATGTTTAAGATGTAATTGTCAAGTGCGAAATAATACAGTGTGTAATGTGTGAGGAATAAACATTAAGCATGTAAAGATTAGTACAAAATAATCTTAATAGGTAATGTATTGAGCACGGCAGTCTGCGGACACGGAAGGCATAAGATGATAAGGTGTAAAAATCATTTATTTTGAAAATGTGGTTATAGTTCGATGTTTTAAAACGTTTGATTCTCTATAACCATAGGCTCTGATACCAAACTGTAACACCCCCAAATTTGGATTGTGGCAGCGGAAAAATAATTTGAGTGTTACGGTGAGGATCGAAGTTTAAATCTCAGAAAACGGCCCGGAAGGGGGCGTTTTGAAAGTTATGTCATTCTAAAATAATATTTTTGATACAAAGGTAAATCATTTGATTTGAAAATCCCATAAAAAGATATGATAATTTGGAAAGAATGACATATTTGATTTTACACCATTTAAGTCATCAGAGTAAAAGATGCCCGTTCCGTGTCTTGTCCTGCTCCGTTATTTACCTGAGATAAGCATGCTTAAAACGTCAACACAATGGTTGGTGAGTTCGCGGAGTTTATAGAAAATAACTTTCTTCGAATGATGTATAGTGCTTGTTGAAATAAATAGTAATCCTTTATGAAATAGTTAATAAGTTGTTTTGGATAAAATTCACAAGTAATTCATGTATGATATTCAAAATCATAAGTTTCAAATTATGATTGCAGATGAGCTACGTTGTTATATGCTCAATGTAAACTATTGGGTCAGTTTTTAAATGTGTCGATATACCAAGCCTTTTTGGGTTGTCTTTGTAGAGTTCTTGTTTAATTCACATATGATAACAATTAAGATTCAAGTACGGAATTCATAATCATAACACGTAGCGAAACAATAATCTAATGTCTGAAATCTATCAGTGTAAAGTGGTGGTCTTCTAGATACAGCTGTATCCTAGGATATATATATGAAACATTCATATATTCATAAAGTTATATTGCCCTAAGTCTCATGACACGCAAAACGTTAACCATTTCCGTAAACCGGCGGGGTCCCACCAGGGATACCTGATGGGGGATTTATGGCCCTCATGTGAATAGGGGATTTGCCAATTCCTATTTTTCTCAAATATAGTGCACCACGACTAATACGACTAACCATAAGGCATTCCGTCAAAGTATTAGTGGGGTAGGTCGTCAGCCTCCAACAGGTTTCGAAGCTGTTCACTATATTCGCGCTCACCGCAGTGATTAATGGCTCATGATCGAGGGACTTTATGGCAATAAAGGGGTACTTAGGCAATATAGGTCTCAGGGTTCATCAAGTATACGTATTCTGGTTTTTGGCAATTCTCTCCAGAAAATGTAGAATATCATAATAAAGTTAACAGTTCATTCATTTGTTATATGAATACATATAGTGAGTTTCAGTATCATGTTACGTCAAGTAGTCCGAAGATGTTATGTTTCAAGTTCAGTGTTTAAGCTAATCAAACAATTTGCACATATAACGTACACGTATTCCTTTCAAGTATGATTCAAACATATAAAGCATAGTTGATAGTTTTGAGCAAATCATGAGAGTTTTCAAGTAATATAAAACAGTTAAAGCATGTATCTCCCCCAAAAGAATTATTAAAAACAAGTGTGAAAAGTAGGGGCCACGACTCACCTGAGCAGTCTGGATGGAAAGAAAGTTAAGTGAAGTTGATAACGTCTCTGGCACGCTACCTGGGTTATTATGTCAAGTTCTCAGTAATCGTTTTCAGATGATTATAGTTTATTTGTTCGTTAAAGATATCTTTCGTTATTTCGTTCGTCAAGAAAATAAACGTATTACGTTGGTATTAAATCGGAAAGTAGAAACAGAACTGATAAAAATAGTAGTTACGAAAAGTTAAGTTTTAATCCCTAAGGTTTGGTCAATTGACAGTTTACACCCTGAACTTTTGGATAAGGACAGTTTTTACCCTTAAGTTTCAAAAATGACATTTTCTACCTTTCTTATTTGTTATTATCAAAAATAACCCCTAATATGAATTGTTTACGAAATCAGCCCCAAAATAACTCTTATCAAATAAAATTAATATGCTCAAAATAAGTGACTCGGCTAAAGTTTTTGGACGCGAATTACTTGGCGAATAATAGATTATTTCACAAGCTCTTTGTTTCTATGAAAAGTCAGCCAGGTCAACTTTAGGATGAACCAGGATTCGTAATTTATGAAAGTCATTTGAAGGTCGAGATATATTTCAAAATTTAGTGATCGAACAAGTTTTAAATAAGAATCTGGATATTGGTTTTAAAACTAGGAATTGAGTAAACTTTGAGACTCGAAATCTTCTAAACCGTTCGATCATTTTACGTATTTCTTGTTCCTAAATAAAGTTTGCTAGGTGATCTTTAATCATGCCAAAAATCGGATTTTATAGAGGTCTTTTGATGGTCGATTTATGGGTCACAAGTTGGGAAACTAGTCGATCAAAACAGAAAAACACATATCTGATTATTTACCTTCTATTACTAGCGATAAGTAACAAAATTTGAACTCAAATATCTCTTAAATGATCCGATCATCTTCTGTTATTCTTTCTTCTAAATAAAGTTTACTGGGTGATCTTTATAAGTGCCAAAACTTGGAATTTAATAGGGTCGTTTGGGTATTGGTTTATAGGTCAAAAATCAGGCTGTTGGTCGACATAACTAAAAATCAATAACTGGTAATATCAAGTTTTAACTATATCGATTTGGGCAGGTTTTTAAGACTCGATATCTTTACGGAAACTTAATCATTTTCCATGATTCTTTTTCTTAATTTTTGCTAGTTGGGTGAAATCTAGACATACCAAAAATAAATAATTTTTAAAGGTTTCTAGGGGGTCGATATCTAGGTTAAAAGTTGGGTAGCTGGTCGAGTAGAACAAAAGAATAACTGGAAAAACATGTGCAGTCCTAGAGATAGGCAGATTTTAAGTTCGAATATCTTTGTGATATCTTGATCATTTTACGTGACTCTTTTTCCTACGTGTTGACAGCTAGGTGGTCTAGTTATAGACCAAGATTCAAAAATTTTAAGGGATTTTAGAGGGTCGAAGCAAGGGTGAGAAGTTGGGGTGCTGGGCATGTTTTGCGACAGAAAAACAGAAACAACAACTGATGGGATTTTCGATTTTTAGGGTTTTCCTACTAGCTTTTTACGTGTAACATGACAATATTATGTATCTTTTAACATGTTTCGCTAGTTCTAGATTGGTTCTTACAAAAATCTAAGCACATAGGGTGCGTTGGTTTTACTGGTTCTAACAGAAAGAGAAAAAAAAAGAAAAGAAAACATCTGGTTTTTGGTTTTAGTTTATATTAGAGATTACTAACTGATGTTCTTAGAGATATTTACAATAAGAAAAATGAATGAAAAAGGGATTAAATTTCTTACTTGAATTCTCTAGTTCGACTAGGGTTTTAGGAGGCATTCGGTTTGTAACTTAATCACCAATTACTCTCTCACTTTTAAGCCTTCTCAAGGATTTTATTTAACTTCTTAACAGGTTATGGATTCAGTGTTTTGGTGTGGTTAGGTTGTTTTGAGGGTTGGGTCGAGTTGGTGTGTCGATATTTATAGATGATGGGAATTTAAGGTTTTTAAAGTTGGCTGGGTCACCAAAATTAGACAAGGTGATGTGTTTTTATATATGCAATGCTTTAGGTTGTTGACTTGGTTGGTGGAGAATAGAACAAGTGAGGAGGGGGGAAGTGGTGTGATGTGGAAGAAAGGAAACCATGGACTTTATAGCAAACAAATATGATCAAAACATGGTACACGTATGGAAGTTTTTGAAAAGATATACAGTTTAGTTCTATGTTCACATGTAGTTTCTAAATACTTCGTCTATATATATATATATATTATAGATATTAATTTGCTATGGCAGTTTAACAGTACACGACTCATATACATACATGTTCTCATTTTGGTTGTTCAAAGTTTATACACGTTACATATGTTATGCTTATGCTTTTACCTTTTAGTTGCTGAGAATTTATGCTTACATAAAAACTACGTTGATCATAGGAAAACTCATAACTGTAGTCACATGTTTCGTCTTTTAATAAACCTAAAGGTTACCTATGTATTGTGATATTTTACTATATTTGATTTATAAACTTAAATCCATATGAAGAGAAGTTAGCGTATTTTGATATATGGTATTGATCATTTTAACATATCATAGTAAACGAAAGAATATTATCATTTCATGGTACAAAGTCATACACGTTCCTATGTGAGTTGTTGCATTTCATGAATAAATTTATTTACACCTAGCTTTGTATGATTAATGCATGTAGAATTGCATGGAGGAAATGTCCTACACGTTATCATATTACATGCATATTTGGTGAGTGAGAACATATACAAATAGTTATAGTTTGATCCCGGTGATTACTAACGTTAATTTATTAGGTCGCAAAACTTAAAGCCAGGCAACGTAAAAATATCAAAGTTTATTAATATACTCCAAATAATTTTATTAGACGTGTGATAAGTTTAACTAAAAGCGTATACGTTAATAAAATCTAATATGTTTGAGTATTCATATTACGTAAAGAGTATAATGTAAAATAAAAATATAAAAATAACAAAGTGGCAATAGTTCATATAAAATATGTAGGCTTATCCAAATCTTATGTTGGTCGTGAGTATGGTACATTAAAGAAAAATTTTAAAATTTCTCCATAAAAATGGGCTTTGTTAAATGATAAGTCAAAGGTATTATAAATCAACAAAGATTATTATGACGGATTTTTGTGGGATCTTACAACCATCATATTAACAACTTGACAATTTACACAAACATTACGCTATGAACAATTAGATAAAGCCCGTGTGCATCACACGGGTTCGTCATGCCTCGTTACATTGTATATTTGTATATATTTTTTGAAACCTCTTAAATGGATTTAATTACCAATTCAATCAAACCCTTAAATGCTTTGATTTGATGTTTGTATTATGTAGGCGAAAGCCCTAATTTGATTGCTTCATCAATTTTACCCGATTTCATTTTTAGTGTGTCTTTCATTCAAGTTTGTGTGACAGAAAAAATCAATGAAAAAATCAAGTCTAATATCACCTAATAAACATTATAGTATATCATCCATATCCATTGATTCAATAATTCACCACTTAATAAACATTAGAGTACATCTAAACATTATCCTATATCCATTGATTCATCAAAAGAGTACATCAACCATCCATAACTAAGATTCACCAAACATAAGAAAACAAGCTTCACAAAAACCTAATAACCAACAAGACACAAACATCAACTAAGCAGTATCATGAAGTTTCATGACAGAGATATGGCAGTCCTTCTCAAAGATACCTTGATGAATTTCTTCCAACACCTCCGACAACACAGCAAGCCTTTTGGTCTCCCTTTCTTGCGTTTCTTTCAAACACTCGACGGTATCCTCAGCCACCATACACTCACCCATGGCTTCAGCAGTAGCAATCAACACAACACGCTTCTCTATCTTGCTCCTGAGATTATCACACCGTTCGCCAAATATCATGAGATCCCCTTCATCTTCTGTGATTTCCCGCCCAAACCAAAATTTCATGACCTTATTCAACTCATCTAAACCGATGGCAGCTTTGAGTTCATTCAACAAATCGGAGTTAGACATTCAGTAATTTTTAGATGAGGAAATTATTTTTTGGGGAAGATGGAAATAGTGTATTATTGGTGAGAGTATATATAAACAAATTAGATATAATGAAAACTGAGCAGTCATGATTGCAAAGAGTAACTGAACTAGTTTTCTCTTTCTCATGCAGTAGCAGTCTAATCAACATTTAACGGGAAATATACAAAGAACATTAAAAATGACTGAAAAATAACGTTTAGCCATAAAAGGCCCTTACAATAACAAATCATATAGCAATATTTACCTTATACTTTCGCAGTACAACACAAAAACCC